>CAXKVW010000005.1:0-378437 GCA_964058825.1 Carex arenaria | reverse complement strand
TGTCCAATTCATTAGCATTAATTTTGTTTACTGAATAACTTCTGTATGCTTTCAATTAGGTTAGAGATAATGGGCTTGAAGATGGTGTCATGACTGTTGAAGACATTCGCTCGGGATTTGAAACCCGTGGAACTGGTAAACCCTAATATTGGCATGTATTTATTTGAATTGTGCTTAGTTTAGGTCTTATGACTCAATTGAGGGTAATTATTGGATTTATGCTTCATCTCGGTTGAAATGTCTATAAGAAAAGAAGTGGATGCTTATCCCCGCATAGGAGATAGAACTGTTATGTTAGCTATTCCAAAATGTAATTCCTGTGTTTCAATGCATTACTTAATTTTATTATTTTTTAAACATTTTCAGAACTTGCGGGAATTGATAGAGGTGTATTAATTCGTGCACTTAAGTTGCTTGAGCAGAAGGGCAAAGCAGTAATATTCAAGGGAAGTTCAGCGGATGATGAAGGAGTCAAATTCTCTGCCTAATTTTGTGCATGGTTTTTTTGTTATGCTCGGGCCGGGATTTGTGCTGGTCTAATTTTATACTCAAAAAGTCTCAACTGGTTTTTATTGGACTGAAACAAACCCTGTTTATTTAAGGGATTCAGTTTTTTATTTTTATTTTTTCCTTCCTAATGTTTTATACGTAATTTGAGTATCTCACTGCCGACTAGATACATCAGGACTTGTCAGATACTGGCAGTCCCTGTATTTCACAGTTATTGAATGTACATGTACTCTCTGTTTTTGTGATTTTGGCTCTGTATAAATCAAAACTAGATGTCTTTGCATATTGCCTATTGTTCTATATAACGTGTTTAGTTCCGTTTGGGAGGTCTGGGAGTCGTAACTGATTATTTCATCATGTTCTATCTCAGAACTTATAAATTTCTTTCATACCTGATGAACAGGATTTTGTTCCATTTTCTGATATTACAATTCAATATTCTGTACGATTGTTGAGGGAGAGGAGGGGACAAGTGATGAAATAGAAATAACAGTTTGAAGTTATACTTATGCCATTGTAGCATTATTGCAGCACTGATTGAAGTCAGATTGAATGAATATAAAAGCCAACTATAAGAACCTTGCTCAAACAAAGAACTGTTTACTTTTCTTTTAGGAAAAAAAAAAACACAAAGTATCAGTAACTAGTGCGAGGTTTCAATTTCTGATTTCCATATAAACCTAATATACTCCCTGAAAACCTCTTTTGCTAATTAAACAATCAATTGTTAACCCACTTCTCTAACCCAAAAATAGATATGTCAAGCTCTCAGACGGGACTAAACATTGTGACATTCGAGAGAAGTGAAGTATCAGTTCAAGTCTCCAAGCCATTCGATCTCTCAAATATAGTACATCAATAGACTCATTCGCCATGGCGGTTTTTACTATTGATGCCAATATTGATGCCGTTGTCAGAATAAATTATGAATAAAGCAGGCGTAGCAGATAAGAAACTGCAGGTTATTACTCCAAATGGGTTGTTTAATATTTACATATGCTCATTTTTGTTAAAAACAAACTAAGAAAAAATATCAAACCACAATGGCAACAAAAGAAAACTTTGATCATGATTCAATCTACCTGCTCGGAAGGATTGTTGACAATGATTCAATCAGTCACTTGCTTCACTTCACAAGTCTTATCACATTTACCTCAAGAGAACCGAATGTGCCCCGAGTTAAAAGCAATCACCTCCCTAAGGGGTATGTTATTCCAGGATTGAATCGAGTAAACTGTAACTTACCTTGCGCAACTGATTTGCACAACTTGCAGGGCATAGATTCATTTCATAATATGATATTTGATTTGCATACTAGAAGGATACCCCCATTATATATAATCAACCAGCTTGTTATGATTAACATGTGATGTTACAGCTACCGGAGCAAGCATCGCCTGAACTGAAGACGAATTACAAAGAACTATGTTTGGTTATTCAAAAATTAGTTAGTTCAAAGGAAGACACAGCCCCGCTTCAATCAGAGCAAATCGTAGACAATGAAACCAGCTAGATAAAGGGCATATACTGCTATCAATTGACTGCAGCTATGTTTCAAATGTTGTTGAGGATTTTATAAAACAATCGCAAGAAAAGACAACTTTGCGGACTTCAGTGCTCGAGTTTATATTTGTTTTCTTGTGATATTGTTGCTTTTTGTGAGAACTGTCTGCTAGTTTCTCAGGAAATGATGTTATTTCTAGTTATGTTAATGAAATAAAGCTATATTTCAATTGTAATGAGCTCTGTTTCTGTATAGTGACATTTAAGGTATAAATGATATATAACTGTGCCAATTAGGGGTGTAAATGGATACGGATAATCTGCTCCGAATTCGCTTATCATCCGTATCCGGATTAAACGGATATGGATACTTACGGATACGGATACGGATAATTTCGTGAGAATATAAACAGAGCGGATATCCGTATGTATCCAGATCTGAAATTTAATCTTTCAGCAGTTTTCAATTAATTTCACCCTTGCAAAATTCTCAAAAAACATATATATTCGTTTAAGGCCAAGAATCTTGGTAGAAAAATCATATAATCTATTAGGATAATGGATTGGTTCTCTGAACCAATAAGCAATTAGTAATGCATAATCATTACTGTGCAAACTTAAAAAGTCTATTAAATTTTTGTCAATTTAGGTAATTTAAAATTATGAAATTTAGTAGAATTACCCAATATCCGACAATTATCTGCTCCATATTCGTATTCGAATCCGTATCCGTGGATTATCCGTTTCGTATCCGTATCTGTTTAAGACGGATATGGTTTTCAATTTTGATATCCGTTTACTATCCGTATCCGTATCCGCTTATTGAAAAACGGATGCGGATATGGTATTAGCATTATCCGCTCCGAATCCGCTCCGTTTACACCCCTAGTGCCAATACGTGGTTTGTGTTGAGATCTTTTGTTGGTTCATAGTGATTGATTTAAAAAGGTGCTGAGATCGTAGATGAAAAATATAATTCAGACTAGACATATATATAAAATAAACTGTGAAGAGCAACAAGGTAACAAACTCTGTTGCTGAGAGAAATTTACAATGTTTCCTGGGCCGGGTTGGACATGGGCCATTAAATAGAGTTTAAGAGAGAACGGAGGAGGTCGGATGGACATCGAACCTACCTTAGTGTCCAATGAGCTCCAACACCATTCGATCTGTGCGCACGGAAATTGAAACAGACACACACGGATTTTAAAGTGGAGCGTACTCATCTTAATGCAGATTGGATGGTCGTTATGCCCATCGAACCAAAGTAGGTCCAATGGGCATCGGACCTACTCTGAATTCAGTTTAGGAACTTATATATATTTCAATCGAATTATATATGTTGACAATAATTCAATCATTTACTTGCCACACTTCACGTCTCACATTCACCTCAAGAGAATCGAATGTGCCAAAAGCAATCACCTCCTAATGGGTATATTATTCCAGGATTGAATCAAGTAAACTGTAGCATATATACCTTGCACAACTGATTTGAAGAACTTGCAGAGCACAGATTCCTGACTTAATATGAGATTTTATTTTGCATACAAGGATAATCGCATTATAAACAACCAGCTTCTAATGATTTACAGGTGATTTCACAGACCTGGAACAAGCATTGCCTTTGAAACCAAAATGCAAAGAACTATATATGTTTGGTTAATGAAAAATCTTGTTAGCACAAAGGAAGACAGCTCCATTTCAATCAGTGCAAATCGTCGCGGAAATATATAAAGGACATCCTTGTACCAATCGACCGTAGCTGTTTATAATGTTGTCAAGGATTTTATAAAACAATCGCCAGGAAAGATGGCTGTGGGAACTTTGGTACTTGCATTTATATGTGTGTTTGTGATATTGTTGCTTGTGAGAACTGTCTGCTAGTTTCTCAGGAAATGATGTTATATTTAGTTATGTGAATAAAAAAAAAAACCTATTTTTTTCAATTGTAATAAGCTCTGTTGAGTATAGTGATATTAATTTAATGTAAAACTGTGCCAATACGCTGATTGTGCTGAGATATTTTGCTAGTGCATCCAAACCGCTCAAAATAATGATTACAATAAAATATGTTTGGAGATCAAATTTTACATTTTTTTAAATTTGTTTACTATTTTTTGGTAGGTGCAAAATCTCAGTTTTCAGAAGATCCTAGACCATCCAAAAAAGCGATATTGTACCTACAAAAAAATAGTAAACAAATTCTAAAAAATGTAAAATAAAAGTTTTTATAATGAACAACAACAGGGCAACAAGCCCTGTTGAAGAGAGAAATTTACAATGTCTCTTGGGCCAGGTTAGAAATGGGCCTAAATAAAGTTCAGGAACATATATAAAAATACTTCAAGATAAATAGGCGAAGTTTTCTCATTGAATGTTACCATCTTAACAACTTTGTATTATGACTTTATGAGCATTTCAAAAATAATATCAATTCTTCCAGCTTTCATCACATAATAAAACTGAACAACAGATATTATACCCTCCTCCAAACAACTGATATTAGAAACACAAAAATAAGTAACAAAAAAATAACATTTATAAAAATCACGACAACAAAAAAAAAAGAAAATGAAAAACATTTTACTACCACAAAAAGGGCAATAACACTAACTAGTAGCTCCTCAGAAATTAATTTCCCTTAACAACTAGCCACTAGTAGCTATTCAGCACCTACAGATTTATAAAACCTACATTTTCCTTCAACATTTAATTTCCTTTTCCTCTTAATTCAGTATTCAACCAACCAAATTTACGTACCATCTATGAGGAACCTGCTGTACCGGCCTTCCCTGATTCTGACGAGCCATGGTCACCAAAAATACGAGTGCGGAAATCAGTGACCATGAGGGGGAGACCTTGGCGAAGGGAGACCTTGGGCTCCCATCCAAGCTGCTCCTTGGCACGTGTGATGTCGGGCTTGCGCTTGTGTGGGTCATCCTCTGTGTTCTGCCTGAATTCAATTTTTGCATTCGGGTCGATTGTGTCTTGCACAACCTTGGCCAACTCGAGCATTGTGAATTCACCAGGGTTGCCCAAGTTGAACGGTCCCACGTGCTCGCCTTCCATTAGCCTCATCAATCCTTCCACCTGTTTATAGATTTGAAAAATATGTTAATGCATGTGAATCACGGGTTATTTATTATCTGTGTAAGGTTATTTGGGTTTCTACATTTTTTCTGTTCAAATTTGCTGAGGTAATGTTATCTGTGTTCCAAAAGTAAAATTTCCCTGGCATGTCATAAGCAATCTGTATAATTAAGTATCTTCATTAGATTATATGGCTACATGCGATATTTTCAGGTTATAATGAACCCTAAAAATAATAACGGATTTACTATATGGATCTCTTTCAAGCGATAATAACCAAATGATGGACATGAGTACGAATATTAAATGATGACACGTGGTTATAACTAAATTGACGAACATGCCATTTTTCAAAGCGTTAGGTGGGACCAATGAGGTTTTATGGCAATACATTTAATTGATGTACGAATAGATGGTACCAACCTAGTGTGGCTCAACAGCAGCATTTATTAGTAAAATCATGTTTGGTACGGACCAAACTTACAACAAGAAAGAGATGTTTGGTACCAAACTGGAGTGAAAATATTAATCTCTGCTCAAGCAAAGTGTGGCCCAATTTGAATAAACTAATAGTTCCACTCTTTGAATTTGATTTGTTTTATGTTATGTTTTATGTATTTAGTATTATGTTGAATCAACCTCGTATTAGAACATGCATGATAATGTCTGAACCAGGTTCACAACACCAACACTTAGGCAATAATTGGACTAAAAGATAGTGGGCCTGCATCTGTATATTATGATAATGGTCCCATGCACATGACATGGGAATTGTACCTAACAAATGTAAGATTATATACTACAGAAAATAGACATACTCCCAAACTCCATGTGAAAAATTAGTTTATACCAAAAGGCAACACTGCTAACTAATTTAGAAACTTAGATGGGACGGCACACAGATGCACATGGTCCACACAAGCATCTGTTAGCAACTACACGAATCTTTCTATAGACAAACTTAGTACTGTACTAAAGTGTTAAGATACGCGGGTTGAAATCCTCTGCAATTATAACGAAACAGTTCTATAGAATTGAAAGAGTCTTGGGATTTGGGAAGATCAACAATCATTTTGTTAGATCACATGGTTGAGGGAGAGGAGGGTGTCCGATGACCATTGGACCAAACTCGGTTCGATGGGTGGTTTTTACCGTCCGATCCACTTTAAGATACGTGCGTATCACTTTAATATCCGTGCTATTTACTTTAATATCAGTGTACACAGATCTTAAAGTGGATCGGACGGTAGAAACCATCCATTGAACCAAGTTTGGTCCAATGGGCATCGGACACCCTCCTCTCCCCATGGTTGACACATGCAAGTGGTAGTAATGCAATGTTGTTGATCTTGACAATACCATGTGCAACCTTTGTACAATTTTTTTGCCATGCAATTGTTAACTTAATTAATTGTCAATGGTATTGGTCACCAACTCGAGAGATTATTAACGAACTAAGCAAGCACAGCAACGGTATTATACAGTACAATAATGAAAATAATTGGTTTCACACCCCTACCAACTCACTACAAGACAAAGAACAAAAAAAAAAATAGAAAAGAAGAGGGAGATAATTAGAGACAGCGAGAGCCTACCAGATCAGAGACGTACTGGAAACTCCTTGTTTGCTTTCCATCTCCATACACTGTCAGGGGCTCCTTCCTCAACGCCTATTTTATATTAAAAGATGAAACAAAATTAGTTTGATTGGTGGTTTTAAAAAGATTAATAATTGCTTCAATTCTATTATTTCAAAAAAAAATTACATGAGTTGACCACAACATGTGTTGATATCAACAATAATAATTATTATCATCGTTAAACAATTCTCCATTGTTGATATCAAAGCAGATATGAGTAATAAAAAGTCAAAAAAGAAAAATTACCTGTGCGACAAAGTTGCTAACAACGCGGCCATCGTCTATGCACATGCGCGGTCCATATGTGTTGAAAATCCGTGCAATTCTCACCTATTTTTACGAGGTACTAATTAATTAGCTCTTGGATTAAATAAAGATGATGATTGGCCACATAATACAGCTAATTAATAGCGGATACGCTGATTAAATACATGAATTAAATGGAGTACCTCTAAGTTGGCGCCACGGTGGTAGTCCATGGTCAACGTCTCCGCGGTACGCTTACCCTCATCATAGCAACTTCTCACACCTGCATGCACATTTTTTTGCGATTGCCATTAATTAATTTTTTGTTTTCTTATGTCCTCGGAAATTAACCATTCCTACACTGATTTCTAGGGGTGTTCATTGGGTCCGGTTTAATCGGTTTTGGACCGAACCGAATTAGATCGGTTCAAACGGTTCGGTTTTTTCGGTTTAATAGTTCGGTTCGGTTTGATTTTTAAAACCGAATTATAACTTCGGTTCGGTTCGGTTTGAAATTTTCAAAACCGAAATAACCGAACCGACCGAACTTTTATATATTATGTATTTGATCCGAACCGCCTCGGTTTATTTCTTAATACCTCGGTCTATTTCTTAATCAATTGCTTTAAATACTTTGATTTATTTTTTAATATCCCGGTTTATTTCTTAATACCCCGGTTTATTTCTTAATATACTTCGGTTTATTACAAAACAATTGCTTTAAATAAAAAAATTAATATATTTCGGTTTGAACCGAACAAACCGAATAAACCGAAATAAAACTTCGGTTCGGTTCGGTTCGGTTGCAATACTAAATCGGTTCGGTTCGGTTCTATTTTGAAAACCGAATTATAACTTTGGTTTGCTTAGTTCGGTTCGGTTCCAACCGAACCGAACCGATGAACACCCCTACTGATTTCTGTGCAAGGTTACAACGGTCCGCATTTCTCGGGAAGATAGTTTAATTAACTGTTTCCGTAAATTTTGCTCATATCCCCAAAAGTAGTTTCTTATTACAGATCACACATAAGTACATTATTTTTGGTCTGCTTATGGACATTTCCGTTATTTTTTAATTTTCATTTAATTTTAGGTAGTAGCCGTAAGCATGTTTACCGCATTATTCGGCTTTACTTTTTAACATTTCCTTGAAATTCTACCGAACCCAAAGCTTCATTTAATTTACACGAAAAGTAAAGGTTAAACTTGAAAATATGGCAAAAGTTAAATATTCTTTTGTGTGTATAATTGAAGCGTACCAATGGGATTGACGTTGCCCCAGTAGGTTTCCACCTGAGGATGCTGTAACGGGTCACCATAGACCTCGCTGGTGCTGGTCAAAAGAAATCTCGCACCGATCCGCTTCGCCAAACCAAGCATGTTAAGTGTTCCAACCACATTTGTCTTGTGCGCACGCCAACTGATCGAGTTAAGGTCCCACAGAGAAAAAAAAAAGATCCGCAACAAATTCATTAAAAAAATTAAAACTAAATAATGATTTATTAATCCTCTAAAAAGCTGCATTAGATCTGGTTAGTGTATAAACTATAAATCTAATAGCAACTTGAAAAAGCTAGTGGAAATGGAACAAATCTTTATCCCAAAAATCAGCAAAAATCACGAATAAAAATTGGAGTTAAAAAGGATATGATTGTCTTGACGGGATTGAATTTGTAATGCACCGGCGATGCAGGGCATGCAAGGTGATAGATCTGATCAACCTCCAACAAGATCGGCTCGACGACATCGTGTCGAATCATTTCAAAATTGGGATTCCCGTAATGGTGCATCACATTCTCCTTCCTTCCGGTGAAGAAGTTGTCAACCACAATCACACTGTCTCCTCTCTCGATCAAACGATCCACCAAATGGCTTCCAACAAAACCAGCTCCACCTGTTACAAGAATCCTCAACCCCTTTCTCTTCAACCCCAGCGGGATCTTGCCCCCCACAAAGGTTCGTTGGTACACAGAGCGGTGGACCAGGTCCATGGAGGAACTGCGCGTTGACAGATCAGTGATAACATTGCGGGCAAGCGGGTCGGCATGATCTGCTATGGGTGCACCTGATTTAGGGGCGAAGAGGAAGACCAGTGTGGTGAGGAACATACCGACAAGAGCAAAGAGGAGTCTCTGCTCGGAGAGGAGATATCGGACCGGACGGGACAGCCATGGGAGGCGCTTCTGGGATTTGGGGGAGTAACTGGAGGCTCCCTGTGGTTGCGAATTGAGGCCACGGTAGATTAGCTCGGAACCCATGGCGGGATCTCGAGAGAAGAATGGCGGATATGCGAAAATTCAATTTGTTCGGGGGTTATGTCAGTATAACCCGGCCAGAGAAATTTGTGGCCGCTACGAGAAAATTGTGGTGGCCTGGTGGGGTGGAGGAGGTCTATATTAAGGAGAGAGAGAATCGCGGTCTGCTGACCCGCGGGAACAGGAATACATATCTTCTTTAGTAACCCAAATTTTAAGTTCAGATCCTACCGTCTGATCTGCTTTGGCACGATATTAAAGGATCTCTGTACATTCATCTTCAAATCGGATTGGCGACTATAATTAGACGGTCCGGATCTAAACTTAAAATTTGAGTTACTGCATAGGAAATGGTCTCTGTGAACAGGTTGTTACACTTGATCCGCCGCATTTAACCGTGTGATTGGTCCATTTGGCATTGGTTGACTTTTCTTGGACGGACAATTACGGATTTACCCCGAACACGTATCCTCCGCATTAACTCAAAATAGAATCTTTTGAGCTAAACAATTTCAACCGTCTGATTTTAAATGGTGTCAATCTGGCCATCTGATTTTAACACATGGTCCTTTAATATTAGCGCGAATCTAGTTTGTACGAATCTTAAAGCAGATCAGATGGTTGATATTCATTAACTCAAAAGATTCTCTTTTGAGTTATTGCAGAGGATACGTGTCAGTTATAAGGGGATCTCGAAGATAACGGAGGGTGTTTGTGGGATTTCTAATCCTTGATTCAAAGAAGCGCAAAAGTGAAATTCCACATGCAGCAGATGTATTTCATGTTTGAATTTGTCTTTCCTAAAAAACAAAAAACAAAAAGTTTGAATTGGTAAAATACAAACCAAAATTCATATAAATTAAAATAAGAATTTCAAAAACAGTTATTCCCCGCAATTTTATTTATACATATTAAAAAAAAATAAACCATTTCGCCACTTTTTCTGGAGAATTCAAAACTTACTACGTCCGCCAATTGAATTGGAGGACCCAAAGAATAAGGTATGCTAATTGAACTGGCAGACCTGTTTGGCGTCCACTAATTGAATCGGCAGATTCCATTTTTTTTCTTCCCCTGAACCCAATATTTAGTCTGTCAATTAAATTAGCAGACGTGGTACATTTTTAATTCTCTAGTGGTTAATGTAATTGGTTTATTTTATTTTTAATTCTCAAATAAAAATTTCGGCCCAATTCCCGAAGAAATAAAATACAATAATATTTTACTCATTTTTTTGGGATATAATGGGGAATTCGAATTAATTAAAAGAGTTTTTGACTTGCATCATTTCGACTTATTAAATTAAAACTACTAAATACTAATTGCATAATGGATGAGATGGAGCGGATATTATCCTCTCGAATCCTATGCAATATACAGAATAATCTGTGAACAATTATCCCTACTTATATGATTATATGATATCTCCCCTGTTCGGATTTATATTCGAAATTGCACAATTATTTATATAAAATTATGGCTGAACAATATGTATATGGAGTAAGGACACAGAGAGAGTTGCTACTTTTATCTAATTATTCAGATCCGATTCGGATCCGAACCGAATCCGATCTAAATCCGATCCGAATCCGATTAATAAGGTATATAACTCGTCAAATTATAAGTACAGTTACAAAATTAATAATTTAACATCCGAACAGGAACCGATATTATAATGGATAGGATATGAGTTTGATTTAATTATCCGACCCATAACTAAACCCAATCCAATATATGTATAAATACCGATAAAATAATAATCACATTATTTATATTATTTTAATATAAAAACGTATATTAATAACTATGAAACAATCATTTGTAGTATTTTTTTAAAAATAATTCATAATATATATCATATCTAGATTAATAATTAATTCTTTGATTTGTTTTAAATCCAATGTCATGCTACTCACATTTTTTTCTATTAATTTTTTTAATGAATTTTCTTGCTCTCTTCACACGGATCGTTGAAATCAAATGTTACATTCACCTTCTGCTAATAAATTTTCAAAGCTAATTAATTTGTTGATCTATGTCTACTATATATCTGCATTTCTGCACAAATTATTGAAATTCATTGCTTTCTTTGCTGATTGAAACAAATTGGTACTTATATTCCATTCACGAATTTTTAGAACCATGAAAAGGAAATCAAAATTTTGGGTTATTATATTTATTTTGCCATGCTATATTGTATTATTTATGAATAAGAACAATAATATAATTTTTATTTTGGAGAAGTTTTTAATTTATGTATAATGATACATTACGTGATATGCTTAATAAATTATAATTATATTTAAACATAAAAAGAGTTTCTCAAATGCTTGTCAATTGTGACATATACCCGCTTCGGATCTGGACCCGATATATGGAATATTTTAACCCTATTGGCCTACTCCTCCCTAATATAGTTCTATAAATTAATGATCTGTATCTAATTATTTATTTTGTTTTAATCTTTATGTGTAATTGAATTATTATGTGGCATTCTAGCTGTCGAAGCTAAAGGACCCGTTTAACAAATAAACAAAATATTGCTAAAAAAGTATTATTTAAACAGTAAAAGTAAACAACTTGAAGAGTAATAATATTGATGATCGTGGCAACAAGGATAGTAATTATAGTTATCATAATTGTTATTAGAGTGAGGCTATGGTAATATCCATAGTTTATATAATCCGTGTTATAGATCTATATTATTATTTTTAAAGTCTAAACAATATATTGAAACTGTTTGATATTATCTCGATATGAAAATACACATGCAAATCAAAATTTACGTATTTTATAAACTTTTTATTATTGATCTAAAGATTTTCAAACCATTCAAAAGTAGTGATTTACTATCTATCTAAAACACAGTTAAAAAATTCTAAAGACTACAAATTTAGTATGCTAGTACATTTTTATATTTAAATCATGTCGAATGATTCGATCGACTATTTTGGACTTTGAAAATAAAAACAATTATCTATAGTTTTTTGAGTTTAATGGACCTTGACCACCTGAACATAATCAAAACCAATCTGCCTCACACCTACAATGCACAGATTCCTTTAATATTAGTGTGGATCTCAAGCGGACGGTCCGGATCCATTAACGCATGTTCTGTTAATGCAGAGAATACGAATTCAAGTATCGTAGCCTCACTTCTGTTATTATGTACATCACTAATCCATTATTCGACTAATTTGCAACGATAAATATTAAGTCTATTCCACCATCATTTCAAATTGCGTTGGACAACCGTTGTTATAGGAAATGGCATGTTATTGTACTATTTTGCTATCCATTAATCATCAAATGACACTTAAAATCTCCACGGAGAACTCTTTAGATATCATAATTTAACGTGAAAAATCATACAATAATATTTGAAAGTTGATAGATAGCAATTTCAAAATTAACGTCTATTTTATAACTATTACTTGTTCAGAAGGATGTGCTAACTACTAATTAACGACTTTAGCTTAAGAGTAGAACTAGGGTATTATTAAACTCACTCAGTTTTTTTGTGTTAATTTCAAAAACAATCGGATTGACTTGTTCAAACAATTGAATCCAATCCACTTCCCATGTTATGATTTTTGTCGTCAAATGTTTTTAACTTTATAATTTAATTTAGTATAAAATCAAACAATAAACAAATGATGAAAAATAAGTGAATGAAAATTAAGTTATGAATTTTTTTTACCGTTTGATTTTACATTAAATTAAGTCTAAAATTTATAAATTTGACATGCAAATACATTTATATTACTTATAATAAATCGGTTCCAACGATTTGAATTTGTTGTTTATGTAGTATAATATTAGATGACGTGATATTATGAATATGAAAAATCTTCTTTGAAATTTCTAACACAATACATGTTTATGGTAATTTTTCATCCTTATGTTCCATTGGGTGAAAATTTGGTGTTCCCTGATTGATTTCTCTTTATAATAATTAGTGCACATGGAATTTTTTGGGGAATAATAAATTGAGCGAGACAAAAACGGGACTGTATGGTGATAGTCTGATAGAGCACTAATTGACACTTTCTAAGAAGGTTCAGATAGGAATAACACCTGTTTGGTTACAATACACACCGGATGCGACCTTCAGTAAATTAATTACTGATCAATTTATATATTTCATTATAATAATCATTATTACTGATCCGAGGTATCGCGCTGTGTGTGTGTGTGTGTGGGCCGCATGTGGTTGATAATATGACAGAATTTTTTTTATCTGTTTTGTATTATATTATTTTTATTACTAAAATAATTTATTTTTAGTAAAACTACGTACAAATAAATACAGACGAAATATGTATAATCAATAAACATTATACAAAGAAGAACAACGTTTAAAAAGTATTTTATTAAAATGTGCAATACTTTTAGATAAAAATTATTCTAGATAAAGCAATAAGAAAAAACATGGTTAAGGACGTATTTCGTTAATTTTATATCATGTTTAAAAGATACAAATAACAATAATAATAAAACATAGCATTAATGCAACACAATGCATAATTTCAAATTGTTTAAAAATTATATGATACAACAGAGCAAAGTGTAAAATTAAAACGATACGACAATTGAAACAAATAGAGAAATTTGTAGATAATTAAACTAATGCAGTAATTTTATTTTAATAAATTTAGAACATTGGGAAGTAATTAAATATACAAACTTTGACCTGGAGGAAGAATTCGAAATAACATTTTTCTAATATTTTCTAGAGTCTACTTGATACAATAATCAAATTCTGTATCTCAAAAAAAAAAAATTATATAAAATATTAATATATGAAATATTTCTAATTTAAAATCAGAAAGAATCTGAAAAAATGAAATACGTACATTTAAAAATGATGTAAAAAAAAATAGTCAGCCTTATGAAAATTAAGACAATGAAAGGAGGAAAAAACTTATTTTATTTCTAACTCAACTTAATTGTGTATAATTTTTAGGATCAAATACCGATAAAAAATTAAACGGTTATACAAATGGCGGAAAAATATTTTCATCATTTTATTCCAAACAAAATAAGACGGGTATTTTGAGAAAGAAAATAAAACACCTGAGACCAATAAATACAACGAGAGATATGCACGTCTAAATTATAAACATGCTAATCTCATACCAAATTTTTGCAATTTATACAACTTCAAGAGCCTCAGAAAAACGATGAAACGAGTCATTCTAACTGCTATGGTACTATGGTAGTATGGAACATGGTCATAGTTGTTACCCGTTAGACCTTTGGGTGCAGAGTTTTTGCCACAAAAATTACTAATTATGTTACCAAAAATTGGGGGGGGGGGGGGGGGGGGGGGGGGATAGAAATTGGTCCCACCATATTAGGGAAAATAGTGTACATAGGTAATCACTATAAGCGTTGTACAATTTATTATCATTAATATCTGTTTAAATTCTAGTCTTAAAGATAATCTTAGTTTTCCTTTAATTAATCAACAAAATATCAATGCATGTTGATATTTTTAAACGGCTTACTGTTCTTATCTAGGTGCGTGAATACTTAGTTTAAAGGGGGAATTTCACGTATACCCTCAAAAACTTCAAAATTACATATCCCCCCTCTAAAGTTTAAAATTACATATTTCCCCCTCTAAACTTCAAAAACTCACAAATATAACTATTTTATTGTCTTTTATATTAAAACTCATTCTAAATTTATAAAATACCCATTTTACCCTTTATTAAAAATATATAAATCTCACCAGACTCAAATTATTTGAATCTGAAGGTTTCCTTTACCGTCCGATCCATGCGCATCGCATTAAGATTTGTGCACATCACTTCAATATTCGTGTTAATCTAACGCGCACGAATCTTAAAGCAATTTCGATTAGTGTGTATCGCATTAAGATTTGTGCATGTTGCTTCAATATGTGTGTGTTTTGCATCGAGATTCGTGCTGATCTTGTGTGCACAAATTTAAAAGCAGTTCGGACGGTAGAGGAACCATTCATATTCAAATTTGTGTATGATAAGATTTATATGTATTTAACAAAGGGTAAAATGGATATTTTATAAATTTAGAATGAGTTTTAATATAAAAGACAATAAAATGGGTAAATTTGTGAGTTTTTGAAGTTTGAAGGAGGAAATATGTAATTTCAAATTTTAGAGGGGAAAATACGTAATTTTGAAGTTTTTGAGGGGTATATGTGAAATTCCCCCTAACAGGACCTTTTTCTAAATCTTCAATGATAGAAAATTGATCTCTGAGATTTGAACTCAAAATATAGTTTATTAACATCTGGAAAAAAAAACATTTTTAGACGAAAGAAAAAGACAGGATCATGGGGGTACATGTTGAATTTTGCATTATACTTTTATCTTGAAATTTCTAAGTTCCAAGGTTCATAACAATCACTAAAGTTAATTGATAAATATCCAAATAAAAATTGTCAAACGCCTCTTAAATGGCCTGCTGGATCGTCAAAGACAAACATTATAAAAATCAATCAAATGCGAGCCATAATTAAATTTATTTATTTTTTCCTTGAGAAATTTGACGAGGTTGTCTCAACGTGAGATCCACGGTTAAGTGGACCAATAAATTTATATTATTAATAACATCAAGTTTTATTTACCGAATTACATTTTAAACTTGTCTAAATAGATTCTACAAATTAAGTTCCTAATTAAATTATGTTTATATGTATAAACGTAATGATTTTTCTACTTCGAGGCCATTTCGTCGTAGGCTTGTCGATTAATAGTGTTATCATCCGTCCAAATCATGTACAAAATCTCTAAAAAAAAGTGTGAATCCTACATCAAATTTTCTATATATTTTGTACGAAGTTCATACCCATGACAACACAACACTCTACTGGTGACTTTATGTTTACATCTCTTAACATTCTTTTTCTTAAAGAATGAAAGAAGGTTCGATCAGAGCACTTAAAATATATTTCAACAGTGTTTGAATAGTTAAAAGAAACATTAATTGTTTTGTTTATTTCTCCAATGCAAAATTAGTCGTGCGGTTATTAGTTTCGTCACGTTGTGTTATATTAGTTGATCCCGTTATACAACTCACGTGTTGCGTGATGCGACCGACTTCCGCTATTTAGTCACATCACGTCATGTAAACTGATACGGTCACATTACGTCATGTGACTAATTCTTTCGGGATTATTTCTTAATTATAGTTTATATTGTAATAGATTCTTATTTCTTATATATTTTGTTATTATTTTCTATAAATTAATTTAAAATTTTGAAAATAATTTTATATCACGTACCTTAACGTAATGTGACAAGCCACGGTGTGTTAAGAACATCCTTCACTCACTACGGTCACTCCAAAACTATTTGATCATTATTTCCTCTTGTTCCTCTTGTTCACAAGGTAGCTAGAGTTGAGCTGAGGGAGGTTAAATTAAGCTAGATTTTAGTGGCTGAGACCTATTGTATAATTATGTAAATATAACTTTTTAACATTTTTTAATCAATATATTATTATATTTGTTAGCGGCAATCTTTGCCGCTGACCATCAAAAAAACTTATCTTAAATATGCAGAAAATAAAATAAAATTAGTAAAATTACATAGGTCGCGACCACATCGGATCCGTGTTATCTTCGTAATCGTTTAACTCTACATTGTCAGAGTTGGGTCTTTATGTCATTGAAAGCAAACATAAAAATTGTTACAATAAATGAGCCATGTGAACGCAATTTAAAATACCCCTTCAAAGATAGTTCTATTTGCACGCACCGGAATAAATATAAACCAGATCAGTAATTCTGGATCACAGTCTCTCAAAATAAAAAAAATTAAGGATAACTAAAAAAGTAGTATCATGGGAACTTTCGAAAGCAAGAAAATTAATTTTTAGAATATTGTTATAGGGATCCTAATAAACATCAAAACATTTTTTTTTATATATAACTATGTTCTGAACTAGCTCTGAATGAAAAGAGCTATCAACAAATTTATTTCACCAGAATTCTCTTGTAAAATTTATCTCTTTAGAGCTAGATACCTAATTAATTGCATGCTCTTAAATACGATTTCATTTAATTCTCTCGGAGCAAACACTTTAGTTTGCCATTATTTGAGACAATTAATGATATAGTTGAACACTAAACTTGAACCAAATTAATTAAGAATGCAAGTAGTGGAGAAAAACCGTGACACAGTCGTTAGTAGGTTGCGTCTAAGTCATGTTATGTGATTGAAACAAGTGGTAATTTGAAGATTAAAAAATTTCGGAACCTAGTCCCTTTCTCCGATACCTACTTTCGCATCAAAGAGAAATCCAATCTGAATAAAAATAAAAACAGAGAAATCCAATCCAGCCAATGTATCGTGATTCGTGACCTTTCATGTTAAAAGGGTACTCGTTTTTCTTTCACTTTTCATGTTGAAATAAAACGGTCGGAGATAGAAAAATAATAATAGAATAATGGTCAGAAGTTTGCTATATCTTTATTTCTTTTTAAATATTAAACAGATACAAACAAATCTGAATATGAGTGTAGATCAAATAATTCGATCGCTATAGATACGAACCAAAATTAAATAGTTTTTTTTACTATAATTCATACTTTTAACAAAACTTACTCAGATCTCATATGATGCATGGGAAGTACTTCTTCTTAATATTTACAAATAAATATAAATATTATATTGTGAGAGTTTTTTTAATTTAATTTTAATACATTTATTTTTCATTATTTTTTACCGCTTGATCGGTACTAAAATGATCGAAAATATTAAATATTGTATGTAAATGCATTGCTTGTGAAGTATATCGGTTGGAACGATTTGAATATCCGATTTCTTTGTCTAAAGCATATCCGATAAATTTTAAAATTAGTGGCAAATAATAGATCCAGTATCCGATTCATTTTTTGCTCCTAGGTGGGAACAGATTCATCAAGTCCAACAATTTTGTTTGTCAAAACATTCATTGGATTTTTCACAGATTTAATTTTTATTAAACAAAAAAAATTCAGGAGTATTGCGAGTAGGAACAAAACATTTGTCTATTGAAAGGGTTTTTTTTTTCACTATTAAAGTATGAACTGGGAAGAGCGTCGGTCAGATTTGATGAATAAATCTAAAACAGCTGTTACGCGGTTGATTCTCAAATATTTGAAAATTTTGTGTATTCAAACTGCGCATGGTTGTCTATGATTGTAACCATATATGAAATTATTAATTGTCTGAATTAATCCGATGTGTGCCTTCATATATATATTGCACATTTGGAATAATATCTTTAATAAATTAAAAACAATCGTTATAAGAAGACATTTTTTTTTATTTTTTTTTTAAACCAATTACAAGAAACGATCATTTTTAACGTTTCCGTCAATTTATTGAATTTGTTCAGTTGGGGAGAAAAATGAAGAATAAATTAGAGAAACTGACTATTCTTTTAAATAAAAAAAAGTTGTTCATATATCAATACATCTTCACTCTTTCACTATTTTACTCTTTCATCTTCAGCGTGAAATAGAAGCTGATACTAAGTTCTGTTTTCCTCTATTCCATCTATAACCTATTCTAAATTACTTATAAGTTATAAGCTTCTAAATTCTGTTTTTCCTCTATTCCATATATAACCCATTCCAAATTACTTTTCTTAATATATATATATATATAGTATGACTAATATGCTTTCGGTTGTATTTAGGCTGAAATACAACCAATTCATTTTTCAATTTTCGAAGTCCAAAAAGTCGATCCAAACTGTTAGATGTGTTCTCCATATTGAAATGTCCTTGAGACCAAATTTTTCATTTTTTGGAATTTTTTTACTATTTATTAAGCCATTTTGAAAATCGCTGATCCAACGGTTTCACTGTTTGGTTAAGCCACCGTTGGATCAACGATTTTCAAAGTGGCTTAATACATAGTAAAAAAATTTCAAAAAATGTAAAATTTGGTCTCCAAGAACATTTCAATATGGAGAACATATCTAACGGTTTGGATTGACTTTTTAATTGAACTTCAGAAATTGAAAAATAAATTGGTTATATTTCAGTTAAAATACAACCGAAAACATATTGGCCATACTATATATATATTTCTCGTCGTCATCATTACTTAATATTATTTGAAAAAAAGAAAAGATTTCAAGTATCGTTAGAGCACGTTGTCAAACTGGACCAGGTGAAGGTAGGTGGAATGAGTCAAAGAAGGAGACAAAGAAAGAGCGGTGACCAGGTACATGTAGGGAAGGAGGAAGGTGAGAAGAAACTAATAAGAAAGGTTCGTATTCTTTTTTTATGTTTTGTATTGTAGTGATGCTAGCAAATAGCAAGGTGACCCAAAGGGAATGGAATACGGGGGTTGGTTGAATTGTCTGTGTTCAATCAGGGGACCAGTACCAGTTGTGATCTGGATTTGGATGGGATGAATTCAGCTCTTTCTATAACGGAATTTGTGTTCTCTCTTATTAATTATTTATTAGATCCTAATGTTTACTATTTAAATTTAAATAGGACTAAATTGCTTATTTTACTATATTTTGTAAGATTTATATTTTGTTCGACATTTTAAATTGCAACTTGAATTAGTATATCTATGACCTTGGGTTTTAACAGCAAAATAAGAAAGAAATAAGTTAATATGTCGATAGAGATAATTTAACTTATTATATTGTAACTCCATCTTTTCTTTTTACTCTTCCTATGGCAGTTTATCTGTGAAATAAAAAAATTTACTTCAATTCTTACTTTACGATCAAACGAGTCCTTAAATCAGACTGCAATTCAATGCTCTGCAATAATTTTTTTTTTTTGAAAGCTTGGTAGAGGCTACCAAGATTGAATTAATAAAGTTGTTTACAACATCCAATCCTAAATGAAATTAAATTAAATTACAATAAAATTAAGTTGTCCCCGTTCTCTCAATAGACCCACTTCCTCGTGCTCGAGAAGTACCACAATACCGGGTCCACAGTACCGCTTCCTCTCTTGCTCGGTCGGCCACCAACCATGTTGGCCATTTCGAACCTCGGAAAATAACTTCATTTCTTTGCTTCCACAACAACCAGAGTGTCGCCATGAATGCGGTAGCCCACTCCTTTTTACCCTTTCCGGTTAGCTGGCTTAGGGTTTAGGGTTTAGGGTTTAGGGTTTAGGGTTGTATTTTAATTTTGCATGTGTTTTCTGATACCTGTTTCGTTTTCCTTTTTTACTTCTTTAGTAAAAGTTCTTAGGCAGTAGGCACACTTAGGGTTGTAAAAAAAATCATAATTCGTGATTCGATTGACTTCGGTTTGAAAAAAATCACAATTAACTCGTTCTATTGAAGTTCATTCTGAAACAAATCAAATCAGTTCAGTTCGAATCTTATTCAAAGTCAAAGTCAAATTCAAACTAGGTATAATTTGTTCGAAATTGATTCACGAACTATTTAGGTTTGAATATCAAATAATGCAACTAATGACTTCAATTATCAATATTTAATAATGCAGGAATCAAACTTATATCAGAGCTCAAAATTGTTAATATAATAGTAATTTATAATAGAAAAATATTTCAGCAGCGTAACAAATACACAATGGAATGATTTCCATCTGACTATGTCAATGCCGTAATTTTAATCAATCCAGCAGCGTAAAAGGTAAGAGAATTTGGGTTGACCCATAATTTTATTAGTGTGAATTCGTAAAAGATAAAAGGTAAAAGGAAACCGTGTGAATTTTGATCCGTACGAAGAAAACTAATGCATAAACTACCGGTATAACTAGGGCTGCCAAAAAAATTCGTAGTTCGTGATTTGATTAACTTCGATTCAAAAAATTTTGCAGTTCACAATTAACTCATTCGATTGAAATTTGTTTTGAAACAAATCAAACCAGTTTGGTTCCAATCTTATTCAAATTCAAACTGAAGTGAGTATGATTTGGTTTGATTCGTTTGCAGCCCTAGGCACACTCAATCTCAAATTCTAATTCTAATTCTGTACCTGATAAATTCTGATAAGTGCCTACTTGTGTACAAAATGTGGCGGAGGCAGAAATTTTAAATTTTTAATACATTCATTTCCTATTTGTTTAATAATATATATATCATTCTTCTGTGGGGCTTCCCATAAAGGTCAATGCATTTTTGTTTGATTAAGAAGGAATGTAACGGCTCACCATAAAGGCATAAACCTTTGCTTGAAATTTTTTTCATGTGAATTATTTGTTTCGAAAAACTGATAGAGGCTATCGGGATTTTTCATGTCAATTATTATAATTCATTGTACTTTTTTGTATAAGTTGGTCGTCTTTGAGTTGAAATTTATATATATCTATGTCATTTTGTTTTAGAAAGAAAAATATGTATGTAATATGGTTGAATTGTTCTGCTGTTGCTTGTTAAATTGGCAATTCAATAACTATACAATATTCATTGAGATACACTGTGATAATAGAGACGTGATGGACAAACAGACAAATATTGCAACAATTACAAAAATAAGAAATAAAAATCACTATAGGGCTAGGCATCCAATTAACAGACTATTTTCTCGTACGAAGCAAGAAAATGGTTGAAACATTGCTAACGCTAATACTGTAATACACACACACACACACTTTTATGAAAAAAAAATTCACTATGCAAAATCACAGCAAAAGAATATGAAGTGTAATTCAAAACCCAATTAGTGACCTTTGAGTAGAACTAGGTTACTCCTAGGAATACTAAGCTCATTTGTACTCTTAATTCTAAAATCTATCAGATTAACTTCGAACGACGAATCCAAACTATTGAAATTCTTCTACCTTACGAGTGATGCGTCTACATGTGAAAATTTAAAGTTTCGAATTAATTTAGCATAAAGTCAAGTGGTCAAAATTAGAAGGTTTCTAAATTAATTTTAATGTATTCATTTTTTGGAAGTCTTTTGACTACTTGACTTTATACTAAATTAATTCGAAACTTTAAAATTTTTACATGTAGACGCATCACTTGTAAGGTAGAAGAATTTCAACAGTTTGAATTCGTCGTTCGAAATTAATCCGATAAGTTTTATAATTAAAAGTACAAAGGAGCTTGGTTAGCACCCTAGTTCTACTCACTGACCTTTTGAAATAGAAATTATAGAATACAAAACCAGGGTTACAAAAATAACATTTTGGTGGAAATAATAAGAGAATCTCTTGCGCTAATTGTACCGTTGTACAATTCAAATTATGACCCCATGCGCCTTTACATGATAAGAGATGGCGGACATCATGAAGTTTTTGTTTATTTTACAATTTTCCTAATTTTTTTTGTTTGTGTCCGGAATCAATAATGCAGCTGTCAGCGGTGACTTGCCTACTTTAATTTAGAAATGTGATAAAATTAATTAAGTTTTTATACTAATCGATAAAATCCAAAAACATAGTAAAGCAAGTGCAAAGCGTAAACTGGTACATATTATGTATTAATATTTTTATTTTTAAAGTTAGTTGATCTTTTCATATTATGTATTAATATTTTTATTTTTAAAGTTAGTTGATCTTTTCGGTATAAGTTTCATATAAAAATATACTTGCAGAATGCAGGTTATATTTTACATTATTTTACGTTATTGTAGAAAATCACTACTATTAAATGATCTAAAATCTTTAGACATATAATTTTGTATCTATCTAAAACAAATAACTTTTTTTTCTAAAAAATGTAAGATTTAATCTTGTAGGTATATATTTGTTATTTTTCAAGTTTAATAAAGGGTCATATAGGGTTGGTACGAGTTGGTCGACTAGCAAAGCGAGACAATTTGCATGTCATTTTCAATCTCTCCACATGCCTGTAAGGCAATTAACATGTGGCTTGCATGAATCGATCAAGTATTGATCATATTAATTTTCCTTAATCTCTGTTTATAATGTCTTATATGGCATCACCAATGATCAAAACTTAGTATAGACAAAAAAAAAAAAAGTCAAAATCTTGAGCAGTTGTTACTATTCCAAGAACTTATAAAACAGAGAGGCACCCCTATGCATTTTACTCATATAGTCTATATCAAGGTTGTTAATATGTCATACTCTAGTAAACAAGTTGAAGAAAAATATGTCATATTCTTTTGACTAATTATTGGATCTGGCTTTTCCGACCAAGCCAGAGAGGTCAATTGGGTCATTTTTACATCTCATTTTCAAAAAGTGGACATCCATTACCAAATTCAAAAATTAATTAAGGGAGGTGATATTAGCACAACAAAATATGTTATTAATAAAACATTTTATATATGTGTATACATAATAGTTGAAATGTCTATTTATTTTTGTGTCCTAAGCTACCGTACATTTTTATTTTTGTTAATGGAGTTAATTTTACATTACACATAGCATTTTGCTGTAAATTATATTGAAAAATAAAGCATCAAGTATAAAAATATTGAAAAAAAAATGAGATTTAACTAACTCGCATTCCTTGACTGTAATTCTGCCACTGCGTGCAGTGGTGACCAAATTATATTTATTTTTGAATTTTTTAGGTATGTTTTTAGACATGTACAAAATTATTGTCTCTAGATGGTCCATATATGAAAAACAATGATTTTGTAGCTATCTAAAAAGAGTAGAACTAGGATGCTCTTAAGTTAAGTTTCTTTGTGAACTTAACTCTAAACTCATCTACCTTACGAGTGATGGGTCTACATGCAAAATTTTTAAAAATTTCAACTAATTTTGTATAGAATCAAGTGGCCAAAAAACACACCAAAAGTAAATGTATTAAAATTAATTTATAAACCTTCTAAATTTGACCGCTTGACTTTATACTAAATTAATTCGACAGTTATTTTTTTTGTATGCAGACGTATCACTCGTAAGGTAGATGAGTTTTACTGGTTGAATTTGTTATTTGAATCCAAACCGATAAATATTAGAGTTGAATTTACAAAGACGCTTGATGAACTTAAACACACCTTAGTTCTACTCTCTAAAAATAATAATAATAAATTTAAAAAATATATAATATATGGTCTAGAAGCACATTTTTATATGGAGATAATGTTGAGGAGTTCGGATCCATCGTTTGAATATCAAAATCAGACATAAAGAATATGAGGTATGATTAATTACAAAAATAATAAGACATTTTAATCCTTACTCATGTGTGTATATATTATGAAGAGGGTTCAGATGCACTAGCATTTTGTGCTCCAATATGCTCCATATTCTTTATCTTCGTTTTCAATGTCCAAACAATCGATCCGAACCACTCAGCATGATTTTCATAATAAAATATGTTTGGAGACCAAATTTTATATTTTTCAGAATTTTTTTATATAGATACAATATCACATTATCGTATTGTCCAGAATCTCTTTAAAACAGTAATTTTGTACCTATCTAAAAAATAGTAAAAGAATTCTAAGAAATATAAAATATGGTCTCCAAGCATATTTTATGATGAAAATTATATTGAGCAGTTTGAATCGACTATTCAGACTTTATACCGAAAATAAAGTATGTGAAGCATATTAGAACACAAAATAATAGTGCATTTGAACCATCCTCGTATATTATATGGTAGACAAATTTGTTCCTGTTTAGTTTTCCTCACCTGAAGCAAGTTGTTTTCTTTCAAATTTTGTTCCCTTTATTTATCTTAATGATATTTTATTGGTCCTCGATCAATAATCTGTTTTAAAAAAATTAATCCTTTTGGAAGGGAAAAAGGAAAGTCAATAATTGTCAAGAGCATATAAAGGCACGCGTCGACCTGTGCTTTTTTTTTTAATATTTTTATTAAAAATAGAGATCAGTGAAGATATATAATAGATATTTCAAAAATCAATTTACTTAAAGTATAAAATATTTATTATCTATTACTGTGAAATTTTATTTTGTTGATTGTAATGGACCAAAAATCGTTTCAATACAATATACATGTACTTTTCAAGAGAGAACTTATAATTATTAATTTCTATGTAGATCAAAATTCAATTTTTTTTAGCAAGGGACTGTTTGTTATTTTGTTTTATTCAAGCATATTGTTGGATTTTTTTTTAAATAAGAATTGTTCCATGAATAAAATAGTGTTTATTCCATTTCATTTATGCATATCATTTTTATATCCATTTTGGCAGCCGTGAAATATACAAATATTAAATTTGAATAAATATGTTTATTTTATTGAATTGAATATGTAAGGAGTGAATAAAAACATTATAAATGAAGGAAAGTGGTTAATTAAAGAAGTATTTACAGGAGTGTGAATACTATGCATATTAAAAAAATATAAAATACTCTGTTAATAATACAAATCGTGGTATAAATCAATGGAGACGAGAAGAAATATGACTACCTGATGTCATTATCTGTCCATTGAAATAAATCACATTTGCAATTTGGTCCCACTTTGCGTTACCTACTTAAATACCTAATTTAGTGTTTTATTGATCTCTCACCGTCACTAAAAGATGTGGTTTGGTTAACTAAAATTGCCTTTCCATTTTTGTTAAAGAATAGATACCTATGCAAGCTATGTGAGTAATGATTTGCCTTATTGCAAAATGTAAATGATTAATAAAAAAAAATACGCACATTTCTTAATTGGGGATCGAGGTTTCATTCTTAAACGAAAGGGGCACTCGTTTAAATTTCAAAATTTCAATTATAACAACACAATTCAAAAAGAGGAAGGCTCAAATGCCTCAATCACGCTGCACATCTTTATCTTCACTTTCAAAATTCAAACAATCGATTTGAACTGCTCAACATGATCTCCATACTAAAAATGTGTTGAAGATCAAATTTTATATATATTTTTTAAAAAATTACTGTTTTTTTTATATAGGTACAAAATTAATGTTTTTAAATGGTCCGAAATCTTTACAGGTAATGCATATAGTCAAAAAATTATAATTATTTTTCTCTCTTTACAAAATCAAAAGATCGAAAAATAAACATATTGAATTATCGCAAAGCGTGTTTACCTTTCGCCCTCGTGATCGTGAAAATAATGAAGTTAAAGGCACGTAAAATTGTATATCCATTCGGTATGAAAGAGATGCAAATAAACACTTCAGATCCGTTATGTTGATTTTTAATTTTTGAAATACCTTTACAAAAATAAAAACGGAGACACTATCCCAAGTTGTATTACCAAATTCTTCATTTAAAAAAAAAACCTATTTTATGCCCCCGTCACAATCAATTTAGCTGTCTCCAAATTTTTTTTTTTTTTAAATGTCAGTTACCAAAAGTTACATGTTATTGAAAATGTGAAGTATCGTTACATCATTTTTTTAAGATGAAAAATAGGGGGAAATAAAGTGGACACATCTTCATTAAGGAACGACAGCAAAATGGGAGCGTTTTCAAGAGTAGATGGATTTCTGCAATTTAGTCGATACCATATAATTTATAAAGGATAGATCCATTTTTGCTAAATAATGGAGAACCGAAATATCGCTTGGAATCTTTTGAAATTCAACAGTGTAGCGTTGGAAATTGCGAAACATTGAGAATAGATGCAAGGAATCCTGCTGCCGGTTATGAAAAGCTTTTAAACTAGAGGGTACGGTTGGAATGAGAACATGTTATTTTTTATATTAGATTATTCGAAATAACTTATACAGTATTTGGTTGAGTTAGAATAACTACAATAATGAATTTAATTTCTTTTATCTTATTATACTATTTCTAAATATATTGAGATTTGATTATTCTAATAAGACAAACAATAGTATTCTTGATTTGATTATTCTAACTATTTTTGTTTTACAACCAAACATATCCCAATTAATTTGAGAAGATTTCAGTATGTTTTGTATGGAAAAATTTGACTTAACATGATACGCCAAAAAATAAATATTTTTTAAGTAATGTGTTATATTGTTAATGAATACATTACGTAAATGATCCTATTATGTGTGATCACGTCGCGATTAATTGTGATGTAATTAAATATGATGCGACTCACTGTTAATTTTTTTTTTTGAATTTTAAGTTAGTTCATTGGAAAAAATATATAATCAGAAAAAAATGCTGATAATTAAGTTTGAAAAAATTGTAAAATAAACTAAAATAAAGAAATAAAGTTGAAAAAATTAGTCACTTGACGTAATCAGGTCAATTTACGTGACATGATGTTGTGCTATGTCATTTTCTATTAAAAATAGATACGTCTTGTGAACGAACACAAGTACACGGTGTTAGTTTGTAATAATCTAGAAGTCAATAATACGATAAATTATCATAAAGCTTTGTTCATGAATTGAATGATTAATAAACTGTCATTTTGTTGCCTTGAGTATTATTGAATTTATGAATCATTCCTTTATCTGAACTAGAGTCAATAATTGAAATTGTGAAACTCCATAATATTAAATGATATAAATACTCTTAAAAGTCACTAACCGAGGTAATTAGCAGGAACACTAATTTACCGTTACAAGGTTAGAATGTGGATTAAAAGATGGTCATGTTTTACAGACCATTGACATGAGATGTCGTTTTAATCACATAGATACATGTTCTAGGAACATAGTATTTGACAGACCCCGAATGAAACATTAAATGGAATTGTGTACGTGTCATTAATGTTTTTATTCAGTGTTAAGTTCTAAAGTATGAGGTATTCATCTTTCCTGCTAAGAGATGTGTATGTGTAATTGTTATCTAACGCTGTCGGTAAAATGCAGTCATAACAGTAGCTTTTCGGTATACATAGCTTAGTTGAGGTAGTGATGGTTTACCAAAAGTACTATTGTCTCTCGTATCTCCATACGAGTTACGGTATCACTGGGCCCCTTGATAGAGTAGGATTATCTGCATGCAGTATAATTACAAGAGTAATTATATTTGATAATCTGCTCAAGATCAAGAAAAGATTAAGTTTGCAAGGATGACACACACCTACCTTGAAATTGATCTGATACTGTGAGACATAAGAATTAACACGACTAAAATAGTTTACTGGATCGTGGTACTGTATAGTACAGCATCATCTGTGTAATTGGATGGTCATAGTGTAGATGTCAGATGCCTCCTATGATTATAGAAGTTAAAATGGTTTTAAATTCTATTTACCAACATAACACAGATCCTATTGGGTCACACCGCAAAGGAGACTTATCAGAGAATCTTACTGATTAATTATAAATTGATTATAATTAATAATAAGATAATTATATTAATTATAAAAGGTATAATTAATATAAATGTCATAAAGATGACAAGCTTAAACATATTCAATTTACAAGCGTGTACGACACGTTGTGTAAAAGCTATCGCAACAACAGTCGCAAGAAGTTATAACTGATCAGATCAATTATAAAGTGGATTACAAATATTAATTATGAATTAATATTTTGGGCTCAAAGCCCATTTGAATTTTGGGCCTAAGTTAAAAATAGATTTTAATTAGAAAGCCCAAAAGTCAAAAGTCAAAAGTCAAAAGTCAAAGCCCAAAGCCCAAAGCCCAAAGTCAAAGCCCAAACTAATCAATTGATTAATGGGCTCGATGGTATTTTGGTAAATAACATGTTGCCCTAGGGGCATATTGGTCATTTAGGCGATTTCAAAAGCCTATAAATAGAGGGGTAGGGGTAGAGATTTTTCTCATTCCAAAAATCCGATCGAAGTCTGATCGATCTGAAAGTCAGTCTTTCAGAACTTTCGGTTTTTCTCTTCCAAATAGTGTTGGGCTAAAAAAGAAAGATATACGTAATCCACGTATAATCTTGCGAGTTGTGAATAGTGTTTTCACGGTTATCGTGAATAGTGTTTTCGCGAAGTTTCGTGAATCTGATTTTGCGTGAGACGCAAGTCGGTTTTTACGATCTTTGTGAATAGTGTTTTCACGCCTCCCGTGAATAGTGTTTACGGGATTCGGAAATAATATATTTGCGAAAGTCGTGGTATTTTATTTTGTCCTTTTCTCAGTGAATAGTGTTTTCACGCCTTCTGTGAATAGTGTTTACAGGATTAGGAAATAATATATTTGCGAAAGTCGCGGTATATTTATTTTGTCCTTTTCTCGGCGAATAGTGTTTTTGCCAATTCCGCTGGTCAGTATTACTGGCAGTAGAAAGCCAGCGCTCTGGTGGTTCCTAGTGGACGACCGATAGAGGTATCAGATGTCTGATACTCCGAGTCAAGACGTTCCTCAGATTCGATCTTCTCGGTCTGCTGCAATCCAATTGGAATTTGGATCAAGGTATAAATATGTTATATTAATCTATTTAATTTGTAAGTAGATTAAAGTTTTAGAAATCAATTATGGAGTAGATCTGTAAAAAGATTAAATTGGGTTTTGATGTCAAGGAATACTGAAGGTGGATCGCCTTGGAAAGTATTCTGACATACCTCGTTTAATCCTTGGCTTAAGTTAGAAGTAAAATTTTTGTTTTACGTTCTTTCCGCAGCTTAAACTAATCAATGATTTTGGACCGTCCATAACCCAACACACGGCTCATGACATTTTTGTGTGTTATGTCACATAACTAGAAACAATATAATTAACGTGACGAACCGTGCTGGACCATGACAAAATTGATAACAACATGATTAATTTTCTTCAATACATCTTGTTAACTGCTAGATTAAACCGATCTATTTCTCAGATTGTCTGTTCATATAATAATTCGGAAAGGTCTCCTTAACAGCAAAATATTGCATGCGGTGCCAAAGTAATATTCTCTTGTTTTTGGTACATTGCCATGTATACATCCATGTGCTCTTTAATTATTATTGATGACTACTATGAACTAGAAAGTGTAACAACCAGTTTAGTATTATAAATTATAATTTATAATAGATGGATGCACTGTGAGAGAAATGTTTAATTAAGTTGCATCATGTGTGTTACAACCAAGCAAGCATCACTTTAATTTATTTTCTTATTGTAATCTCTCAAGTAGACAGTGGTAGTTGTTGTTTGTTGTTCAAAGTGTCGGTGCTTCTCAATTTGCATCTCAAATTCTCAATACAAGTTGCTTGACAAGTTTGAATGCCAGGTGTTAAATCTGTACATTATATTTTATGTAGTTTTGTTGTATTTGTATTGTCAAACTCTGCCAAATTTTTAGGACCACTGGTTAGAAGTAATTATAGCAATAATATTATATTAATTATAGGTGAATGAGTTCCATGCATATCGGAACTTTAGATCCAATAATTGTCAAAAAAAGTCGGTTTCATTAAATGTCAATGTATCCACCTAAATGTTGACAATTTTTTAAACTCAATTTGGAAAATAATGAAGTCTTAGTTGAATTCATAAAATGGTATGGCAACCGAATTCCATTAGTCGATAATTGAATTAATTAATCGTGAACCTTACTAGTGCTCTAAACAATAAGATATTATTGGTTCGTTTTGTTATTTGGTTGAATTTGTATGTAAATACAATGGCCACAAGAAGTGTTATATATATTTGACCGGCACTTGTCGCCTTCTAATCCAAATTACTATAAATTTGTAGATATTTTTTTGTAAAAAATATATGTTCAAAATAATAATTAAATTATGCCCCGTTCTAAAAATTTGTTTTATTAACAAAAAAATTTAGATTGGGAGAGTGGCATAAAATAGTCATTAAAATAATATCTAGTAGTTAAAATTTGAATTCAAGTTTTTACAATTACAAAGTGAATTTTTAACCATTAAATTACATGCATACATTTTAATATTTTATGTGTAATGCTGAAACATAAAAATATATTAAAAGTAATAATTCAATTTTAATATATATGATTAATATTTTTAAAGTTAGAAGAGACTAATTATAATCTGCCCCTGCATCTACGTTGAACGCATATCCTCTGTATTAACTCAAGAGATTCTCTTTTGAGTTTAATGCATGTTGCCATCTGATCAAGATCGGAGCCAATCCGGTTATGACACACAGAGCCCTTTATATTAGTGTGGATCTCCATCGGATGGGACAGATCTATTAATGCAGAGGATACGAATTCGTTTGCGTTTGAGTTTGCTCGCACATAGTGTTTTGAAAAAAACCAGGGGTTCAAGAACCGGACCGTGGGAACCGTGGACCGCAACCGGACCGAACCGGACCGAGGTTCAAAACCGGACCGGACCGGACCGATTCAATTTAAGGTTCTAGAAAGATTTTTATCTAATATTTTGGACTAGAACCGAACTAAACCGGACCCTACTAAACCGGTGAACCGTGGGAACCGTGACAAAACCGGACCGGACCGGACCTCATACTCACATATTCTTATTATTATTAAACTTTTGCTCTTTTCATTATTCTCAAAATTATATTTCATTGTTTCAAAAAAAATATTTAGTTACAAAATCTTATTATGATTATAAAGTGTATAATTTATAAAAATCTTATAAGATGGGTGCAAAAATTAAGCAAGGAAAATTAACATTCAAATGAATAAATGGTAATAGGGGTTGGTCTAGGACCGGAACCGAACCGAACCGAACCTAGAACCGGACCGGACCGTGCGAATTTGGACCATGGTTCTAGCAAGGTTTTGAGCCAACTATTTCAAGTTAGAACTGCCGGAACCGAACCGTATAGAACCTTGGACCGTGAGAACCGTGACCCGTGCGAAACCGTGAACCGGCTGAATTTGAACCGGACCGGACCGGACCGAACCATTTGGTAAACACTACTCGCACATGGGTAAAAAAAAAAGGAGAAGAAAACTAGTCTAGTCGTCTTACTAGGCTAGTTAAACCCTTTATAAATATAAAATATCTCTTGCAAACTTTAAGGCCCAACGCTCACCCAAAAGCCTCATAAATTTATCAAATATGGCCCAATATGATAAAACCACATAAACAACCTTAACCATATGGTATGATAGCCCAATAACCTATAGATAACCATATGGTATGATAGCCCAATAACCTTAACCATATGGAATTGCTAGAGAAATATCTTTCAAATAGGAACCGCATCCTCTGCTGCACTTTTATTTCACAGCATCCTGCTGTATTTTCGGATGGCTCAGATTTAATCTCAGCCGATGAGTGCTCAGATGATGGAGGGCAGTATTATTTTTGCTTTAAAATTTGTGCCAAAATCTTATTTTGTCTGTCTGATACAAAACGAACGGATCAGATTAAAAGTGCAGCAGGATGCTGTGAAATAAAAGTGCAGCGGAGGATGCGGTTCAGTTTCAAATAAGCAGCAAGCAGTAAAAATAGAAGAGAGGGCTTCCAATGGATATCGAACCCGATATCCGTCTGATGTTTGATTTAAGCCATCTGATCTCCGTTGCGAAACACTCAAACACGTGAATGATTTCGATTCACGGCGAGATTGAGAATAGTACATATTTAAATCCACTCATGTACAGCTTAAACCAAACATCGAACGATTTTTGGTCCGATGCCCGATGAAATCTCTCCCCTCCTACAAGATAGTTCCTTCTATACATCAGACAAGGCTTATTTTTCTCCACATATATACCGATTAACACAGCACTAATAGCAGAAATGAACAAAAAAAGAAAGGGGGGAAAAACACAAAAATTAACAAAAGAATATTTTTTTATGAAGAACAACTAAGTTCTCTGTTCTTTTCTTTTTTCGTAGTACTGTTACCAGAATCACAGAAATAAAAAAATAAAAATAAATAAAAACTATTTTTGTAAACCATTACACACGTGATTCTCTCCATACTCCAAATAGTATAATCATTGTGAGGTGGAACACCCACGGATAAACACTAATTGGCGTACTGTTTTGCTGACGAGTTGGACCCGCTGTGATGATGCTCATAGTATTCCACTGCGGCAGCTCCTGCCAAGGCAGCCAGCGTAAAAGCTTGTGCATGCAACCTTTAATTTCACAGAAAAAGCATAATATTAGTTTAAATTAATTTTAGTCGAAATTTTTTCATGAAAGATGATCATACTTAGGGCAAGGTGTTATGATGAATTTCGAAAGATCATGAGCTGTTTCAGTAGTTCTATTTCTTAAGAACACTTTCATTCTTCATTTCATTTTTAAGTTTAACAAATTAATACATAACGAGAACTAGCCTTTGGTCTAGTGGCTAAGGCACATGGTCTCTATACTATAGGTCATGGGTTCGAAACCCAGATGGGGGAAATCCTTTGTTATAATAACAAAGGTATTAAATAGTTGGGTGGCTTGATCTCCAATCTTTACTCAAAATAAAAAACAAATTAATACATAACTTGTTTTGTGAAGTAAAATAAATGTCAAACAAATTACTATGAATTCCCAAAGAGTTTAGATATTGGTTCTTAATTAGGATGAAATTGAAAGATTATATGCAATTAGGTATAACTAAATTACAGGCAGATATCCTAATCTGGTAAAATTAGGTAGTTTCTCAGCTCAGGCTAACTCAAGCTAATACATTAACCATTTCCGTACCATGCATAACCACAATTTCTAAGAATATTTAAATCGAAACCTTGATTAGTTGAAACTAACAAAAGAACAGTAACAAATTGACGGATGAAAGAGAAATCAAACCTAGCATGGATAATCTTCACACTGGGTTTCATGTTTGTGCGCGACCAGTTGTAAGCAATCGACGATCCAATTCCACTCAGCCACAGTGTACCTTCCCAAATTAAGCAAATCAAACAAAATGTTAGTCAGAACCCCCAAATCCTGCTTGGAAATGAAATCACACAAACAAAAAAGGATCAAATATTAAGAAATCTTTAGAGAAGCATCTTACCAACAGCGCGGAGTTTGTGGTCAACAACCCATTTCCTCATCGATTCCAAGGTACTCTGATCATTACTTTGCGCCATTTCTTTTCTTTTTTTTTCAACTGCTATTGTAGTTTTTCTCTCTCAGAAACAAAGCGGAATTCAATTTGGAAGGTTTAGCTGAAAAATGTAAAGAAAGAAATTGTACTGAGGAAAAGAGAGACGGAAATGGGAATTATATAGCGTCCAGCGGCAAGCGACAATGGGAAAGGAATCGGGGTTGTGATTTGCTGTTTCTTCATTAATGTTTTGCACCGAAGAGTATAAAATGGAGAGGCAGCTGAATGCGAAGTCAAGAAGTTCAACTTTGGGTCTAAGAATGAATTATACACTGTGTCCAGATAATAAAAGAAAAACAGAGAATAATCATAAATGAAACAAAAATTAAAAAACGGAACGATGCGGCGTGTGGTGCCAGCTGATGTCAGTGAATTTTTTTTAACTCCACCTTCTACACGCCGATGCACACGTCACAAAAAAGATCACGCGAACAACGGGTCTGATCCCCTAAAGCAACCCGACATTTTCTTTTAGATCAGGATCGTCCGATCATAATTCGGGCCAATCCGGTCCTAGTACAATGCATGGAGTCCCTTGAATATTCCTGCGAAATCAGATCGAACGGCCAGGATCTATACTCAGATTTGAGTTACTTTAGGGGATAATTATTCGCGAAGGTCTGGGTTGTAGGAACGCATCCTGCGACATGCACATCTGCCTGACACGTGTCGTGATGACAAGATCAGAAAGAGATGCTTTGATGTACTGTGACCAGAACCACTATGGTATAATATGTACTGCTGTCAGTTTGGTCGAGTTGTGTAACTTGTAAGCAATGTGATGAATTTAGAATTTGAAAATAGCTCCGCAAAATATAAAATAATTGATTATTTTTATGAATACAAATAAGATATCAAAATATAATATTTCTACAAATATCATAATCTTTGCAATTTTTGTGAATTATATGGGATTAATAGCGTAGTGTTTGTACAATTTGTCAAATTTAAGAATGATAAGAAGATACTGAAAAACAATAACATAAATATTACTTGGAATGTTATCACTATGTTTATAATCAATGTTTTAAAATATTATTGTTTCTATATATGCAGTTGCACACTGCATAAACTAACAACAATATACGGATGCATATGCGGTAAGATATGTGGATAGTGTGTATAGATGTGTATTATGAAAAATTCAAGACCTACATATTAAATAGGATTCATTAGAAAAAAAAATGGTAACAAATAAATAAAATAAGTTTCTAGCACAATCTTAAATTTATAAAATTTTCATGCCATATCTCAATTTATTAAATAAGATACTAATATTTTAATGGATATAAGATATAAAATAATGATTATAAGATATCTAATGTAAAATAATACAATCTTCTTTATTACTCACTTAACATTGTTAAGTCGTGACAGCTGTCTTATGTAAAATTTGAATCCAAGTATTTTAAATTTGTACTTGGGAACACTAATCAACAAAAAAACTGATTAACAATTGCATTCATTCATGTATCCAAATGCTAATCTAAAAATGTCTTAAATTTGACGACTAATCACTTATAAGATTAAATACAAAAGCAATATTAGTGCTTCCATACAAATATATTTCATTTAACTTTATACTGTTATCTAGATATATCTCTAAATATAAGCTACTTGACATATGATAATTTGAATCAAGAACTGATAATTATAAAAAAAAAAAAAAAGTATAGTCTATCAATTATGTTACCATTATAAAAAAAAAACGAGGACAAAATCTAAGATTTAGAAAATAATTCTCCTTGCGTGATTTCTTTTGTCCAAATTTGGTGCAGAACACAACCGTATGTAAGACCGCATAGATCGCTCACACATAATCCTCATACATAAAACCGCAGCCGTGCCGCTGTTTTCTCCTGAGGGAAGAACCAAGTGGGTCCATACACATGCAGGCACTAACTAATAGATCACGTGCCACAAAAAGAAAATTTCAAATAATGTCCTTTGGGAGATTTATGTAGACAATTTTCTCTAAAGAACAATAATACATAAAATTGTTCAGCACCTCCTCTTGACTTTCAACGCTCAGAACGCATAAAACAACTGGTTAGAAGGTTTGACTCGGTTCTTTGCGTGCTTTGGCTTTCAATTTGGCTCTCCGCTCTGGGCAGAAGACAAGGATGTTATAGTAGCAGCGAGTAGTACGAGTTACAGCCTTAAAAGGTAACAGTAGCAGTCCAGTCAGGGGCGGACTCAAGTTTAATTAGGGGCAGCTGTCTCCCTTTGATTTTGCGTTTTAATGTAAGTTGGGATGTTTTGATCGACTCTGTCTCTCTCTGAAATTTTTTTTGTTCTCCGCTGGATGTTTAATTTGTTGTTCGGATTAAATTTAGGGTTAAAATTAAAATAAATTTCTTCAATTATGATTAATAATTAGAATTATAGATTAAAATATCAGAAATTACAAGTCAGAGCATTGAAAAGTATAGATTAAAACATTATTTTTTATTAAGTACTTAATTAATTAATGGATTTGAATCCGATTAGCTATTTAAATCCGATTCGATATTTTTTTACCTGTCCTCTGACGAAAATTCTGGATCCACCCTTGAATCCAGTAGTCACGCTGTTACTGGTAACAATTGGTTCCGTTTGAGCCAAATTAAAAAGCTGGTTCCGTTGTGTTACATTATATTCATTGGTCGCATAACGTGATTAGTGTATCGTATAATGTCTTTCTTTAATAAAAAAAAATAACACGTCACGGTTTCAGTTTGATCATCGTTTTCAACTTTATTTTTTATTTTAATTTATTTGACAATATTTTCTTACTTGTTGCATTTTTTACAAACAAACATAAAATTTGAAAATAAAATTAAAAATAACTAGTTATATCACACAAATAATCAAGCATAAATATTCACATGATATATTCTTTATTAGTTTAATTACATCATGATTACTTGATGTGACTAAGTCATGATGTGTTAGACTGTTATGTTTTTTTTGTGAATCTGTAGTGAGAAAAATGACACGTCACGTGTGTACAGAATGGCACGACACGCGTGTCGGTACGCTATGACTAATTGTGGACTAAAAAATTATCTTGGTCACGGCACTTTTTTTTATAACATTAGTTTTCGTTTTAATATTTAAAAAAATCATTTCATATTTTTTTGGAAACTCTTAAGAATTTTTTACATAAACAAATTATGTTTAATCACAACATATTTGGGCACAATACAACTCATATAACGAGACTATTTGCTTACCGTGACCGCCGTGTGTCATGTAAAAATTGACATGATTACGTGACGATTCTGGCACTATGAATACCCGAGGTTTTGTTTAGCCCAAATGTAAGTCACTGAAAGCCCAATTGGCAATTGTGAATACTCAATACAATAATATTTCACCAGCAATCATAAAAGAAAACTAGTATATACCCGACCCGTTAACACCAGGTGTTCTTCCCTCCGGCCTCCGCTCTCCTAGATCAATACAAAAACCCTAACAAAATATTTACCTAGCACCCAAAACCCTAACCCCGCGCGTGGCATTCTCTCTCTCTCGTCTCCATCTTCCTTCAATGGCTCGCTGGCGCGATGTAAGTTCTCCCACCTCTTTTCATGCTGGAGGCCCTCTCTTTTCTTCAATTTCATTTATAATTCCGGAGGCCCTCTCTTTTCTTCAATTTCATTTCTAATTCTCTGTTTGTTTAATTAATGGTTAAAGAAGAGGAGGAATAAAGCGAATATGAAGGCACAAGTAGTGAAGAATAAGAAACAGCCAAGTGTGGATCAGGTCACCGGCGGTAAGATACCCAAGAGCTTTGTTTTCGCTAGAGGGAAGCTTTCGGCCCCACTGAAGCAGCTTGAATTAGACCTCCGCAAGCTCATGCTTCCTTATACTGCACTCAAATTAAAGGTGCTGAGCCTTTTGCATTTTTTCCCTTTAATATTTTATTTTCCCAATTCTAGCACCAAGTACAGCAAAATTGTACGTCAGTTGCTAAATTTTATACTGGTTTACTGATTTGAGATTAATTGATTCATCATTAAAGCAACGAACCCAGCATAATTTTGTACAAAGTAAGTAAGTAACACATAGCTGTATAAAAGTAGTACCTAGCCTTCCTACTTTTACATAAAAATGAAATGTAATTTAAATTAAGCCATGAAAAAAACAGTGGATTGTCATACTGATTTGCATGTGTAACTGCCACAGGGTACTGAAATATAGTACTTAATCCTTTCTTCTAATTACATGAAAGCAATGAACCAGCATAATTTTGTACAAAAGTAGTACTTAGCTTTCCTACCTTTTACACAAATACAAAATGTAAATAAATTAAGCCAGGTAAAAAGTTAAATTCAGATCACCCTTGGTACCCCGCGCCCAATTACTAAATCCAGACCGTTCATTAATTGTGGCACGAATCTCAAAAACAGACCCCTATGTCAAAATAGGCACCGAATTCCAATCGCTCGGCTGGGAGTTAATCTCAGTTCATTGGACTGAGTGCGGTACCGTAGAGGATATAGACTAAAAAAAGTGTGGATATCACTTTCACAGGTAAGGTATTGAAATGCAGTACTTGATCCTTTATTATGATTACGTGAAAGTCATAATTTTTTTTGTTGCAATTATTTTTCAGGAGAAGAAAAGGAACAATCTGAAGGATTTCTTAAATGTGGCTGGGCCCATGGGCGTGACCCACTTTTTAATGATATCAAACCCCAAAAGTGTACCACATTTGCGTGTTGCTAGAACTCCACAAGGTCCCACCTTGACCTTTCAAATAAACGAGTATGCCTTAGCAGCTGATATTGCAAAATCTCAGCCAAGATACAGGTGTACTCCCGAGCTTTTTAAGAACTCACCCTTGGTAAGTTTAGTCAAAAATTCAAAGCTGTTATTTCTTGCGTATATTTACTTGATGTGTTGTGAACATTATCATTGTCGGTTTTTTAAGTAAACTATTAGTAATTTTTCTTATCTAGATGAATCTGCACGGTCTCTGATGGTAAATGCCTGATTCTATCTGGTTTTCTTGTCTTATTTAATTGTATTTAAGTCTTCTGTTTGAATTTTTTTTTTTTCCAGAGACAATGATCTTATGTAATTATTACAGAAACTTACTTTTGTTGATTGATTTTTTTATTAATTTATTTAGTAACATTGAGTTCATTTATTTCAGATTGTGTTATCTGGTTTTGGTGGTGGCAGCCAGCATCTGAAGCTCACAACTATAATGTTTCAGAACATATTTCCTGCTATTGATATAAATACTGTTAGTACTCTGTTTATTTTTCTAATATTAAGTGAGAAATTTTTATACCGGCACTTAGGTACGATTGTGTTATTTGCTTGATGAAGAACCAAAAGGATAAATAAGTCGGAGTGAGGCTGTGGTAATATGCATATTACGGATACGGATCGACCCGTGCTATGGATCCACATCTTTATTCTTTATTTTCAAAATTCAAACAGTTGGTCCGAAACATTAAACATGATCTCCATGTGAAAATGTACTTGCGACCAAATTTTACATTTTTTAGAATTTTTTTACTATTTTTTTAGATAAAAGTATTTTTCTACCTATCTAAAAAAATAGCAAAAATTATAAAAAATGTAAATTTGGTTGCAAGTATTTTTTTTTTATGAAGATCATGTTGAACGGTTCAGTTCTGACTGTTTGGACTTTAAAATGGAGATATGAGTCCATGCTTAGGGGTGGTGAAAAAGCACGTGACTCGCTCAAGCTCGGTCCGAAAACGAGCAAGTTATGAACCATTATTTTAGCTCAAACTCTAATGTTGGCTCGCTCGTGGCTCCCTCGATTTGGAAATGAGCGAGCTACGTCTAGCTCAGCTTGTTGCCAGACGGGTGGTAAAAAAGCTCTCTTGTTTTTGGCTTGGTCCGAAAACGAGCGACCCATGAGCCACTCTTTTAGCTCAAACTCTAATGTGGGCTCGTTCATTTTGCTAGCTCAGCTTGGCTCGGCTCATTGCCAACCTTAGTCCATAGCACGGGCCATTTTGTAATAGGCATGTTACCATAGCCTCACTCAATAAGTTGATGCATAAGTTCAGTTTCAATATATGGAACCCTATAAGACGAATGTAATAGTTTTTGAAAATCGTGGTTTGCTCCCACTAAATGCTAGTTAGTACTGAATTGAGGGGTTAAACACAAACTAGACCTTATCATACCTCTTTTCATGTTGTATTACTATTGAATATTATACTCTTCATGTTTGTTTATAGGTGAAACTGTCATCTTGTCAAAGGATCGTCTTATTAAATTACAATGCCGAGGAAAAGCTAATCGATTTTCGGCACTATTCTATCAGACTACAACCTGTTGGTGTGTCAAAGAGAATTAGAAGAATTGTGCAAAATCATCAAGTACCTGATTTAAGAAATCTTCAGGACGTCAGTGAATTTCTTACCAAGTAAGACAACAACTTATTTACTTTTCTTTTCACTATATAACATAAGAGTCGGATGGAAATGCCCCATTGTTTATGTGCCCCAATCATGCCTCACATGCTTCTCTGTTTTCAAGGTCCAAACAGTTGATCTGAACTGCTCAATATGATCTCCATATTAAAATGTGCCTGTGGACCAAATTTTGTATTTTTTGAGAAAAAAATTTACTATTTTTTTTATGTAGGTACAAAATCCCTGTTTTTGAGAAGCAACCGGACCATCCAAAAACGTGATTTTGTACCTATCTAAAAAATAGTAAAAAAATTTCAAAAATTACAAAATTTGATCTCCAAGCACAATTTAATTTGGAGATCATATTGAGTGGTTTGGATCGACTGTTTGAACTTTGAAAAGGGAGATGAGAATGTGAGGTATGATTGGTGCATAACATAATTACATTACCGGGTCGTCTTTAACCTGATATATAGATATTACATTTATCTTGTTTGAAGACCATTTTTGAGATATCTGTTTGTTTGTATTGCGTCTATTATTGAATAAGTCCTTATTTGCACTTTATATACTTATTATATGGTAGTTGGCGAGCATGGTATTACAGGAAAAAATCAATATTGTACCAGCACTGACATTTAGTTTTGTCCATTTATTCTGTTTCAGATGCTAGTTTGTTTGCATATCGTAACTTATGTTTGACCATTATTATATTTTGCTAAAAATGAATTGAGTGAGGCTATGATTCTATGCATAGTGCAGATTGGTCTGTACTAGGGATTGATAAATTTGTATCCAAAGCCCAACTAGTCTATTTGAACCATTCAACATGATTTCCATATGAAAATGTATTTGCAGACTAAAATTTACATTTTTGAGACTTTTTTTACTACATTTTAGATTGGTAGAAAATCACTATATATTAATGCTCTAGAATCTTTTTGATCAAGTGATTTTCTACCTTTCTAAAAAAATAGTAAAAAATGTAAAATTTGATCTACAAGTATATTTTCATATGGAGATCATGTTGAACGGTTCAGATTGATATTGTTTGGACTTGGAAAATAGAGATATTGATCCATAGTACGGAGTACGGACCAATATGTGCTATGCATAGTACCGTAACCTCACTCAAAAGGAATTTATCAAAAACATCGGCACCATTTAAGTGCACTGTTTCTTCCCAATTATCTACTAATTATCTCTACCGTTCGATTGAAGAGCTGGATATGGATCAGAAAGTGAAGTAGATGAAGAGGCAGCCACTGTTAGTCTTTCGACCGACTTAGACAGAGTCAATAAGGCGTCAAATAAAAGTGCCGTCAGACTTCAAGAGATCGGGCCTCGTCTGACTCTCCGGTTGGTCAAAGTGGAAGAAGGCCTCTGCTCTGGCAATGTCATCTTTGATGAGTTTGGTAAGATTTTGTATTTTTGCGGGTATATCAATTCAGGGAGTTTGAATTAGTAATTGTAAATGAAAGCTCATTGGATTAGTGATTTTTACGAAGAAGTCCCATAGCTAAAATAAGTAACTGGATCTTTGAGAGCAATAAAAAAAATTACTAGGCGACTTTTCTTCCCTTAATTCAATTATCTCAGTAAAATATTAACACGTTGGACAATATATCAAGGGCAAATATTTATTTTTCCTCTGAATTAACTGTCCTTATTATTGCTCATTCAAGATCGAATACCAGTTATTATTGCCTCTTATTATTGTCTCTTATTTTTCCCTCAAGTCAATTGTATTGTTTTACTGAAATTCTAATACCAGTTATTATTTTAATGGAAAGAAAACCAAATAACACATTACTTCTTGCAAAAATTCTAGATATCCAAAAGAAGTGATTTTCTACCTATCTAATTAATTTGTTGAAGAATTCTAAAAAATGTAAAATTTAGTCTGCAGGTACATTTTCATATGTTGAGTGTTTTAGATCGATTATTTGAATTTTGAAAATAAAGAGATTGATCCATAGTACGGACCAATCCTCGCTATGCATAGTACCATAGCCTCACTCTAATTCAATTATCTCGGTAAAATGTGAACACTTTGCACCATATATCGAGGGCAAAAAGTTTATTTTTTTCTTTGAATTAATTTTCTCTGATTATTGGTCTACTGTATTGTTTCGCTGCAATTCTAATACCAGCTATCATTTTAATGAAAAGAAAATGGAATAATACATTGCTTCTTGCAAAGATAGTCGAGAGGAGAGAACTTTTTGTAGTAAACATACCTGGCGGGTCAAGGTATGCTTGTCATAAAGACCAAAGAGTGCTTTTGCAAATAATCGGTCTTGTATGAATAAGAATTTGGTAGATACACTTCTTTTATTCTTGAATGAGCAAACATACTTTATATTCATGGCCTTTAGATGGTTTTTATGTCCCGTATTAAAAATTACTATTTCTGTTTTTTTTTGTAGAAAACGAAACATATAAAAAAGCCAATAAAGAAGCCAGTGAAGACGAACCAGCTGATGCAACTGAAGATTAAAAATCTCTGATGTGCATTTATTAAATGTATCACTAATGAATTCAAGGTACAGATGGCATAGTGAAGAAGAATCGGCGTGATTCAGTGTGAATTGTTTAATGAGGACAAGTTACAGGTGGCCTAGTGAAGAATTGATGCGCGGGTCATTTATTTTCTTTAATGTGGCTTTTTTTCCTCATGTACTCCAATCAAACGAAAAAGAATGATAGCCATTTTTGTTTCATCACAATGTGCTGTCTACTTGCCTTTTTGTACTCGTATGATATCAAATTTTGTTTGTTTTTGTCAAGTGAATAGGCCCATGACACTCTGGAACTAATGGGATCAAGTTTGACACTTTGATTTTGTTGTATGGTTCGTGTAAACAGTATTTTTGTTTAGTGTAGCTTTTAATTATAGTATTGAAAGTCTTTGCATGCATATTTCTAAATCTTATTAGTGTAACAATCTCGGTACTGTTTGTTATTTGAAGGTCGGTACAGCGATATTTTTAGTTAACTCTGACTTTATTAATTGTAACAACTAGTTTTTCTCCCATCTTTCTCTCATCCAACCAGTCTCGCACTTCACAATCTCCTTTCGGGGAATGATTGCGAAGGTTGCACTTGAGGCCATCAGATCTGTTTGTTACTATATGATCATGACTTTCTCTTACGTCATCAAACCACCTTTCTCGGGGATTTTAAAATCAAGCACCAAATCATTTTTTGATGATCATATAGTAAGCGAAGATGTCTAAGAGATATCCCCAGATAAAAGAAATCCTATAAGAAAAAGGTTGTTATCCTTGTATTTTATTCTGGATGTGATTTGAGACGACCTTAAAGCTCAAATTTTGTATTTATGTTATTATTAATTTGTCCACTTTCCAAATTGTTCTATTATCTTTGGATTGCATGAGACTTATTTAAACCCAAATTATTAGCTTTTTTTTTTTGCACTGTTATTATCATTTTTCAATTTTTAGTTACTGGTACCGTTTCCCCCTTCTTTTGGTTGGTCTTATCTATTTTTCTTTTTAGATTGTTCTCTCAGTGTGCTCTGTTTCGGAGGTTTTTGAGGTGGGAAGCAGGGTGCGTTTGATGTGCTCCGCTTCCTTTCGTTCAATTCACTTCATGATGTGTGCATGCTTGATCCGTATTAAGCGACCACACGAATATTGAAGCCACGTGCACGCATGATGAAGTGAATTGGGCAAAAGTGGGCAAGCATTTGACTGGTTTGAGTTCGATGCCTATTGGACGCAGCCCGCTCCCTTTGAGGTGGTACAACTGCATGCAAATTGGTACTGGTACTTGTCAACATTACTTGTAAAGTTGTAATTTTTATTTTCAAAAACCTATAGAAAATTTTAAACACGCAGATTTTTTTCTTCTAGGGAAAATAAGCAGTATGATACCAGTACAAAGTTTCGATAACACCCATAAAAAAAGACTAATTGAACATATCTCTTTATAATATAATGTTTCTAAAATTGTACTTATCATCAAAATGGTTTATTGGCTGATAGTTGATGTGATATCTCTTTCAACAATACCTTGACCTAATTAACAAGCAAATGCTCTCTTCTGTTGCTTTCTGACCTAATTTATGCAAATGTCATATTTTAACTCATCTTAGTTAATAGTTGATGCGATTGCTCCAACACACTAAATTATTATTGGCCGGTTGGTGTTAACTTCCTTCTTATTTTTGTTATTAAGACCCTTTAAAATTTGAATTGACAAGAGCATACAATTTTCTTCTGACATTATGTATTTAAGGTCTGTTTTTCCTGTTAAAAACCGAAAATATTTTGCTTCAATGGAAAATGAATCTTTGTAGCACTCTCACTCCTTTCCTTCGCAAGGAAATTTTAACGGACAGGTTTTTATAACAAATTGTAAAAAAAAATTGGAGAAAACTGCATGATCCTAGATATGTTATTGCTACAATATAAGTAAAAGATAGACCAGCTAAATTGGATCTACGGTGCCAGAATTTTTTAGTTTTAGAAATATATTAAATATTTTGTTGGAAACCAGAAAGATGTAATTTTTTTTCCAATGGTTGGACATTTTTTTAGGAATCTAATTATTGATTCGGTTCCTTAAACTTTATATGTATATCAAACATTTTTTGTTGCTAAGATTGAGATATGTATATAAAAAGGAATCGAATTAATAACTTAATTCCTTAAAAAATATATAAAAAAAAAAAAAGAATCACTAGTGCTTCAGAAAGAAATTTTCATCTCTCTTTTCTGACAAAATGTCTAAAATAAAAAAAATTCTGCTCCGGTGCTCCTAACAAGTGGAACCGATAGAATAAATATCAATAATTCCCTTCCAAAATTTGGTGGGTGGCGGTATAGTTGCTAACACTTACTCCAAATTTAAAACAAAATTGTCTTCTTCTTTTATACATTTATAACAATGGATCAGGTTCTTTTTTTTTTATTAAGAAGATTTGTTGAGACTTCACCATAAGCCGACTACTAAAGACATCACTTTCGTCTCGTAGTGCTTTGTGTGGATACCAAATAAAAATATACATATATTTTTTTATTAAGAAGTCTCCGAGACTCAATCTAACAATTATTTTGTGAAAGTAACCTATAATCACTACTATAGAATTTATATTCAGCACCGATCAAACAACACCGGTTTTGATGCATACAGGTGGTGTTTACAATCCAGGGTTGAAAATAAAAAAAAAATCCTGACCTTAAATAAAATAAAAAATAAATCCTTTTATTACCACCGGTTTTGTTTTATGTCACGCATTCAGTGCTGGTTTTTGTAATAAATCAGTTGTGGGTAGACATACAGCACCGTTTTTTTTTATAAAGAAAAACGGTGTCAGGCATGTAGCATTAGTTTTTATAATATTTGGAAGCTGAGGCTATGTTCAGAGGTCTTACTGTTTACGTCGGAAAATAAAAATTTAGTTTGGAAAGTGAGGCTCTATTCGGAGGACTTACTGTTCAAGTGGGAACAAAAAAATATTCAGTTTAAAGTCCCACATGAACAGTTAAATTTTGTTCAAAACACAACCCCATACTCATTCTTCTTGGTTGGCAGAACAGAAACAGGAAAGTAACCATTTTTATTATTTATGCTGTGAATCTTGGTTTTAAAGTTTTTAAGTACAATTTAAAACTTGAAATATAATGTAATGTGTTTTATTTTGGATATGCTTGGCCAGAAATAACAATTATCATTCCATGTAGCTAAGCACGTCTCTGATGTAGTTAGAGAGTTTTCAGGTCACTTGAAATATTAAAATTTCAAATTACCATCTTTTACATGAAAAATATAACCGATTGTATTTGTATGATTCTGAATTATCAAATTTAGATGGATTAATTCATATTATACTAATGAAATAGTCACTCATATGATCATATCTAATATGTCATACATGGTACTATAATCACTCTGAGTTCAGCATAAAACCTATCATCATTTGTCTTAGTTTATCATAGTTGGACAAATTATGTCCCTCCTTACTTGATTTACACTATATTATATCATGCCATGAAAGATGCTGGAATTGGATGCAAATTTTATCACTTATCAAATAACTTGGTACTTACAACAAAATATATTTTGACGATCTTTGATTAAATTTCAAATAAATCTTGCATGAAATTTTTGAAGGTTTGGTAATCTTGCATGAAATTTAATATACAATCAATTCATATGGATATTTGAGAATTTGTCAAATATCCATGGTTAAGGGATCCCAATCCTTAATTAAATACCACTGTGAAAATGTTCGTTTGCATGTTTACCACAACTGCTAATGTAGATTTTGTATATATAACGTTTTACACAATCCAGTATTCGAATCAATTTATTAATCAATATTATTGTCAAATATTTTACCAAATTTCCATCCACCCCAAGACCCAAACACGTGCCACAATTGGTACTTCCTTGTCATGTCCTCCATGTCGAAAAGCAATCAATGGCTTTGGCTTGATGTGATCAATTTTGATAAATTTATTATAAAAAGTTCTTGTTCGTACAATGAGCTCTAATTTCAATTCGCGTGGCAAAGACTAAAAATTAAAGTTTCTGATTCTTCAGGGTAACTCTTCAGTTTAAATCCAGACCGTCCAATCAGAATCCACATAAATAAAAGAAATTCGTGAATTTCTAATTTAAACAGAATTAATTTGAATTTTTGATCCACTAGTCCGAACTCAAACTCAAAATTTTGAATTAATTTTAAAAAAAAAATTGAATACAAATCCAAAATTGAATTAATTAGAAATATGTATCCAAGAACTAAGGTCTATGTTTAGAACTGTCTGATCCACTTCATAATTCATACGCTCTTAATCTGCATAAATTTTATTACAATATACAAAATTATGAAAAGAATCAAAAGGTTACGAACTAACATGAGATCAATTTGGATCGGATACCCATCAAATACGCCTCCTGTGTTTAACAGCACAAGTACCTCTCTCATGTGACATTACACAGTTTGTCACATGCTCACCAACCCTCGCCGCATGTGCTTTACTCGATTTAAATCCTCGCTCTACTCGGTAGTCAAATTTTTGCACTTTCTAACCTGCTTCCTTTCAGCGTGCCAGCCTTTGTATAGTACTAAACTACTAATAGTATTCCCAGCTCCCAAAATATATACCAATAAAAACAAATAAGAAGCATCTATTCTATTGAGCAAGACAAATGCTTTTACTTGCGTACAAAATGAATCGAGGATTAAAAAAATTAAAGATATTCTTCTTCCACAAGCGTAAGGAGATGAGTTGATAGATTATATTGAAAGAACAAATTTATTTTTTATAACTGTGTACATTAATTTGGGGTGATTTAATTGATTGATAATTTATCAATTGTCTAAAAACTATTGTCTAGTTTTATTGGCATTTTGTTGCTAGCCAAACAATGTTTATATTGCATCAAATTTGGTACACGACCTATTTAAACTATAGAAATTATTTTACACTTTTACTTTTTAAAATTTTAATATTATTTTAATATGTTAGTTATTCATTTTATATGCGTGTTCGTAAAAGACCCCTGACAACTCGGAGTCTCGGACAGATATATTGTGATGGGGACAAATTTGGGTCCGATGTCCATTGGACTCAAATTTGGATTCAATGGCTAGAATAACCGTCCAATCTACTTTAGAATCTATGCGCACGGATATCAAAGCGATCTTGCACGGTTATTAAAGCAAATCGCACAGACTTAAAGCGAATTGGGCGACTTTGGAGCCCATCGAACTCAGTTTGGGTCCGATGCCCATAGGACCCAAGGTGCTCTCATTGTGATGAAGGGAACCAAAATCTACTTCTTTATTAATTTAAATTTATTGCGTATAAAGTTTGGCACAACTTTAAAATAATGTCCTATCAATAATATATTAAATGTTAATTTCTAGAACGCTCAATTAGTATTAAATTTATTTCTAAATTATGCAGTTTGCAATATGCGACTCATCTAAATCATAAATACATATTATTAATTTTAACTTTTTTTTTATAATCTAAATATGAGTTATGACAGATTTTTTAAGAAAAGAGTTTTTGTTAACTCCTACGTACATTTTTTTAGATATTTTATGTAAAATTCAAATCTACATCTCCCAAAAAAATAGAGATCTATCATCATTAGTATCGGATCTATATAGTTTCCAAATAAATTTACTATCAACTTAAATCTATTCATCCACGATCCTGGTTGCAGGTGCCGATTTATATTATGCCTAGAGGGTGTTAAGTCATCCCATAATTTTTAATTTTTTAATTATGAACGTTAAAATTTAATTGATTTTTTGAAGTTTTTATATAATTCAACTCTCTCATAAAATAACTCTATTTTATTCTTGAAAGGTCGTGAATTCAAATCCCACTAGCTACATATTAATAATTATGTATTTTAAGTTTTAACTCTCTAATCAAATTTTCTAGTTCCGCCCCTACCTGGTTGGTCTTTTTCCAAACAAAAATCACTTCATATCATTGTAACAATGACATGTCTAGTAGGTATGTGTCATTCATTAATCATATCAATTTCAAATTTTCGTGTTTTCATATCTCGTCGTGTCTCATGTTTTTTTTATCTCTGTTTACAAAGTTTAAATAGTCAATTCGAACTGCGCAACACAGTTTATATATTAAAATGTACTTGAAAAATCAGATTTTATAATTTTTGAAACTTTTTTACTATTTTTTAAATAGATTGATTTTGAACTAATCTAAAAAATATATATAAAATTTGGTATCCAGGCACATTTTAATATGAATATATAAATATCATTAAGCATTTCAGATTAACTATTTGGACTTTTAAAACAAAGATAGAGAATAAGATGTGCGATAAGACATGAAAGATAAAGGTATTTTAACCCTCTTCATAAGAGAATATTTTAAAAAAATATTAAGAATATTTAAACAATAGTTCTGTTAATAAAATATTCATAACAACTGTGCATTAGGAGAACTAGACATGCCCTGATGCCCGGCCTCACAGAACTCAAACTAATCATTCTTTTTAAAAATAAAATTGAGGTCAGTCCTCTCAAGTCTCAACTTTGAAAACCAATCTTATTAACTCGCTCTACTTGATATTAACTTACAGATGCCCCAGAGGAAAAAAATTATTTACAGAATTATAGATGGATTGTATGAAGAATTTAATCAAATAAATTCTTTTAATTCCATTAAAATTCAGCGCACCACAAAAAAAGTTCATTTCTGAATTAAATGAAACTGAAAAAAAAAATTAGGTTCCTTTAAATTTAACTGTAGAAACTTTTAAAATTAAAATTTCAAGACAATTCATCTGTTGTCACACAACATTTTGAAATACTTCCCATAAATAAAAAAATTCTGGCCACAGCACCTCTTCAGTCTTCAGTCCAACTCATCTGCTCTCTGCCTCTTTCTCCACTGAGTCCACTCAGGTTGTGAGGTCAGTGTCAAACTACTACAAGTCTACAATACAACATCTACCGAGAAAGCTCCTGTGGCCTTTCCCAGTCATTTCGTTATCACTGACAATCCGGCCCCCCACATAGCTTTCGCTATTTTGGGGTCGCACAGCTACTCAGCGTCATGAGTGACTTGTAGTAAAGCGGCAAAGGTTTGGATTGTGTTGCCTCTTCAAAGGAGGGGCAAAGTAGTAAATTCTTCTTCGATTGAAGAGTAAAGTAAACTAAAATTTGTAGGGGTGCATGTAAAAAAAACCATATTTAAGTTTGCTTTTAGCGTTATACACAAGAAAAACCAAAAACCTTGAGGCTTTATATATACACAAAGTAGTCCCTCAAAATTCTGATAATATTGACCAACCGTAATTTCACAAGAGAAAAACAGAGGAGGAACAAAGTAGCCATCACGTCTCCCCTCGACAAAAATAATAATAATAATAATACAGATAGCTACCGAAATCTAACAACACGTCAACACTTACCTAATGCAACTGAATCTTGCAGGGGTATATATGCAAAAGAACCCTAATTAAAAATTTACAGTAGCACCCAACTAAATAAAATAAACTCAAAAAAAATTTCAAGGGCATAACAGTAAAATTTCAGTCGTCGTCTTCATCACCGCCACCAAACAGCTTGAAATATAGCAAAAGCATAATGAGCAAGAGTATCAAAGCGACTCCGACTGGAGATCCACCAACCCGGTGGAACGAATCAGGAGATCCGCCGATGTTGAATATATCTGACATGGCAGCCCCACGATCTGACGAGAGGAAGCGAATGATAATGATTAGGGTTACAGGGAGGAGGAGGAGCCCAACAGGGCTGAGAAGCTCGGCAATTGCATCAGTAATGGCTTCTCCGGCGCTCTCTCCAATGAGGAACGGAACCGCAACAATTACACCTACAACCACCGCCAGAATGGCCCCGTGAGGCGCTGGCGCTGGCGCACCTACTCCTCGGTCCATTGGTGAATGCGCGCTGGTTTTGTTTTTGCAGTGGGCTTTGGTTTTGGTTTTGCACCTCTGATTCGAAGGTAGCAGAGGTGGAGATTTATTTCAGTGGCTGGTGAGATCAGATGGAGGGAGGGTGATTTGGGAAATAGATCTTTTTAAATTGGATGTAGCTTTGCTATGTGTACCCGTGGTGTACCCCGTTGAGATGTTTAATAATTGCTAAACTAGTAGACCTTTTCTAGATGAAAATAGCGGATCAAGATTGAACTCGCGAATCTTTTGTAGCAAAAATATATTTATTTCGCTTTAAATCAAATTAATATATTTATTTCGTTTTGCAATCATACTGCTTGCGAGGATATTGAGGTAAGGAAAAGACTTGGGTCCAATACTCCGATAGGTACTGGAATCAAACTTAGGTCGGATGGACTTGGTATATGTCCAATTTGTTTTAAAATTTGTGCTTAGGAATATTAGAGCGGAGCATGCACGAATTTTAAAGCAATTTTTATCAAAGTGCATCAAACATATACCAAGCCTATCAGACCCAAATTGCTCCTTAATAAAAGTAGAACTTGCAAAAACTATAAATATTATAGATTTTGTAAATATTTAATGATTCCTTAATATTAACAGTTTCTGTTTAATTCATAGTAGAATTTACAAAAGTGATATATGGGAAAAAAAATCCATTTTAGAAAGTCATGGTTCAAACGGGGTTCATTTAGCCAAATTGAGAATTATTTAAATACCGTCCTAATTTTTTTTTTCTACAAGTCTTATGCTACTAAGTACTGACTCTCTAATTATTTACTATCCCGTCATTGTCTGATAAAGAGTAGATGACAAGATTATGTAATTCCAATAAATGTCCTTCCAAAGAGCAAAATACATATGTTGAAATTCCAGTAAATGTCTTTCCAAAGGTTCAATTTATCCTCTGCATCAACAGTTCCAGGCAGAAATCGACGCTAATTTTCCCTTCAATTCAATTTAATTTGGAATTTAATGAATATATTAGCTATTTAGTGCCAACGTGCCATTCACGGACTTCGAGATTGATGTTATATTTTATGAATTAATATTTTTGTTTTAAAATTTAAACAGTCAATCTAAATCGTTTAACACTACCTCCGTATAAAAATGCACAAGTAAATGAACTTTTATAAAAAAATTAAATTCTTTTATTATATTTTAGATAGATGAAAAAATCACTTGATTTATTTAAAAGTAGTATTTTCTACTTTTATAAAATATAGTCTTCTAAACAATTTAACAAATTTGAGCTCCAGGTACATCTTCATATAGAGATCATATTGAATTATTTAGATGAATTGTGAAAACAAAAATATTAACTCATAATATGAACTAATCAGTGCTACGCATATAACCATAATAACTCGAAATTTAAAAATTATGTCATTTTATCTTTGTTTTTCTCTACTTGAAGAATTTCTAAAAATGTACTTGCATTGAGGATTTTTTAGCGTTTATTTTCAATTTATGGTCAAAATAAAGTCAAATAATGTAATTTTTACCATCTAGCATTATAAACACTTGAATCCTCCTAATTTCTCCCTCTTTCATGTGTTGTCTGCACGTGGTTACTTGTATTTTTGTATTTCTGTGTATATCTGTGATTCAATTTTCTATATTTAGAAAATTAATAATCAAATTGTCATAAAACATATTAATTATTTTTTTATTCAAAAAATAACAAGGATTTTGTCTCGATTCAGGTATGAGTTGATCAAAACTCATAATATTTGGAACACCTCCCTCCTCCCACGTTTTCAAAAATTCTGGAGAGAGAGTGATGGAAGCAAAATTTCAATTATTTTCTTTTATCAAAATATTTAGGAGCTGACTTGACCGAATCAAAGATTCAAGAGATTTTTTTATAAACCATAAATGGAAAAATAGAATTTAGAATTCTAGTATGAGTGTTTTGGTTTTTATAAAAACCATAAAGAACGAGTTGGCAACTCGTTCTCCGTATTTTTTTTTTCCAGAGAACGAGTTGGCAACTCATTCTTGATTTTTTTTTCATTTTTTTTATCGAAAAAACTATTTTTTAAGTGGAGAACGAGTTGCCAATTCGTTCTCCAATATTATATAATTTTTTTTAAGATTTGCTTGTAAATTATAAAATGTGAAAAATGAAAATATAAAATGTAAAACACACAATTAATGCAAAATTACTATAAATTGTTTTTACTATCTTGATATTTCTATACAAAAAAAAATCATATTTCTAGTTATTTAATATTAAATATTTGATTAAGCTAAGGGCATTTTCCTTCAAAAAAATATTAATTATGTGATTTAGAAAGAAGACCTTGCAGTCTGAGAATATATGTCAATTAATTGAGTGTGATGTCTTGCGTTGTTTCACATATTTACTTAATTATTTTATCGACATATATATATTTTGATTAATCAGAGAATTAAAATATTTTATATTACTAATATGAGTAGTAGTTTTAGCTTAATAAATATTATCACTTTGACAGATTTACTAATTAAAATGAAATAATAAAATCTAAAATTTCCAAAAAGAACATTAAAGATATTTAGTCGGTAGAAAGAACCAAAAAAAATATTTACACAATGAAAATGTGCTCAATGTTTTCTAAATTATATAATTAATATTTTTTTGAAGGAAAATGCCCTTAGCTAATTAGCTTAATCAAATAATTAATATTAAATAACTAGAAATATGATTTTTTTGTATAGAAATATCAAGTTAGTAAAAACAATTTATGGTAATTTTGCATTAATTGTGTGTTTTACATTTTATATTTTAATTTTTCACATTTTATAATTTATAAGCAAATCTTAAAAAAAAATTATATAATATTGGAGAACGAATTGGCAACTCGTTTTCCACTTAAAAAATAGTTTTTTCGGTAAAAAAATGAAAAAAATCAAGAACGAGTTGCCAACTCGTTCTCTGGGGAAAAAAAAATGTGGGGAACGAGTTTGCAACTCGTTCTTTATGGTTTTTATAAAAATTAAAATACTCATACTGGAATTCTAAATTCGATTTTTCTATTTATGATTTATAAAAAAAATCTCAAGATTCAACCCCCTCTTCCTGTTTTTTTTTTTTTTTTTTTTTCAAAATTCCAGAAAAGTGGCCAAATTAAAGTTTCAATCACTTTCTTTATTTTCGCAATCTTTGTTGTCAGTGGTGTGCATGTGCGACTGAGGGATGACCAAACAAAAGTTTCGGTCAACCTACATCTCCACCGAAATTTTGGTTCAATCCATAGTATTTTTGAAAAAAAAAACAATTAAATTGTTTCCTGACAGTTTGATTTTTTATTTCTAATTTATAAAATAAATTGCATATAATGTCCTGTCAGCAGGATACATGATGACTGTCTTTTTTGAGGAAATTCATGATGACTTGTAGTGATGTCCATGACCTGGCATTTATTGAAGTACTCCGCTGAACTGGACAAAATCCGAATTGTTCGGCTAAAATCTCAAAGCTGTCTATTCCATAAAAATTTATCCTTTAATGCAATTAAGCAGTTCATCCTATATATATATATATATATATAGGAGTAAAGCTAATATGCACTTAAGTGCACGTGCACTTAACCCTCGGACCGTCCGATTAGCTTTGAGATCCGTGCTACACGACTTTTAAAGAAATCGGACGGTCCTAGGGTTAAGTGCACGGTGCACTTAAGTGCATATTAGCTTTACTCTATATATAGAGTGATGCTATTATGCATTGCAAATTAAAAGGTCCCTTTTAATTCGCGCTCATATCGCGGTTTTCAAAGTTCAAATAGCCGATCTGAACCGTTAGATGTGTTATCCATATTGAAATGTACTTGGAGACCAAATTTTACATTTTTTTGAATTTTTTTACTATTTATTAAGCCACTTTGAAAATCGCTGATCCAACGGTGGCTCATAATGAACAGTGAAACCGTTGGATCAGCGATTTTCAAAGTGGCTTAATAAATAGTAAAAAAATTCCAAAAAATATAAAATTTGGTCTCCAAGCACATTTCAATATGGAGAACACATCTAACGGTTCGGATCGGCTATTTGAACTTTGAAAACCGCGATATGAGCGCGAATTAAAAGGGGCCTTTTAATTTGCAATGCATAATAGCATCACTCTATATATATATAGAGAGAGAGAGAGAATGGCTAATATACCACTAGTGGCATAGAGCCGTACTACCAAGTGGATTTTGTGATTTTGAAGTCCAAATAGCCGATCCGAACCGTTCAACATGTTCTCCATATTGAAATGTGCTTGGAGACCAAATTTTACATTTTTTGGAATTTTTTTACTATTTATTAAGCCACTTTGAAAATCGCTGATCCAACGGTGGCTTCTGTTTTTACTGTTTGGTTAAGCCACCGTTGGATCAGCGATTTTCAAAGTGGCTTAATAAATAGTAAAAAAATTCCAAAAAATATAAAATTTGGTCTCCAAGCACATTTCAATATGGAGAACATGTTGAACGGTTCGGATCGGCTATTTGGACTTCAAAATCACAAAATCCACTTGGTAGTACGAACGGCTCTATGCCACTAGTGGATTGAAATTCAATGTCATCAGAGCCATTCTCTATATATATATATTACATGATGATTACTCTAGTGGATTGAAATTCAATGTCATCAGAGCCAGAGTGGGACGGTGAGATGCATAGTGACAAATCAATTATTCGGATTTGGTTCGGTAAGGTCAAAAATTCGTGATGTGTGGATAATTCGGGTATAATTCGGGAATAATTCGGTATTATTCGGATCAGAGATCTCAGTTCTGTAAGGAAGCAAAAACAAAAAAAATAAAATTTTGAGAAAAATTCGGAAAAAATTCGTAAAATTCGCGAATTATTCGGGAATTATTCGATCAAAGTTCGGTCAACCGAATAATTTGATGTTCCGTTCGGCATCACCAAAAATCCGAATAATTCGGGAATTATTCACGAATCTTGTCACTATGGTGATGTGGCTCCGTTTGAGAGTACAAACTTTTCTTAATTTTTACCTTGACTCGGGGATGTTTTGTTAACATCTTTGTGCACTTAGATCAAACTGTAAAATTAATTAAATGAGACTACAGTGATATGTATATTATAGATTGATTTGTAATATGGATTTACTTTTATTTTTAAAGTCTAAATAGTTCACCTGAATCGTGCAACACAATTTTTGTATAAAAATATACCTGGAGACAAAAATTTACATTTTTATTTTTTTTTGAACTATTTGTTTAGGTAGATAGAAATCGAATAGCTTGTAATCTTTAGATCAAGTAGTTTTTTATTTTAAGAATCTTAAAAGGATTATTAAAAATATATAAAAGCTGACCTTCAAGTATATTTTTATTTGAAAATCAGGTTCAGATTGATTAGTCATGGCGTTACCACGGATAACAATATATAATGGACGGATTGAATTCGGGATTGAGTTTGAATTCGAATCAATTGAATTCCAAGCTACTATGCACGACGCCTTTGAAGATTGAATTCAGTTTCAATGGGTAAGCCGGTAAGGTGCTTAGATGATATGAAATATGAATTCTCCGTGATAACAGACAGGCGTGCCAGTTTGTTGTTGTATGTGCCCCTGTGTTAAGAGAAGAACTGTGATGCATTTACTTTTCAGGGATACTGTACAGCACTACAGTGCAATTATTACACTCCTCCGTTACTGGCAAGCTTTCATTGCAGAGGCACAAGACAAGACAGCCTTAATTAAATGTTTGATATTTTTCAATGATGGTCCCCCTTTGAAAGCTATTTTGTTAGGTTTAGTGTTTGGAGAACCAAACTTGATAATTGATTTGTTGACAATGGTGGTTAGATATTCAACCTTGATAGTATTTTCATTAACCATGCTTGATGGAGACTGCAATGCATGTCTTCTTTGAGTGCGCTTATGCAATCCAGTTTTGGAGACGATTAGTGGTGCTTTTGGGGTTCGATATTTTACAGATAGGAAGCTCGGTGCAACAAACAGTATACAGGTCTTGGCAACACTGTAAGAGGCGTATTTCAACTAAGAAATGAGGAGTTTTCTTCTTCTCGGCTTGCTGGATGCTGTGGAAGGAGTGCAACAACAAAATTTTTGAACATAAATTAACTGATCCTAGATGGGCTGCAGAACGTGCTATGAAGGAAGGTTTATTATGGCTGCAACATTGCTAGTTGCCTAGATATATAGTTGTATAGTTGTTTTGCTGTAGTTAGTATTTTCATTAACATTTATCATACTTATATATTCAACCTTAACAGTATTTTAATTGAGCGAGGCTGTGATGCTTTGCAATGCGTACGCAAATCTATAATACGAATACTTATTTTTATTTTTAAAATTCAAACAATATATCATAACTTTTCAATATAATTTTCATGTGAAAATATACTTTGATAACAAACTTTATATTTTTTTATTATCGTTTTACATACGTGAAAGATCACTACTTTTAGATAACTTGTATCCGGTGATTTTTTATCTATCTTAAAATGTTGTATTTTTTGTGCAAAAAAATATAAATTTAATTCGTAAGTCTATTTTTATTTGAAGATCATGTTAATCGGTGCCAAGTTGACTATTAAACTTTGAAAACGAAAATATCAACACTTATCACACATGTATGTGTGCATTATAAAGTATCATAATCTCACTCATTTTATTATCTTAATATAAATTTTGAAAAATATTTTTCATGTCATTCCATTTAGGTTTCTTTTGCCCAATGAAAATAGAATAAATACTAATTTTATTACTCATTTTATTTAAATAACTTGCAAGCGATATAACAAAAAAAATTAACAGAAAAGAAATAAAAAACCATAATATTTAATAATAAACGAAGGAGCTTGAATCATTCCGACTGAACTAAACAATTTAAGTACTTCATAATTGAAAATGGTTAAAATGCTCATATGTTTTCGTGTTCCTATCTTGTTTCGCATTTTTATCTTTATTTTTAAAGTTTAATTAGTCAATTCAAACTGTTCAACATAATCTCTATATTAAAATGTAGTTGGAGACCATATTTTATATTTTTTAGATAAGTAACAATATTACTGATTTTAATAGTCCGGAATCATATCTGTGAATTGCCGCTCCATATTTGCGTCCATATTTTTTTTTTACTCTGATTTTAAATTTCCACATTCGTCTAATCTATGTACTCATATTTTTATCTGTATTTCCTTTAATAGTTAAAATGTTTAGGGTATAATTTTGAGAACTATTCATTCAGAAGCCTTTCTTTTACAGCCTTACCGTCAGTTCATCTTTCTTGATAACATCGGTGCGCTATTATTATTTTCTTAAATTCAGCCAACAATTTTTTTTTTTTCTTGGCACACTAGGTACCGCACTGATCCAATGAACTCAAACTAAATTTTAAACAAGCAATTGAAATTCAGTACCTATTTAAACATAAGAAGTTCGTTTTTGAATTTTGTGCCACTGTTAATATAACTCTACATATAAAGGGAAGCGTTATCAAATTATTAATTCGGCACCGACAAACCCTAATAAATGCTTATTCATCGTTGATCAAGTATCCTTTGAAAACTCAAGTCCTCAATAGTCTATACTTACCAAAAACATTTTATTTTGGTAACCTAAACCTTGAATAAGCATGCAAGCCTTTTTCCTCAAAAAAAGATGCAACCAACCAACTCCAATTACCCAATCCGTATCCCCCGCGGGTACCTGAGATGAAATATATATAAACGGATGGTTCGGATTAATTTCAGCCAGACCAAACTCAATCTGATACCTATAGAAACTGTAGGAGTCTATTTTGAGATTCGTGTTAGATTAAAAGAACTGTCAAAATATTAGTATTGCACCTCAGGTATCTTGGGGATCCGAATTCTCAATAACCAGGACAGAAGTATGTATACTGAAAGGGAGCTAAGTCCCTTTATAAATTAAAAAAGTTTCATTTCTGTTCTTTACTTTTTTTTTTTTTAAACTTTTATTAAAATTGTTATTATTATTATTAGAGGAGGGTTCAAATGCTTTCATTTTTTGTGCCTCCATTTTTAAAAACTACAATAACTCAAAATTTAAATCATAAATGTCAAAATAAAACCGTTAGATGTGATATATATTATTTTCTTTATGTGCTCATAAAAGATTATCACATTTCAATTTTGTTTTTATATGATTCAATAAGTTGAAAAATCAATGTCTAGAAATTATCCAAATTAGTACATTTTTAAAAACTCTCGATGACAACCAAAACAAAGTTGAAATGTCGTAATTTTTTTACATATGGATAGATAAAATAATATAGATCATATCCAACGGTTTTATTTTGAATTTTAAGTTTCAAATTTTGAGTTATTTTAGTTTTTAAAAATGGAGGCATGATGGAGGCACAAAAAATAGAGGCATTTGAACCCTCCTCTTATTATTATTATTAGTCCTCTTCATAAAATAAAATTATATAACACTTATTCATCCAACTCCTACAGTCTCAAATTTCTGATTTCGTCTCTGAACACAACTACAACAAGCAACATTTATTTTATTTCATTCAATAAACAAAAGAACCTCTCAAAAGAATCGGGATATCTTAGTTCTACAAAGTAGTTGTTCTCGGAGTAAGCATAAACGGTTTAATGTTTTTAGTAAACTGAAGTTGGTACCATAGAAATCACATTCTCTTCAAATGCTGAATATGTAACATATCCAAATCAACAGGCATCCATAATTTCATAAATTTCTCGAGTATGCAAAGAAACGCACGGAATGTTTAACTTTTATCTGGCAAAATTTAGCCCAATTATATAGAAATTGTACTGTCAGATCTCCATTAGCCTTTAATTGTTGGTTTTGAATTACTCCATGCCATTAATTCTCGCAGCAAGACATCTGAAAGGTGTGAACAGAATTGCAAACAGGCCCCCCATACAAAGCAACGGTATCCTCTATCCTGTAAAAAAACTTTTGTTTATTGAAATGAAAGTGATGATAATCATAATGAAATTACCATCTAAACCGCGTTTATGGGTCATCTTAGTTTACAGTGAAAATAATAATTAAATTGGATAAATGAAATGCTGTATGCCAGTATCGAAGGATTGAGTAAATGTCCGTGGCAACTTCTTAGGCCGGATCCAGCATTGTGTTGGGCCTTTTGAAGTTTCTAAAGGCCCATTTAAAGACACAGGTTGATCAAAGACACGAATCATAAAGCTAACCATCCTCATTTATTTGCAAATCTTCGTCTCTTATATCCACCCCTAGGTCACTCATCCCAGGTTATCTCATCCGCACGAGTTCCCCAGTTCGCGAAACCCTAATTCGAGGTTAGTAAAATCCGCGCCCCGTTCTCTCTCTCAACCAAGATCTTGCCTCTCGTCCTTAATCCTACCTTGTTTTTGAAAGGTTTGGGGGAAACCCTAGTTTCTGTTTTACGAGTTCTGACGAAGTGATATATCGATTGAGATTATCTATATACAGTGTTCTTTGTTACTGCTTTAGTGCTTTATACAGGGTGCCGTACCGGGGGTCTGTTGATACCGTTTAGGCCCTTTTCTTTCCTTTTTATTGATGAAATTCGAGGCCTAATTGAGTCTTGAACACAACCAAAGAAAATTATTGAAGTATGAAGTCTGTCAGTACCCAGTACTGTTATGCACCTATATACAGCAAAAAGAAACTTTGTATTAATCTTGTATTGTATTTTGATTGTGTAGAAAAATGAGTAGGAGATTGAGTAGAACAATTTATGTGGGCAACCTCCCTGGAGACATTAGGGAGAGAGAGGTTGAGGATCTCTTCTACAAGGTCTGTTTTCTCATGCACTCATTAGTATTGTTATAGATACCTTTAAATTGTTGTATTTTTTTTTTATTTGATTTTTGATTGGGGTTATACAACACATTTTCCAAAAGACATCCAACACTTTTAAGCAATGGGATTTTTATCTAATGCTTTGGGTTATTATGTACTAGTTATAACACACTGTGTAATTCGAGTGACAAATACTCTAAAATAAAGATGACTAAACTGCACTAACCTTTATTATTTTTACTCGTCAAATGACTCTGTGGCCAGTATGTGTGACCCCCCCTTGTGCATCTTCTTTGTCAAATTTCACCTCAAGTTAGATATGGAAAGAGGTCATTTATTACTAATCAGGGAAGGTTCACAATATGTTTAAAAAGCATACAAGCTGATATTAATCTTTTGACTGTTTGCAGTTTGGACCAATTGTTGTTATTGATTTGAAAATTCCTCCAAGGCCACCTGGCTATGCTTTTGTTGAGGTCAGTATGTAAGGAAGATTTTTTTTTTTTTTTAAATTTGACTGTATTACAACATGTGGTATCTTAAACTCCCAGACGTTTGCAAGGGCCTGGTTGGTATGAATATATCTCTGTTGAGTTACAGAAATAATAAGCTTGGTCAATTGGCATAAATTGAACACTTCATGCGAAATTGAGACTTGCACATCCAATTCTAGTTATAACAGAAAATGCTGATGAAATAAAAATGAAATATATATATATATATTTGCTATCCTAATCTCAAAATAAGATAGAATGAATTTCAGCTAATATAATTATCAGATAAAATAAGATAGAACTTCTTTCTTTTCTGAACTTTCTTCCCATCTTTTTGCAGATAAAATTACAACAATAATGGCAAACACATATACATGATTAATCTCTATTTTTCTGGACCTATAGTTTAACAATTTACTATTATGAAGTTAATAATTTGAATAATTTACAAAGGCCTCTTCTATTGCTAATTATGCGTTAAAATGAATTGTAGTATCATATGATAATTAATCACAGCGAGTACAAGTGATTGCACTGTACAGACAGTAGGTTGATCAGGGATATTATTATATCATAAATTCCACTTGTCTAATGTGCATGTCTATATTTACTATAGTTTGAAGATGAGCGCGATGCTGAGGATGCCGTGCAAGGTCGAGATGGCTACAATTTTGATGGTGTAAGATTAAGGGTACGTAAACCATATTGACTGCTTTTGGCAGGTCCACAGTTATTCCTTTTTCCTGTTAGAGTGAGGCTATGGTACTATGCATAGTGCGGATTGGTCCGTATTATGGATCTGAACTGTTCAACACGCTCCATATGAAAATGTACTTGTAGATCAAATTTTTCATTTTTTACAATTTTTTTACTATTCTTTTAGATAGGTAGAAAATCACTTGTTCTAAAAATTCTAGACCATTCAAAAGTTGTGATTTTGTACTTAGAAAATAGTAAAAAAATTCTTAAAAATGTAAAATTTAGTTTGCAAGTACATTTTCATATTGGGATCATGTTGAACAGTTTAGATCGACTATTTGAACTTTGAAAATGAAGATATTGATCCATAGTACGGACCACTGCGTGCTATGTATATTTACCATAGCCTTACTCTTCCTGTTAATTATTAAATTTTATTGGCTAAATTTCAGGTTGAAATGGCACATGGTGGGAGGGCTCATCCTTCATCTCGTGGTGGCGACCGTGGTGACCGTGGCGACCGTGGTGGTGGCCGACCGAGCAGTTATAATAGTACCCGAGGCCGTCCTTTCATCTCAAAGCACTCAGAATTTCGTGGTATGCACTCTGTTGCAGTTATTACTAGACGTATCATATTGGATGTTAGTTTGTTTGAAAGATTTATGGTTTTTTTTTTTTTAATAATTTGTGCAGTTATGGTGACTGGCTTGCCTTCTTCGGCATCGTGGCAAGACCTCAAGGTCCGTGCTGTTGTGCACCAGTAGAGCTGTATTTTTGTATGCTTGTTATAGAGCAGTTCTGATAAGTAGCTTTGTTGTTCTGATAAGTACTTTGTTATTCTTAGGACCATATGCGAAAAGCTGGTGATGTTGCTTTCTCTGACGTGTTTCGCGAGAGCGGAGGTGAGTTTTAGTTAATTAAGAGATAATTTGCCTACTCAATGCACATTTGACATCTTTGTTTCCCTGATTCCAGTTTGTGCTTGTGTTTTATTTGTTAGATTTTGTCAAAAGATAAGTTATTTTGTAGAACAATTGGCTTACCATTCTCTATGTCGTCTGTGGTTGATGGGCAATTGCTTTGATGTCATGTGCTTTTGAAATACTTTTGGTTTCTCGATCACTTGGGCTAGTTTAATCTTACTATTTTGTAGGTACAGTTGGAATAGTGGACTATACAAACTACGATGACATGAAGTATGCGGTATGCTATTTACTCTTTGTTTTTGATTTTTTAATCTTGATTAGAATTAACCTTTTTTCAATGTTGCCCTTTGGATTTCTTTTAACATTTTCTTTTCTTTTCTTTTCTTTTCTTTCTTTTCCTTGGATTATTTCCAGATAAAGAAGCTCGATGACTCTGAATTCAAGAATGCATTTTCACGTGGCTACATAAGGGTAACTGTTATCTCCCGTTCTCTGTTTTAATGAATGATTTTTATTATCTGGTTTGCGAATACATTTAATCAGCACCTTACTACGAGAGAAATTTGCGTATTCTTCTGCCATCAGGCTCTGGGGCCTCCTGAAATTCATTAGATGAGTAACATAGAATCCCCATCCCCTGGGATATCTCAAAATTTGAGTTTATCTGTTGAAAATCTGGACCGCTCAAATCCTTTCTGCATGAATCTCAATGCACAATAATACTGCCCCCCAGCATTCCAAATAGGCACCGAAAAAAATTGACCTTGGCTGTAGATAAACTGAAAATTTGAGATATCTCAGAGAATACAGACTCAGTAATATAGCCATATCATTTTCCTGTTCATATGGGTTCTTTAACTGTTAACAAAAGTTTGCCTGATATTATTATTGAAATGGATGTTATTACGGAAATAGGTGAAGGAGTACGCGAAAAGGGGAAGAAGCCGTAGCCGCTCCTATTCTAGGAGCAGAAGCCGTAGCTACAGCCGCAGCAGGAGCCACAGGTACTGTGTTTTTTCTTTTTCTTTTTCTTTTTTATCTCTCTGTAAAGTAGGTGCACACATATTCATAATAGCTATTCTTTTATGAGCAGCAAGTCTCCAAAAGGGAAGTCTACGCGCCGTTCTGTTTCTCGATCAAGATCTCCTTACTCCCGTTCTCCATCCAGGTAAATATTTTCTTTTCATGGTAAATGGTACTCTTAGCTTGGTGTCGGGTTCAGGGGAGATAAAAAAGAACAGATAAATGCTTGCATTGAAAGTGGCAAGAAAGAAAAAGACAAAATAAAGAAAGTTCCTTCGGTAATCAATCATTTTGGTTTATCAAGGTTCTCTTACTTACTGTTTCTTTTTAGATCAATCTCATAAGCGGCAATCTGGGAATTGCATAGTAGGATCTCTTGATGGTTGCAATTTTGGACTTATTGGGCTTTATGGGCCTTCTCTGATTGGTTTGGTTTATTGAGAGCTCAAAATTGGCATGATTGGATTGGATTGGATCATACAAAGCTGGATTCTTGGGCTTACTGGTCATAAGGAGTCAATTTTGCTTAGTGGGACCTGGATTGCATGGTGGGACCCAAACTGGTACAATCAAATTGAAATTCTCTTGCCCTCATCGTATGTTGCACAAATACTACCCTGTATCTGTACCAGATAACATATTGCCTTTGGTTTCAATATAAAACATATTGTGCAAATCATTATTTGTGTACCATCTGTACCCTGTACGGTATCTGTGCAACACAGTTCCCAAGTTCTTGTTTTATACGAAGTAAAGAGAAATGGATGCTACTGAGTGGATTTCTTGTGTTGTTTATTTATTTACATATATATGGCTAATCTGCTTGGAGGAGCATAAAGGCTCTCAGTTGGAACAGATCTCGTTCATGAAATTTTGGAGCTGGACATTGAAATTCATATTCTTTCATGAAATTTTGCAGATCTCGTTCTCGATCCAAATCCCCTGTTGCTTCTGTAAGTGTTCGTTTCTCTTTCATTAAATAATTATGCATGTTTAAAATGGTCATACACTTGCATTAATTCTGGAAATATTGTTCTGGTGCATCCTATGCAGTTCAATGCAGTTCAGTGTACTTGTATTTTTCGTATATTTAATATTACATATATTTTCAGTTGACACGTACACAGTAACCTTTAGGCATATGGTGTGTGTGTCACAAGTAAGAAAACAAACCATTTGCTTGCAGAACCGGTCAATTAGAAGACTAAATATTTCTCTTAAACATGCTGCTACTATTTTTTTTTAATAAAGGGTAAAATGAGTTTTAATAGGAAAGTTAATATATTGAATAAATTTGTGAGTTTTTGAAATTTAGAAGGGTAACTATGACATTATGAATTTAAGAGGGGGAAATACATAATTTTGAAATTTGGCCCTATACATTCTTAGAACATGGAATTTTTCTTTTTTTCCTTGATAATTTCTGTCGGAGAGAGAGAGTGCCATAATCTACTGTTATGCAGCCTCCTAATGGAAAACCTACAAGCAGAAGCCCTCCCAAGATGCGAAGCCCTAGCAAGAGCCCTGCTCCTGAGGTAGCTACACTATTTTTTTATAGCTTCTGTTGTCAAGGATTAATTTTCTTTTGTTCTCTTGGTATAATTTGTGTTCTTTCTCCAGGAAAAACAGGAGTAAAAGCACTTACATTTCTAAATGATGGCGGCGATGCAGGGACATATTTATTTCATGACCAGTTTTTGTATTGTTCTAAAATGGAGCTAGCCTATATGTTTGTGTTATTGTTGTAGAAGTCATCAGCTGTTGGATTTGAATTTAGAACGTTGAATCTAAGTTTATTTGTATTGGTACGTGCTTTTTATATGGGGGCAACGACCAGTGCTATGTTGCTATCGTTTGCTGTTTTATCTGCTAGGATGTCAGGCATATTATTTTTTTAGATTTCGAATATGGAGTATGATAGAATAATTAGACAAATTACTTGTGGAGGTTTGATTGTGCTTTCTTGAATTCACAAGTAATTTTATCGTGCCATAATGTTTACTATATTTTATAGTGAATTATTTATTTTTACTCGATATTTTAACAAGAACATGCATTGAATTATTGCAAGATTAAGATTTTTTTCAAGTGATATTCAATTAATTGCTGAACATTGTCAGACATTTATTTAAAGATTTTCTCATTTCATCTGTTTCTGTACATTGCTTTTCCGATCGACTCGTTCTTTCATTTAAATAGGAGACCTGAGCTGTCTTGGGATTAAGATATTAACAACGTTCAGAGTTAAAATAAAAGAAAATATATAATTTAAAGCACAGTTTACTAATATTATCACATTGACAAACATGTTTTCACTTCCATGTTATAGGGTTTAATTTAGTTTTTTTTTTTTATGAGAATCAAACATTCAATGATGGAGAACTTAAATACATATTTCGCCAACGCTATATCATAACTATGTTATATTAGTAATACTCTTTTAACTCTAATAGTTCTAAGTCCATTACTAATATTGCGCTATTATATCGACACATGGTTAGGTCAAGCTATCAATCTATTTAATTTTGCTCCATTTGGATTTTAGTTCTGTGACCTTTTCTTTTTAAACACGAAGTATTGTTTTTGCCACTGAATTAAAAATTGATTCTTCCTTTATTATTATTGTTACAACAACAACGGTATCAAAGGCCCACCTCCAATATTAAATTATTTATCTATCTCATTTTTCTTTTTCTTTTTTTAAATTAGGGCCTAACATCCCTTGATGTCTCTAACAAGAATCAAACACGCATTTAATAATCATCATCTATATTAGACAATATGATCAGTATTCCGTCTTAGTGTTAAATAATCTCTTACAATATTTCATTACTCTTTGATATAAGATAATTCAAGATGGAAAAATTACTTAAAATCGATTATAGATGGCTTCACTTTTATTGCTAAATATTGGTAGATTATGTTCTTCCATTAAAACACGTGGTACCTTGTTAGTAATTGCGAATCATCTTATTTTTTACACTATAATTAAAACGGAAAATTGACTTTGAAAAAGGTCAAACTTTGCTCAATTTTTCTCCTCTAACGGATACACTTTTGTTCAAGCAAGAATCAAGAAGGCAAACATTTTTCCTTCAAACAGTTGCTCCGTTGCACATTTATGTAGTTTCATACACTTACAGATGTTACGAAAACTAACAGTAATAATTTACTATTTAACCAAGCAGCCATATGATCAGCTCAAATAAAGGAATCCCACGTAAGCATTTAGTTAAGAGCTGTAAACTTGCGATACGTAGTAATAAGTAATAACACTAGTTAAGTTAAAAAAGTGTAGTTTAATGTACCTCTAATCTTCTATACTTACGTTTACTAAAACCAAGAAAAATAAGGAAGATCGGAGGCTCACCAACAAAGGTCCATTCACACGTCACATAAGTGAAGTTGAAGTAGAAAAGGTCCACCTAAAATAATTACTACATTTCATTTCTCCCCGCCACTCCCCTAATTAATTTGGCAATTTCCATCTTCAAATAATTCCAAGAGCAAGACCCCCCTCTGTTTTTTCCAAGAATCAAAGAAAATCGATGGCTCCTAAGTTATTGCTTCTCCTCCCTGCTCTATTCTTCTCTCTTGTACTCCTCATTGTCCCCTATTACTGCATCGTTGATCCCACCTCTACCACACTGGCAATCAACCAGGCAACCGGCACTGTCTGTGGCATCATGGCCGTTTCGCAAAACCGTAGCATCCAATGCACAACATTTCAAGAATCGGCTAAATTGAACGCTTCCTTACCGATAAATTCTACACTCTCGTTCGATTCTATTTCAGGCGGCCACAACTTCATTTGTAGTCTCAGGTCGGGTGGCACCTCCTTCTTCTGCTGGGATGGGATCGGCCAACAAATCAAGCGCATCTACTCTGGGTCCACGGCGTTGAGATTAATCTCAGTGGGAGCGCGGCACGTGGCTACAATAGACGGAAATCAATCAAAGATCCGGTGGTGGAGATACGGCTGCAATCGTCATGTCCTCCGCTGTGGCCTGTTCCCTAAATCTGTTTACGGTGAGTACCACTCCCTCACGTCAGGAGACGTTTTCACTTGTGCAATAAGTGGGGCCCACAGTGTCCACTGCTGGGGACCCAATGCAGAGTCGATCCAGAGGAGTTTTTCCGGTGTGCAAATGAGAAGTTTGACTGCAGGTGGAGGCCGCATGTGCGGTCTGAACATGACTGGCCATCTCATATGTACTGGGAACCAATTGAATGTGCCGTCTGGTGGTTCTTTTGAGTTCACAAGCCTTGCCATAGGGGGAAGTCACACCTGTGCAATGAGGAGAAAAAATGGGATGGCCGTTTGTTGGGGCCGGCACGGTTCATACTTTCCCATGGGCAGTACAGGATTTGAGTTCTTGGTTGCAGGAGGCAATATTACATGCGGCTTGACCACAGATGCTTTTAATGTAGCATGTTGGGGTTTGAATGGAAGAAACATGTCGGCCCTTACCCTATCCCTGCCAACAATCCTACCCGGTGTTTGCATGCCAAATGAGACCTTTTGTTCTTGCGGGATTTATCCGAACTCAGGGAATCTTTGTGGTGGATCAGGTGTTATTTGCATGAGGTCTGACTATGACATAGGTACAACATACTCTTGCCCTTCTGCAATAATTAAAAACCCGCACGCTCCTTCAAAGACATTATGGGAAAGGCTCGGAAAATGGTGGCGTGTCTTTGCCATTTTTAGCATAGTATTTGCCATCGTCAGTATCAGTATCACCACCTCTATGAAAATGAATTGGTTGAAGTTAAGCTGGTGTGGAGTACCAGATATTGGTGCATTGCCTCAACATAGAATTGTTTTGCTTGCTCCCAGAAACCCCCCTGGGCCCTCCTTCCAACTCATGGACAATGTGCAGGTATTCAGCTTCAACGAGCTCAAGAATGCAACCAATAATTTCTCCCCTGCTGCTCAGATTGGTATCGGGGGCTTTGGTAGAGTGTACCTCGGCCAGCTTTCTGATGGCCGCGTGGTGGCAGTGAAGCACTGTGACACCACAGTTGCAGATTCGGAGGCAGTGTTCACAACTGAGGTAAACACACAAGCCAAGGCCCGCCATGAGAATGTGGTGAGCCTCATTGGTTACTGCACAGAAAACAATGCGCGACTTTGTGTCTTTGAATACATGCAAAACAGAGATCTGCAAGGGCAACTTCACCCAGGAAGGTTGCGAGCAAATGCCCTGCTTCTCCAGGGTCTCCCTTCTTGGAAGCTGAGAATTATGGTCCTGCTTGATGCAGCAAGAGGAATCGAATACCTGCACAGGTATTGCGAACAACCAATCATACACTGTGATATCAAGTCAGCAAACATACTGATAGATGAAAATTGGGTTGCCAAAATCTCAGATTTTGGGCTTGCTGTGTTTGGGCCTGAACAAGGGCATGACCGTGTTGATGTTGCCGTGGCACCTGGGACAACCGGATACTTGGACCTAGAATGCTATGGTCCTGCCCCATTTGTAAGTCAACGAACAGATGTGTATAGCTTTGGGGTGGTAATGTTGGAGGTGATTACTGGCCAAAGGGCATATGATGCAGGTAATAACACGTACTTGGCCACTTCTGTAGCTCCGAGAATTTCCGCAGGAAAATTAATAGACGTGTTGGATAGAAGGCTGAATGTTCCGAGGTCCCTCAGAAAGTTGCGTGCTATAGTGATGGTGGCGCTGCTCGCAGTAAGATGTGTGTCACCTAGTGAAGAAAGACCAAATATGAGCGTCGTTGTAGAACGGCTTGAACTTGCAGTCGCACAGTTTGACCAGCAAGAGGCTATCGTTAATTAGAAATAACAAATGATGTATACCATTAATTTCATCATTTTTGAATTATCTATTTTTATGGTTTGAATAAGAATCTGTTCAAAGAACTTCCTTCATACCTGTGTTCTGTTGTTTATGAGATTGAGGATTTTAATTTTTTCTTCAATTTTTTTCCGCTATTCCTCGGTGTCCTGTTGCTTATGAGATTTATTGTTTTCTTTCTTTTTTTGTAAGATGGACTTTTAGTTTCGACAATTGAGGTGCTTTGATTAATGAGAAACTTTTAGTTTTCGACAAGTCTCAACATGATTTAGTATACCAAATGCATCTCACACCCCGAATCACACACACTCACACACTATAAGGATCATTCAATTATAGAATCCTGTGGAGGTCACATGTCAAGGTTTTGCATCACAAATTAGTACTGTAAATAGCTTTCTGACAGGATTCTATTGACCTCATAATTCCATCTTTCATACGTCATCAGCAATCTATTTTTATTTGTAAATTGAGCAAATTACAAATGTTTGAAAGTATACACCAATCTGTGAACAAATGAAATTGAATGTAATTGGAAACAACCACTTGATCAATTTTAAAAGTTGTCTAATATCCACAGATTAATTTTGCATGGAACAACTAAACATTTTCCTCCTTTTTGTCTTAATTCTTCTTTCAAATTATCATCTTAAAATTGAAATAGAATTTCAGTACATGCTGAAATTGCAAGCCGAGGTGATTAGTGCGGATTACAAAACTACCCTTAAGCTCGCACTAAAAAATCTTGAAGAATCGATGAAGAGATCATAGGTTTTAAGTTAGAGTAACTGTAAGATAAATGCAAGGTTCCTAAAGAGAAGAAGCAGCTCCTGACAACTAATTTAGGCAAGTTTGATGAGGTGATCTTTTATTTTTTCATGGAATCAGGAGGGAGTATTTCTCAGGTAATTTCTCCTAGTATTCTACTTTAAATGTAGTTTGATGTCCAAAGATATAGAAATAGTTCTTACTGAAGTAGTTCCTAAGTCAGGGGTAAATTTGAGAATATTCTAATATGATTTCTTTTTAGGGGTAAATTTGAGAATGATGTTAATCTGATATTAAAATTGGTTTTTATGAAAATTACTTTGGTTTATTTTCCAAATTAATAAAAAAAATAAGAAAAAAATATTTTAAATTAGAACAATTTTATGAAAGCGGCTTATTACATGTGTGTTTTGTTATAATATATGTGGTGTGCATGCTTTGATATTTTTAAAACTTGATGTGATTAGAGACACAAAAAGTTCTTTCTTCTCCTCCTCGCCAATGGAGGAGTAAGTGGAAAGTTCGGTCTGTATGTAGATACGTAGGTGTAATTTTTGGTTTTGTTTTTGACGTAGTGCTTCATGGGTTTGTTCTGCTCCTCTTATCCTCTCTCCCCCTCCTCCTGCTAGCTAGCTTGCTATTTTTCTACTTCTTCCTCCTCTCCTCCTATTATCCTTCCTCTCTCCTAACTCTTTCTCCTTCTCACCTCTCTCCTCCTTCCTCTCCCAAATCTCTCCTTCTCATCTCTTTATTCTCTATATCTCTTGTGTGTTCTTCAGCCTTCTCCATGGGTTGCACGGTCACAGAGGAGTTTCCATGGACTGCTGCCCCACCTTGTTTTTCATCCATATATCTCAATCATGCATGGCTGCTTTACTTTCTCCTACATGGGCTGCCGACCTTGGTGAGCATAGCAACAGTAAGACCAATCTTCACCGGAGAAGACGCACCGAAGCCTGTAGTTCAGTTGCAACTGGATATGATCGGACTTCACACAAACACGTGTTATCTCAATGAGGAGAGCATGCTGCTACGTGTTTGGACACGTGTCTGTCTTTTTAGACCCATCCCAGACAATTGCACTTATTGGGCCGCAATTGGGCTTCTATGGCGTACAAGAGCTGGTTTTTTAATGCCTTCAATAGTTCAATGCCTTTTTTTCATTCTCCTTGATGCCGAGGCCTATGGAGGCCTGCCAAGGAAAGTAGCATACCAATATGTACCAGTGCAGACAGGTAACATTTTGAATATAAGTATGGTTGCAAGAGTATGGGTGGAATGAGTTGTAATTATAGTTACGTATACTATATGTTTGTGTTGTTGTTGTTGTTTGTATTGGCCATCTGCTATTTCTTCTTCTTCTCGCTCACTCCGAGTGGTGACTGTTCTGATCTGGTTGATTCAGTTTCTGGACCGGTTTGATTCAGTGCCGTCTCAATTGCATATTTCTTTGCGTGGTGACTATCATAGTTCGGTTGATTTAGTTCCCGATCTACTTTGATTCAGCGCCTTTTGTCAGAGGAACAAGACAAATATGCGCACAGAGGAAACAATCACTAGGCTCTTCTCATTACAATCAAGCAAGGATAATCAAAATTTGTGTCCACCGGATGCACATACCTCCTGTGTGTTTTAGTTTGTTTCCAGCTGAATGCTTTTAAAGACATACAATGTCTCATATTATGTACCAGCTTGTTTTGTAACTCTTTGAATAAATATAATTGCCTACGGGCTTTCAGCCAAAAAAAAAAAAAAATTGATGTGATTTGTGTGGTAACTTTCCACATTTAAAGCAAAAAAAGTTTGCTGCCAGAGCTGGACAAATTTGTGCAATATGTTTGAAGTCTTTTGTAATTTCCTTTATTATAAATATTGTTACAGTGTGTTGTTAGAAAAAGCCTTCTTAGCTTATAGTCATATTACAGATATATTGGTACCATTGTGGTACCAATATCATACAATATCATAGATGCATGCTTTGTTGAAAATGTCATTTCTGATATGTGAAAGGATGGGAGTTAACATACAAGAAAAGTAGAAAACAGGTGCCATAAGACCCTATATATGAAAATATATGTGTGATGTTATTTACAGGTAACCTAGTGTACCATAATTGAGATAAGATTAATGATATACGATGTAGCGCATGATATTAATACCATTTTTCTTTTTGCTTTTTTTGGGAATTAGTAGCCCCCCCCCCCCCAACCCTCCCCGTGTCATCACGAAACTGAGTTCTCAATATCCCTTACCAGAATTGGTACCACACGTACCACTAAACCAGAACTATATTGTAACCTCTCAAAACAGCTCAAAATGCACTTATGGCAGAGAACAAACACCAAAGACAGGTATCAAAACGACAGTAAACATAATTCAAAAGACAAGTATCAAGCTTCCAATAGCAACAGCCTTTCTTCAGTATTTGAGCTTAGTGGATCCAAAACCTGCGATGCCTCTCTGACCAACCTTGAATGACCAGAAGGATCTCCATCAACTGTCAAATAACTGGAACCTGTCTCACTATCGGCATTTCACCAAAAAAACACCACTTGAATCACTAGAAGGATCTTCTATCTGCTATAGCTATACCGATAGTAGCATTAAATGGAAATTTAGCATGAAAGACCATAAATTTTTTTGGTATTGTGGAATTTTCAAATAGCTATTTAAATTTTGATAGTTACAAAACTAGTTGGCCAGAGCAGAAATTTGATTTGAAAATCAATACCCCAACTCCCGGGTGTACAGTTTACCAGAACAGCTTTCAATTCACGCATTGCATGACTATAGAGTCAAAACAACGCTACATATGACTTGAGCGCTGCATGAAGCAAAAACTACTCAGTCAAAATGTCGACCCCAATTCCCCCCCAATTCCCCTTTGACTCCATTCTATTAGCTAGCTCTCTTTAATCACCTATTTCCTAAAGTGAGAAGCATTAATTGATTCAAAATTGGACTAGATCAACACTTCACACTATCATTAGAACCTTAAAATTTGAATTATTTGCAAAAGGGAATGTTCTGTCATTAGAGGGCACCAAAAACACGTGCCTTGTAGTGCAGTAAGAATAGTCCAAAGATTATGAACATACTGACAAGTTTTGTAACAACTGTACATTTATATAGTTTAAGTCTTATTTCAACAATTGCTTATACTTGCATACATGCTGCATAATAACTAGTAACTAACCGAAATCATAGCAAACAACTAAGAATTTATGAAAACAATGAAAATAATAGCACAATAATAACGAAAAAATAATAATAACACCAATGAGTAACAACTTAATTAATAATATCAACAGCAACAATAATTACTTTTGAATATTAAAAAACAACTATAACATCAACACAAAGGAACAGAGAAAAAAGCAATAAGAAAACGAAAAAAAACTTCTATCTCATAAACAACAGAACACAGGGAATGAAGGAAGTTCTTTAAACAGATTCCTATTCAAACCATAAAGATAAGTCATTGAAAAAATAATGAAATTAATGGTATAAATCATTTATTATATCTAATTGGCGATAGCCTCTGGCTGATCAAACCGTGCAACAGCAATTTCAAGCTCTGTTACAACGGCGTTCATATTCGGTCTTTTGTAAACCAGATGCCACACATTGTCGTGCGAGCTGTGCCACCATCTCTACAGCCTCGCTCTCGCGTCCCACTGGCAAATCCAGCCTTTTATCCAACACTTCAGTTAAGCTTCCTGTGGAAATTCTCTGTGCTGCAAAAGTTGCCAACAGTGGGTCATCACTTGAATTATATGCCTTTTGACCAGTAATCACCTCCAACATTACCACCCCAAAACTATACACGTCACTTTGTTGAGTTACAAACGGGACATCAACATTGAGATCTGGGTCCATGTACCCGGTTGTCCCAGTTATCGTGGCAACATCAACACGGTCATGCCCTAGCTTGGGCCCAAACACAGCAAGCCCAAAATCTGAGATTTTGGCAACCCAATTTTCATCTAGCAGTATGTTTGAAGACTTGATATCACGGTGTATGATTGGTGGTTCACAATACCGGTGCAGGTACTCGATTCCTCTTGCCGCATCAAGCAGGACCTTCGTTCTCAGTTTCCAAGAATAGAAAAGCGGGCTCCTTTTAAACCAGGTTCTTGGGTGAATATACATGAGCAGATCTTTGTTTTGCATGAATTCAAAGACACAAAGCCGCACATTGTTTTCTATGCAGTAGCCAATGAGACTCACCACATTGACATGGCGGGCCTTGGCTTGTGTTTCCACCTCAGCTTTAAACCCTGTCTCCAAATTTGAACCGGTGGTGATACAGCGCTTCACTGCCACCAGGCGTCCATCAGAAAGCCGGCCGCAGTACACTCTACCAAAGCCCCCGACACCAATCTGAAAACCCCAGAAGAAATTATTGGTTGCAGTCATGAGCTCATTGAAGCTGAATACCTGCACATTGTCCATAACTGGGAAGGTAGGCCCAGTGGGAATGCTGTCACTGATCTCTCGTACTTCACACCATTTCATTTTCATACAGACATTGATACTGATACCGACTATGGCAAATACAATACCAAAAATGGCATAAACAAACCACCATTTTCCGAGCATTTCCCATATTGTCTTTGAAGTAGCGTGTGGCATTTCAATTGTTGCAGAAAATGGGCAAGAGTCTGTTGTACTACCTGTGTCAGACCTTGTGCAAATAACACCTGACCCACCACACAGATCCCCTGAGTCGGGATAAACCTCGCAAGAACAAACGGTCTCATCTGCCACACAAACACTGGGTAGGATTTTTGGCATAGATAAGGTAACGGCTGACCGGTTTCTTCCATTCAAACCCCAACATGCTATATCAAAAGCATCTGTGGTCAAGCCGCATGTCAGATTGCCTCCTGCAACCAAGAACTCAAATCCTGTACTGCCCATGGGTAAGTGTGAACCATGTTGGCCCCAACAAACGACCGTCCCATTTCTTCTCCTAATTGCACAGGTTTGACTTCCCCCTATGGCAAGGCTTGTGAATTCAAAAGAACCACCAGACGGCACATTCAATTGGTTCCCAGTACATATAAGATGGCCACTCATGTTCAGACCGCACATGCGCCCCCCACCTGCAGTCAAACTTCTCATTTGCACCCCGGCAAAACTCCTCTGAATCGACTTTGCATGGGGTCCCCAGCAGTGGACACTGTGGGCCCCACTTATCGCACAAGTGAAAATGTCTCCTGATGTGAGGGAGTGGTACTGACCATAAATGCATTTAGGGAACTGGGGACAGTGTGGATCATGACGATTGCAGTCATATTTCCACCACCGGATCTCTGTTCTATTTCTATCTATTGCTGCCACATGTTGTGCTCCAACTGAGAGTACTCTCAGTGCCTTGGGTCCAGAGTAGACGCGATTGATTTGTCAGCGGATCCCATCCCAGCAGAAGAAGGAGGCACCACCCGACCTGAGACTACAAATGAAGTTGTGGCCGCCCGAAATAGAATCAAACGATAATGTAGAATTTATTGGAAAGGAAGCATTCAATTCAGCCGATTGAGGTGTTGTACATTGGATGCTATGGTTTTGCGATCCGGCAGTGATGCCACATACAGTGCCGGTCGCCTGGCTGATTGCCAGTGTGGTAGAGGTGGGGTCCACGATGCAGTAATAGGGAACCATGGGGAATACAAGAAAGAAGAATAGAGCAGGGAGGAGAAGCAATAACTTAGGAGCCATCGATTTTCTTTGATTCTTGGAAAAACAGAGGGGGTCTTGTTCTTGGAGTTCTTTGAAGATGGAAATTGCCAAATTAATTAGGGGAGTGGCGGGGAGAAATGAAATGCAGTAATTATTTTAGGCGTGCTACTTTTACTTAATTTCACTTCTATGACGTGTGAATGAACCTTTGTAGGTGAGTCGCCATTCTTCGTTTTTTCTTGCTTTTTTTGTAAACTCAAGTAAAGTACACAAGTACATTAAAAGTACACTTCTTTTGACTTAACTAGTGTTATTACTTAACACAACGAATATAACCATTTACGTAGCCTGTTAGAAAAAGCTTAATTATTTCAGGAATCAGAGTTTTTCTATGCCATTTATCTTAACTAATTTGTGACGCAATATCCTGACATATCACCTCCACAGGATTCTATAATTGAATAATCCTTCTCAAATATTCTGTTAAGATAAATATTCCACATAAGCAGTAAGTTTAGAGTTGTAAACTTGCAACGCGCATTTATATATTCTTTTGCTTCTTATATATATATATTCGTTGGGTGTATAATTTTGCTTGGATGCGTCAGTATTCTTGAACTCATTCTAGCTTAATTTGTACATTACCTGATAGATCAGTTCAGAAACAATTAGTTATTTCTGTTACATAACTTTTTTTTTTTTTTAAATAAATAAATAAACGGGGTGTTCATTTTTTTAATTAAAATTAATGGGGTGATCTATTTGTGCGTAATAACTGAAAATAAAGAATTGCTCGGATACATGATTATTAATTGCTTTAATTCCAGGATGTCCAAAAAACGGAGGTGCTGATAGCTTGGGAAATTCTTAATGAAGTTAGAATTTGGTACCCAGAGAGATGAAGCTATACGAATAAGGGCCGTCTGTTATCTTGCATTGATTTTACTTACCTTTCTTCTTTTTCTTCTTTTCTAATTTTCTTTGTAAATATCTCATGTACATAAACTTTTATTACACCTTTGGTGTAAAATTAATGGAATTTGGGGGCTGGACCCCCATGTTTCTCCTTCAAAAATTAATTGCTTTAATATTATATATTCATTGTTTGATGCACAACTATGACTTCATTCTCTCTTTGCATTGTAGCCTATATAGCTCAGCTGAAGCGCAAAGTAGTGAATTATTTCTCTTAAATTAATATGTATTTGTTTTGTCATAATTGGAAGATCTATATATGTGCACAATGATGATAATTGGACAAATACATATAACATTTCAATTGAAACCGCTTCTAATTATTTGAATATTTATTGCTCAGTATAATCAACATGTGTACATGAAATAATAATTGACCATTTTTTTTTTTGACAAAATAGGCTAAAAGCCCTTCCATTGCATAAAAGAGTTGTATTACAAGGAAAAACAAATGAACAGAAAAATGAAAACATCAAAAGTGCTACCCAATTAAAAAACCCATATGCCACACACCGGTATCCTTAATCAGACACTGAACACTCTACTGACCCATCAGGGGAAGTATCAAGATTTCAGCACTCAAAACACATCATAGACCTGGCATATGAAACACAATTATCCCAACCTAGTGACCTATTAACACTAAAAAAATGCACCTGACAACAAAACTGTGTCAAATAAAAGTGCTGGTAACCAACCTTTTAACATCCAAATCATGGGGCCTAAACTAAGCCCATATTTATTACAATAACAACAATTAACAACTACTAAAAACCAGTACTGTGCAAAGGAGACTATCGTTTTGAAAATCGGCCAAGTCCGGTCTGATTTTTACCCGAGTTTCTGGCCTGTGCTATTTTTTTTAGCAAAACTTGGATGAACAGTGTCTGACTCGGCCGAGTTAGCCGATTTTTTGGCCGAGTCAGGTCGAGCCAGGCTGAGTTCTGGCCGAGTCAGGCATTTTTTCAATTAAAAAAAATATTTGTAACAGTTTTTATATATTGCACGTTTAGGCACGGGTTAGACACTGCTTAGATAATGCAAAAATAATTTCTTAGGCCCTACTTTGATGAAAAAACAACATATTTGACAGCATATTTGTAGACCAAAATAAATTAGTGCATTGCTCTATGTTAGACAATATATTTGTAGACCAAAGAAAAGTGAAACAACATATTTGGCTTTATATTAGAACAATAAATAATGCATGTGACTAACCATTATATTAGTGCATTGCTATAGTTTGTTTTTTCTTTTATTTTTTTTTATTTGACTAAAGTGTGGAATTGGTGCCCGTGTGTCAAATTCATATGAAATTTATAATAAATATCTACCAATGGAGGTTGAGGATATTCAAAACCACATAATTAGTGAATTATTTGAGTGTAATGTTTTGTCTTAACATAGTTTTATTATAAATTATTTTTTTACCAATTATTTCCTATGTTTTGGGTCTTTTGACTACAAAACATACTTTCTGCCAAAAAAAAATCCAAGTTTCCAAGTAAACTCGGCCAATTCTGGCTAATTCATCTAATTCCGATTCTACGATCAAGAACCCAATTTCGATTCTGATTCCGAGTTTCAGAACCATGGGAGACATAGTGGTACACTGTGACCCTCTTCCATCTCAATCTCTGGTACTGGCAAAGGAGACATAGATTGAATGGGCACCTGTCCAAATCTGCAGGAATCCAAGTTTTGATGTGTTGATCCGCTCATTTCTCTCTCCCCCCCGCGACAAATAATCCAAAAGAGAGCACGTCAGTAATATAATGTCTAATACTAGGAACGCACTAGGCCTGTTCGGATGTCACGGGATTACACGGGATGAGATTTAATGGGAATGGGAATCCAGTTTTGAAAAAGTGGGAACCCACGGATACGAGATGCACGGGATTGATTATGGGAATATGAGAAAATGAGGGCGTGTTCGTTTGTCACGGGATTACACGGGATGAGATTTGACGGGGACGGGAACCCACTCTTAAAAAAGTGGGAACCCATGGTTATGGTATGTAAGGGATTAATTATGGGAATGTGCCGAAATGAGTGTTCGGTTGTACCGTGGGATTAGTTGTGGGAAATCTTATTTTCTTTCTAAAATAATTAATATTATACAATTATTTTTATTAAAAATTTAATAATAATATAAATAAATAAAATATATTAAAAAATAACATAATATTAATTATTAATTATTATTTTATAAAATATAAATATTTTTGTAATTAAATAAAATAAGAAAATGGATACAAATAAATTAAGAAAATATCTATAAAAATAAAAAATAACATAGTAATAAATTATTATTTTACATACTACGGAACTCTTTGTTTATTTTTAAAATATGCATTTTTATTTTTAAAATCTTTGTTCAATCTTGTCTATTAGTCCCACATTAGTTATTTAAACAAGTTCAAACTACTTATATATAATACCCATCTGTTAAATTTGTTTTGTGTAAAGTAAAGAGAGAAACACGTGGCAACCACCAAAGTCCATAAAAAGACTAAAGAGAGAGAGAGAGAGGAGAGAGAAAGATTGGGAAGAAAAAAATTCAATCATAGTCCGGGTTATTTTCAGTGAGAAATTACACTACTTGGGATACATTTGGGGAATTCCTGTGGGGATGAAGGAAAATAAAAACACACCACCGAACGGACTTGGGTTAACTTGATGGATTCTGCCCAAAACCCGTCAATACCCATCAAATTACCAGACATCCGAACAGGGCCTCAGTGTTCGTTTGTATCATGGGATTAATTATGGGAAATCTTTATTATTTTAAAATATGTATATCATTTAATTATTTTAGCTTAATTTAGTCATAAATGATTTTTTTATTTAATTATTGTTTTTAAATGGTATAACGTTCTGTATTGATTTTAACTAATTAAGTTGTGGTTGGCTAAATGTAAAAAAACTAATATTAAATATAAAATTACAATGAAAAAAAAAACTGTCATCCCTCCACTAATATTTAAAATTTCCCATCTATTTATTTAGACCAATAATATGCTGTAAATTTAATATTTTAATAGATTGTAAATTGTAATATTTGGTAAATTTAATATTTTTTAAATTATATTAGATGTAAATATTATATTTATAAATTTAAAGGTTAAAGTTGCATAAATTCAAGTCTAAGATAAAATAGAGAGACCAACGTGGCATTCTAGTCCTCTCTCCTGTAGTCATGTGAAAGGAAGAATAAAGTAACAACAAAAAAGGGGGACAAGTGTTGTCCGGATTCCGGAGTACGTTTAGTCCCACAAGAGAAGTACAAAACAAATAGAGGTGTTTATATACAACTCTTCAAAGAATCTAACGTATTTGTAAGTTCGGTGAGGACATAAAGTGGATCAGGTCTGACAAGTAAGAAAAAGAGTGATGTTGACTGCTGTGGGAAAAAATTAATATGGTCTGAGTTAATACATTTTTTCCCAAAATTTTACACTGCCGTGGGTACAAGTTGGGAAAAATAGTGAGTAAGAGTTGGGAACAAAACGGACATCCGAACAAGCTTGGGAATAAAAATTCCAATTAGTCCGAATTCCTATCAGATCCCATCAAAATTTTGCTTGCCAAACAGAGCCTAACTGTCGAAGCACACTGAAATGTCTGGTCTTCCAAATATTCCAAAAAACAACACAAATTACAATAAGCATTGCCTTTATTTGATTCTCAGGCAAGCTCATGGCCAATTGTATAACACCCTCTAATGACTGCCAATTTTGATAATAGATTTGAAAGTCTTGTGTTCAAAACCAAATTTGGAACAAATAGTGGTATTTTAGGAAAAATACAAAACTGTTTGATCTGCTCCCTCTTGGAAACAGAACATACAACAAGAATCACCTTGCCAGCTTTTACTTGTAACACAGCATTAGTGATCGGCTCCCTCATGGGAACAGAACATACAACAAGAATCACCTTACCAGTCTGCGCAGCTACCATTCTGGATGCGCAAATTCAGCCTGTGAAATTGTTATTTTTGCTAAAATTCAGATTTAAGTGGTATTTATTTTATTTCGATTTTCTGGGATGATAATTTTTTTTTTTCAGTGTATATACAGAGCAGTCCGATTTTGTTGATAAGTTCGGGGTTGATCCGATCCAAATATTTCTTACAACCACATATTATTTGAAGGAACTATTGTAATACATAGTCATTAGGTATAAAAATGATCATTACATATAATATATCAAGCATTAATATGTTATATAGAATGTGAGTTCTTAATGTGGAGAATTGATATAATTTGTATTTTAATAATAAATTGCAATAAAAGTTACAAATGACTAAGCCGGTACACATAGAGAAGGAAATACGTGACACGCCGTGACGTGACGTGATAAACACACCGTAATTTGGTCACGTAACGTGACGTAAATTAGTCACGTCAATTTTTTTTTATATTTTAATTTAAATTGTTGAAAATTTAGAAAAAAAATATGAAGAAAATATAAAATAAGTAAATAATATTGCAAAGATTATTTTTTTAGGAAGGTTGTTGGGCATCTGATATTACTTTAAAATTCAAATTACAAAAAATTATTAGACTAAACTAGAGAAAATAAAAATCAGTACTAAATGAGTACCAGTATTACTGAATCTACACTAAAACAAAAATCTAAATACTCTATACATACTAAAAAAATTGGATACTCTATGTTTTATACCGTGACGTGACGTGACGTGACGTGACGTGTAATTTTCGCTCGAATGTGGTCACGTCACGCAACACGCGAGTCACGTCATGTAATCGACACACGTGATGTGACGTGACGTTTCGTGACGTGACTAGTCATGCCGTGACAATTTCCTTCTCTAGGTACACATATCATAGGTTAGGTTCTGAACATCTTGAATTCACTCTTGTTATCTTGTTATGAAACATTTTGAAGAAAATATAATTAAAAGAGACTCTCTAAAAAAACATTATTTTTATGAAAAAATGAAATTGATAAAGTTCTTATATACAATTAAGAAAAACATGAATTCAAAAAAATAAAAAAAATAAAAAAATATATATATTTCTTCTTTTATATTCAACATAGATATAGAAGTTGTGCTCCTCAAACTTCTTTTAACTAGTGATTATAACTCTAAAATCTATTATATTGACTTCAAACGAGACAAATTCAAACTGTTAAAACCGATCTACTTTACTAGTGATGCGTGTACGTGCAAAATTTTGAAACTTTCGAATTCATTTAGTACAAAATCAAGTGGTCCAAAATTGATGAAAAATGAATGTATTAAAATAACTTGTAAAACTTCATTTTTTCTATGTACAAAGTCATATTTTTGACTAATTGACTTTATACTAAATAAATTCGAAATTTTTAAAATTTTGCATGTACACTCATCTCATGAAGTAGATCGGTTTTAACAGTTTAGATTCATCTCGTTTGAAGTCAACATGATAGATTATGGAGTTATGCTCACCTAACTCTTTGGTGAGCACCACACATCCTAACTTAGAATTTGATGAACACAACATGTTGAAAAATCATTAAGGCCAAACAATTACCCCTTATTTAGAGGTCAAACACTTACACCCGGAGAAGGAGTTCTCCACCTTGATATAAAGATCGTTCTATGCGAAAGAGACCCGAAACATAAATAAGAAGTGCAGAACATAATATGTTTGTCATGGAATATCCAAAGCCTTGGTAGAACAACAACCGTCTCCGTGAGCACGAGACAAGTCTGCAATTGCAAGAAGCCCTTCTCACCTTTATGTCGTATGGTCATGGATCACGTTTTCCAAGACAAAAAGATTTGGCTCTTGAGAAATTCTCTCTAAATTTCCTAATGGATTGGTGGAATGAAAAGATAAAACACACAGATCTGTATTTTTCTAAAAAGAAAAATGTCTGTTCAGTTTCTGTTCTTTTCTATGTTATATTGTGTCTTGGGGACCAATTCTTATATATGGTAACCTATCAGATTATCTGCCAACTTGAAAAAGTATTTTGTGCGACTGCATCAAAAACCGTATTGTGGCATCAAGATTCGTGTGGCCCACACAAATCTATAAAAATGCAGTTTTCTGAATTGCAAATCTCAAAATTAGTCCAATAATTTAATCTTTACTTAAATTGTCATACACAATTATATACCACACCTTATTAAATACATAGATTGTCTAATATCTTAATTCCATATTATACCACTTAATTATGACAATTATATATGGCATTATACAATTCATAGTTATATTATGAGGAGGGATCAAGTTACAGCTTTTTTTTGACACATTTTGACACCTACTATTTTCAAAGTCCAAATAGTCGATCCAAACTGTTCAACATGATTGATATACTAAAATATGCTTGGAGATCAAATTTTACATTTTTTTGAATTTTTTTACTGTTTATTAAGATGGTTACAAAATCGTTGTTTTCGAACCATTGAAAAACAACGATTTTGTAACCATCTTAATAAATAGTAAAAAAATTCAAAAAAATATAAAATTTGATCTCCAAGCACATTTTAGTATATCAATCATGTTGAACGGTTTGGATCGACTATTTTGGATTTTGAAATCACAAAATTAACCTATAAAAAAAACAGTGTCATGATGTGTCAAAAAAAATAGTGTAATTGGATCCCTCCTCTTATATTATATATATGCTCAATATTAAATATATGATCCAACACAACACATCTTAACTTTGCTCCTCATATATAGTCCTTGAAGCGACAATGATTTTCGTCGATCACACATCTCTTAAACGTGCCAAATTAGCTTCTGATCTTCATGGGGTGGATCCAATTTGAAGGTGGCTCCGAACGGCTTTGGATTTTCAGCACTAATACATAAATTATTAACCTACGACCTACCTGTCGTACGGGTCCAGATCTCCTAAAGTAACTCAATTTTTGTTTTGGATCACACCGTCCGATTCGAATTTATCGTTCGGGATTGTCTCGAAATTCGAATATGCTTCTCTTGCACTCCACTTCCGGATAAATGATGTTGGATTCGAATCTGACGGTCCATCTAAAACCCAATTTTATCTGAATTCTCCCATTAATTTGGACCACACATAAAAAAGGTAGATATTTATGGTGTTCATAAATAATTTTGACCACACAAACAGCTGAGATGTGTCTAGGCCCCAATAATAAATTCTTTCAATAGGAGACGACCAATTCTTAATTTCTCATCAAATAAACAGCTCAGGAAGTCCATATCAGAATTTTTTATTTTTAAAAATTATATAAAAATAATATAGGATATTAAATGGATTGCAGATCCATATTTTGATTAAAAAAAAGAAACCGATTTTTTTAGTTCCTTTATGAAATCTGAAAGAAGCTGGAAAAAAATTCGAATCTTTTAGATACCATACCGTAATAAACGCATATGTCATAAATAATTTCTAAAGAACCAATTTTCTTTCGATCCTAATTTTCTTCCTTCTATGAAATTAAAATATAATTATATAAATACAATTCATCTAATACTCTAATATTATTTTTATATAATTGATATAAATAAAAACTTTTGTCCACATATCATCTCATGATCGTCATGGGTACTCTCACTTGGATTCAAGATTTTTTGAGGCAGCCACACATGTGGTTACAATGTACCACGCATATTTTTTTTTTCATAGAGAGATGCTTCGCTGGTTGAGCATTTGCCAGAAAATCCCCTACTAATAGTATCGAATAATGTCATTTATAATCATGTAATAAGACGACGTTAGTAACTTCAGTTCAAAGACGCTGAAGAAAAAAAATAAAAAAAATGCTTTGAGGTGCAATTAATGGGAAATTTTACAAATGACCCTACTTTCAAAAAAATTCAAATAAAATACTTCTTCTCTAAAATAATTAACAAAATGTCCCTGTGGGACCCTCATTCCCCTCCTCTCCCCCTCCCTTCTATTTACTCTCATCAAATTTTGACACATCCTCCTCTTTTATTGCAATTTAATGAGAGCATAACAAGTAACGAATTTTTTGTAGACGTGCGGCAAATTTTTCAATTAGATAATATATATCTCAAATATATATTTTTCAATTAGGCAACAATTTTTTTGCTCAAGTTTTCCAAAGTAAAACAGATACTCTTATGAGAGTCTGGAAAATATCATTGTGTAAGCATAGAATATTATATTTAGACATATTTTAGTAACAAGATGTAAGTACAAGCATAAGATCGGTGAAAATTTCTATTCACATTTGGATGGTGAAAATTTCAGTTTTTTTTATTATTTCAACTTACACATATGAATTTATATATACAGCCACAAATTAATTTGTGTGGTTTGCAGTATTCTATATTACGTGCCGAAATTAATATATAACAATGGGTTAGCAGATGAGAAAAATATGTATTAAATATAGTATTAATAATATTATTTTTTTATGAAACAAGACACAGCTTTCATATATTTTATGATAATACTTTGTATGAAATTACAAAGCACTTTTTTTTATTTTATAATATTTATTATAAATAAAAAATTATTGTACTTACGTTTGGTTACTAACATGTCTAAATATAATAATCTATGATTATAGAATGATGCTTTCTAGACTCTAGTATATGTTTTACTTTAGAAAACTTGATCAAAAAATTATTGCCTAATTAAAAAATATATATTCGATATTTATATATTAGGGGGAATTTCATGTATACCTCTCAAAAACTTCAAAATTACACATTTCCCCCTCTAAATTTTGAAATTACATATTTCCCCCTCCAAACTTCAAAAACTCACATATTTATCCATTTTATTATATTTTATATTAAAACACATTCTAAATTCATAAGATACCCATTTTACCCTTTATTAAAAGTATAAAACTCCATATTAAACTCAAATTTGAATCTGAAGGGTTCCTCTACCTTCCGATCCGTCTGCATCGCAGTAAGATATGTGCGTGTTCGCTTCAAGATTCATGCTGATGTAGTGCGCACGGATCTTAAAGCAATTTTGATATGCATGCTCGCATCAATATCTGTGCATGTTACTTTAATATTCGTGCGTCTTCGCTTCAAGATTCATGCTGATGTAGCACACACGGATCTTAAAGCAATTCGGACGTTAGAGGAACCTTTCATATTCAAATTGAGGTGAGATGGATGTTTTATGATTTTTAATAAAGGGTAAAATGGGTATTTTATGAATTTAGAATGTGTTTTAATATAAAATATAATGAAATGGGTAAATATGTGAGTTTTTTAAGTTTAGAGGGGGAAATATGTAATTTTAAAATTTAGAGGGGAATATATGTAATTTTGAAGTTTTTGAGGGGTATACGTGAAATTCCCCCTATATATTATGTAACTGAAAAAATTGTTGCATGTTTATAAAATTTTTATTACTTGTTATGCACTAATTAAAGTCCAATAAAAGAGATGAAGGTGTTAAAATATGATGAGAGTAAATAGAAGGGAGGGGGAGAGAGGGGGAAGGAGGGGAAAATGTGAGTCCCACAAGGATATTTTGTTAATTATTTTAGAAGAGGGATATTTTGTTTGAATTTTTTTGAAAGTAGGACAATTTGTAAAATTTTCCGCAGTTAATACCAACAATTGAATCCTTGATAGAACTATAAAAAAAAAAGGATCAAACACTATTATAGTTCTGGGGTTGTACTGTATTTAATAAAAAAGTATAATTCTTTTCCATTAACTTATCAGATATAAATATAGATAATTTTGAGGATATTAAATATGTAAGAGTACAGATGAAGATGTACCCATTGGCCATTACCTTATAGATAATTACAAAATAAATTTTATATATAACTTTGGGTTATGAACAATTTACAAAAAACTTAATTACTAGAAACACAAACGACATCCCTATTCCCAGTACATCTTTGGGCTTACTGAACTTAATTTCACGGGGTACTGGGAATAGGGATGTCGTTTGTGTTTTAATGACTTTAATGTGTGTGGAAAATTAATGTGGGGAATAGGGATCTCCTTTTTCTTCTAACAAAGATTCTTTGCTAATAATATGTTATATGTGTGTGGAAAATTAATGTATTTTAATGATTTATTTAATAAATAATAAAATTAATTATTATATACTAACATTATTGTTATCTAATTAGTACCGTAATGAATAATGGTTGGGTACATATAATTAAGGTTGATTCTTAACGAATATGAATACAGAAATATTTTCATCCGATCATACCGGTGACACCTCTAGATGGGGAAATTTTATAAAATGCTCTCTTTACAAAAACCATCAAACAAATTACCTATGCTCTAAAATTATTAACAAAATGTAAACCTCAATATTTTTCTCCCTCCCTCCCACTTACTCTATATTCCTTTCTCCTTTCTACTTACTTTATGTCCGATCCTACAATTTGAGAAGTTCATTACTTTAATTTACTGTCTTGGTTCCATTGTACAGGTTAATGAGGTCTGAGGCTTTATTCGGACTTAACTAATAGTTAGCCCAAAAACATAACTGTCAAACTCAATTAAAATAATAAGATTAATGGTATAGTATAAGCAGATTTTAAATGATATTCAAGGCATAAGCTATCAAGAATAAATTTCTTTTGACTGTCAAGAAACTGACAAAAATACAATTCCAACCCATGCTGGCGACGATAAAGAGGGGAATAGAAGACTGGACATCCAACTTCCTATTCTATGGAGGACGAGTAACCCTAACCAAAGCAGTCTTATTATCACTTTATGCAAGTATTGAAGTTGTCGGTGGGTGTAATTAAGCACTTGTCCTTATTAATTAGCACTTGATGCAAGTATTGAAGTTGTCGGTGGGTGTAATTAATTAAGCACTTGGACAAGACAAGGAGAAATTTCCTCTGAAAAGGAAATGCAGCAAGCAAAGGTATCAATAGAGATGAGCGTGATAGAGATTAATGGGAGGCTCGAGATTATTGATCTCTGTTGCCAAAATGATGTGTTCCTTACCAAATGGATATGTGCACTTGGGGATAGCCAGGGCAACATTTGGCGGACCACTGTTAGAAGATTCCACGGTATAACCATGGTTTCACAGATTCAATCGAATACAAAGGTCTCCTTTTTATAATGGTATCAAATGGCATTGGTGCACCTCAGGCACATTTACCTGAAATTGAGATCCAGTAATATAACTCAATTTTTGGGTTTTAATTCAGGACCGTCTGATCGAGATGAGCGTGCAAAATGGAACATCAGATTCTAATCTCTCGATCCAAAATCCAAAAATTGAGTTACATTAGGGAATCTGGACCCCATTTACCTGTGCATCTGCTCACCGTGCAATGCACCATAAGGAGATAATCTCATGAAACTAGAGGCTGCTTTGGAAGTTGTCGGCACCTATAAAATTCAAAATTGTCCTCTGATTAATGCTGGAGAATAAAACCCTCACATAGGAGGTCCTTTCACGAGGATGTTCAGTACACTCGACGTGCCAACTTTGCCTGTCAAGTATCCCAAAAACAAGAAATCACATTATTGTGGGACTGTTTTTACACGTTCAACTTCATGCAAGGAATCTACTCACATTAATCTCAACTGGCCGTGAGCGGAATAATAGCTGAGGCTTGGACTTGGCCCCAACCTATGTTACCCCGATACGTCACCCAAGGCACCGTATCCGTATCGGGTGCGTATCGGATACGGATACGGACCCGATACGTCTCTGATACGCCAGCTGGCGTATCGGCTGAGCTGACGTATCCTTAACCTTCCGATACAGTCGCCGATACGCGTTGAAACGCGCCGATACGGCTGGATACGCGTTTGGTCCATGAACCACGACTGTGAACCGTGAACCGCGTCTGTGAACCGAGTTCGCGCCCGTGCGCCGCGACCGTAGACCGCGCACGCGCTCGTGAGCCGCGCATACACCGGCGCACATATACTTCATTTTTTCTGCTGGCCGCGTGATTCGAACCTGAGGAAGGCTGTTTCGGACCAAAATCTTTACCACTGCGCCAAAGTATCACATCTGTGTAATATGAGTATCTATAATATTTCATTTATACTTTAAGTGTTAAGCCTTTAATTTGATTTAAGTTATAATTATTTAAATATAATATATAAAATAATAAAAAATATATATATATAATAGACGTATCGTATCCATGATTTTTGAAAATTGACATATCCCTGTATCCGTATCGTATCCGATACGATACCCGTACCCGTATCTATGCAACATAGGCCCCAACACAACCTATTGTATCCTTAACGACACCTAGAGGGGGATTGAATATGGGGTTTTTTAAGAATTAAACTCTACCTTCTAAAATAAATATTGATGTATAAAATTAAAATTAAATGTGTAGGTGTGTGTTAATGTGTAGTTCTTGGCAGCATCAAGAATTTGTAAGTAAAATAAATAAATAAGGGAGAATTTCACGTGTACCCCTCAGAAACTTTAAAATTACGTATTTCCTCCTCTAAAGTTTGATATTATGTATTTCCCTTATAAATTTAAAAAACTCACAAATTTTAAAACTCATTCTAAATTTATAAAATACCCATTTTATCATTTATTGAAAACATATAAATCTCATCGGACTCAAATTTGAATATGAACAGTTTCTCTACCGTCCGAAATGATTTTAGATTTGTGCACACAAGATTAGCACGAATCTTGATGCAAAAATGCACACATATTGAAGCGACATGCACATATCTTAATGCAATACGTGCTGATCGGAATTTCTTTAAGATCTGTGCACGTTAGATCAACACGAATCTTGAAGTGATGCACACAAATCTGAATGCAATGGGCGCGGATCAGACAGTAGAGGAACCTTTCAAATTCAAATTTGAATCCAATGGACTTTATATGCTTTTAATAAAAGGTAAAATGGGCATTTTAAAAATTTAGAATGAGTTAGGATAAATTTATGAGTTTTTAAAGTTTAGGGGGGGAAATACATAATTACAAACTTTAGAGGGGAAAATACGTAATTTTGAAGTTTTGAGGGGTATACGTGAAATTCCCCCAACAAATAAAGTATTGTAAAGTAAATACGTAGGTAGAGAGTGTGACATAGGAGTTGCTGAGTTGGTAACAAAGTTTGGCCATTGAAGGACTTACATTTCTGAGACAATGCAATTTTAATTGGCGCATCTTTCTATTATCCGATTCAAAAATGAATACAAGTTGTGACCAGCGATACAACACTCCTACGGTCCAAAAATACAGACATATAAGCACAACAACTCAAAGAGAGAAGCAAGCTCTACGGCTTGGGATATGTGAGCAACAATGACTCTAAATCCAAACAATCACTACTTTCACTCTAATCTCACTTTAATTAATTTAGGTGAAATATATATGAGGTTACTAGAAATGATATAGATAGTTTAAGCACAAACAATAATGGCCTGGCTAAATCTCAAAGGACTTCTAAAATTGAGACTCAAAGACTAAATATTTTTAGTGTCATCTTGGAGGACGAACTGATCCTCTATTTATAGTAGCAGTTTTGAATCTCTCAAAGGGAGAAGCAAATACAAGGTTTTTTTGTCACACCCATAGTGATAGAATTTTCACTACAGCTGAGACAAATCTCAAGATTTGCAAAATCAGGATTTGCCAAGTTTTCTTGTGCTTAGATACTACTATTGACTTGCATGGTTAATTAATATTTTGAATTTGAATTTCTAGCTATGCAACGACTAGACTTAGACAGTTACAACCTCATAACTTTACCATATTTTTGGATGTAAATAAAAAATAAACAAAATGGTAAAGTGTGATCTTCGTAATCTTCATAATCTCGCTCTCTATGATCTTCTGTAATCTTCATGATTTAACACCACATCAATATCCTACATTCTAAATGACCCGTGTGAATCTTCCATCATAACATTTGTATCAAATCATTCCTTATGGCTCGAGGAGATCATGTATCAGATTATCATATATAACTTGTCACGATATGTATCTTTGACTTGCTTTGACCTTCGGACATAATTTGTCACATCAACTTCTCGTGATATGTATCTTTGACTTATTTTGACATTCGGACGTAACAGTTAAACTTGCATACATCTCAAACAAATAAACTGTAAAGTTAATTATTTATATGTTTTGCAAATTAGTCAAAATCACATAAGATCGCTTACAATAACATCTATCTTTAAGGAAAATAATACTTTTGCACGTGGCCTGACCGCATACGCATGGGCAATATGAAGGAGCGAAGCTAGACTTTCAAACATGAATAATAATCAATTTTACACTAATCATAACATTTTATTTGAAACTAATAAAAAATGAAATATTAGTAACAAAATTTTAAAACAAAAATTTTATTCGGTCAATTAACCCCTTTTTAGGGATTTGACTCCACTACTCTCCAAATAGAAGAGCAGGACCTGCTATTCAAATTTCAGTCATTCATCTGTGTTGAAATTTGTTCATGAAAAAATTTAGCAGCTCAAATTGAAATAATAGAATCCTACTCTCCAAATTGGAGAGCAATGGAGTCGGTTCTCTTTTTTTAAGGGCAGCACTATTCTAAGGGCTCATTTTTAAATATTGAGAGCACAATGATTTTGTTTTATTATTATACCACATATGTCCCTAATTAATGCTTTCATTATTTTTCTTTGCTCTAAAATTAATCATTTTGTAAACTATTTAATAAAATGAATGGAATAGCTGTTCGGTTTAGGCCTCTTTTTTTGGAAATAAGTAAATTGGCATGGATAAACTTGATCTTCTATGGCTTACTATAATTCATATAGTGTTAATATAAATCAGAAACTTTCGTAACAAACAAATTGTAAAACATCATGTTAACAAATTTAAAACTAAATTGAAGCAAATCAATAACTGAATCTAAATTAAAGAAAGAACCTATTTAACTAGCACTTGCGAAATATGAAATATTTTCAAAAAGACATCTGTTTGATATTTTTAAAAAATATCAAATATTATTCAAATTTGAATACTAAATTTGTTGATGTATTTTTAATTTCTTAAACATCACATGTTATTTTCTTTTACGATATTCCAATTTAGAAATGCAAATTTACAGAATAACCTGTAGAGGACAAATATCAACTTATTGATAAAAAAATTCAATGAAAACACATTTTGCGTGTCATTTTCCTTTTATTATACATTTATACTCCAACATTATAAAATACTTATTAGGAGACCTACATGTAACAATTTGCAATCACATGCATCTAATTTTTATTTTTTCTATCAGTGTAATTCATGTCCGTAACAAAATTAATCAAAAATAAATTACATTTTTTCTTCTTCTAAACTTCCATTTTTTAAAGATAAATTTAATATACCATTATCAAATAAATCATAATCCTCCGTAGCAACCAAATTGTTAAGATTCAATCAAAATGGATTTTATTTTATATTAGAGTAATTATGGTGTAGATCCATTGATAATTTGAAAAAAAAATTTATTTTGATATTTGAGTCAATTTGAAATTCAGTTAATTACTTTGTCATAAAATAATTAAAATTAGCATGATGTGATATAATTTGTTTATTATAAAAGTTTCTGATTTATACTCAACACTATAGAAACGTAAGCTATAGAAGATAAATTTTGTCCATACCAATTTATTTTATTGCCTAAAGCAGATAGCCACGCCTTATTAAATAGTTTATAAAAAGAACAAGTTTAGAACAAAGAGAAAATAAGTAAAGCATTAATTAAGAGTAAATGTGGTATAATAGTAAAAAATAATCACTGTGCTCTCAATATTTGAAAGTGAGTTTTTAAAATAGCGCTACCCTTTTTTAATTAGAATGACTCCACAACTGAATCTCAAAGCGGATCTCTAATTCAAATAAGTATCAAAATTATTTTTGATTTGACCGAAAGTTATTATATTTCTTACCCTACTGCTGGAATATTCACATCTGAACCTGATGTAGAATATTTATAGTCATATCAAAATTAATTCAGTGTGTATTTAAAATATATATAAGAATCTGCTTAAAGAGTGATTAAACCATACGACTCGCATCTCATTTTACACGGTCATATATTGCATTATTTGAATTCACGTTTCTTGGTATGGAAATTCGAACTGATTTTAAATAAAAAAATATCGAAAAAAGGATAGATCTGACTTTTTTTTCGAAAAATAAGTAGGACGGAATAAATTTCAACGTCCCTACAGACGGGATAAACTACCACGTCCCTGCTAATGATAATCCTGCACCAATCTAACCACTAATTAACTCAAAATCCGGAAAAAAAAAATTCTCAGCGATGGGATGGATAATCCCGTCCGTGAACAATGACAAAATTTTTTCAGGGATGGGATTTTCAATCCCGTCCGTGAACAGTGACAAAAAATCAGAAAACTTAGATTTGATTTTGGGTAAATAAACAAAACTTAGAAACATTATATTTACTAAATTATGTTTCAACTATAAAAACAATGATTTATTTTTCAACTAAAAAACAATGATTTAGTTTAGTAATATTTTTAAAAATAAAATTTATATTTAAAATTTAACATTATAGACACAATTTATATTTTAGATATTATGTCTATAAATATGATGAGATTGTATTTATGTTTTAGCTACATCAAATGACTTGAAATTATATATCACTGATCTTGATACATTATTAATCAATAGTTAATTGCATTAAATTTGAATTTAATTGGTAGACTATCTATGTGTCTGATAACATAGACATATTTTTTTAATTTAATTTATTAAGAACTCCATTACATCAAATGACTAAATTATGTTTTTTTAGAAAATCCTAAGTTTTTTTTTCTTTTTGAGAACTCCATTACATCAAATTAACTATTGATATAATTTATTAATGGAGTTAGTGCAATTAAAAAAATGACACTAATCTAACCACTCACCAATCTAACCACTAATCTAGTCAATTGAAAAATAAATTATTGTTTTTTAGTTGAAAAATAAATCATTGTTTTTATAGTTGAAACATAATTTAGTAAACATAATTTTTCTAAGTTTTTTTTATTTAACCAAAATCAAACCTAAGTTTTCTGAGTTTTTTTTTGGTAATTGTTTACGGACGGGATTGATAATTCCGTTCCTGATTTTTTTTTTGTCATTGTTCACGGACGGGATTATCCATCCCATCTCTGAGAATTTTTTTTTTCTCCAGATTTTGAGTTAATTAGTGGGTAGATTGGTGTAGGATTATCATTAGCAAAAATGTGGTAGTTGATCCCGTCCGTAGAGACGTTGATATTTATTTCGTCCTACTTATTTTTTGAAAAAAAACTCAAATGTATCTTTTTTTTTCGATATTTATTTTATTTTATTTTTGATTAATAAAAAAATCGGGAAATTCGAATCATCTCTGATACCGCATGTTCAATGAATTTAGACTGTTCTTTTAATCTAGCGCACAGATTGAGTTTGACACGGCTGAGAGTAAAGTTGTGGATTCCATTTATTAGTGGCGGGAGTCAAGTCAAAAATAATTAAGTCATATTTTTTCACTTTTGTCCTATAAATTTTTTATTACAATTAGCTCTCTTCATGAAATAAAATTACATCGTACCCATTCATTCAACTCTCTTATCTCAATTTTCAAGTTCCGCCCTGCCACTTGTGCGGTAGCTGAAACGATAGAAAACTCATGGAAAGATGGAGTCAGTTCTACTTGTCTGCATCAAATGTCAATGACTTTTATTTTTTTCTATTGAGAGAGGAGCCCGTAGGAATATCAATGGCTTTATATGGTTGGAATCAGTTACACCTGTCTGTATCAATGACTTTTCTCTGTTTTTATTGAGACTGAGACAGAAGCCCGGAGGCATACTAATGGCTTATATACAGCTCAGTCCCCTACTCAATTGCATTTCCACCCCACCTGTCTTACCAATTTTTTTTCCTGCCGTTTCTTAACACTAATCAGAAGGCAAAAGAAAGGCTAGTTGTCCCACCTCTCTCTCTATCTCTCTCTCTTGAAAAATACTTGGTAAAGGCTCTCTCTCTCTCTAGAGTTTCTCTAAAGATGGAAGACGCAAGAGCGCGCTTGTTCATCGGAGTATTGTGCTGTTTGGTTATACTGGAGAGAGCGGTTGGCTTGGAGTTCACTAGGTCTGATTTCCCTTCTGATTTCGTCTTTGGCTCTGCTACTTCCGCTTATCAGGTTTTCATAATTTCTCTATTCTTTTTCCCGAATTTTGTGCTAGCCAGGTGTGAATTTTTAAGATACTTTTTCTTACCTGTGTTTGTGTTTTTTTTTAATCTGTACGAGATTTTGAATTTTTGATCCTATGTTGAATCTTTAAAATTTTAGCGCATGATGTTTTATAGAAAGTAGAAACCTTAATTGCTTACGAGTAAAACTACGGTAATACGAATGTTACGGATTCATTCGTGATTTTTCATTCACATCTCTAATTTTTTACTATGAAAGATTTACCTGGACATCAAAATTTACATTTATATTTTTTTACCATCCAAAGACAGTGATTTACACATATATATATATTTTTATCATCTTAATACATTTTCATAAGAAAATTATATTTAACAGCTCGAATCAATCCGACTATTTGAACTTTAAATATAGAGATATCAATACAGAGCATAGATTGATGCGCAATATGCATATTAGATATTCGCTTTTTGTTGCCTCAAGTGGTAATTAGGGGTGTTCAACTGGTCGGTTCGGTCCAAAACGAACTAAAATAATCAAACTAAACTTTTTTTCAGTTTTTGAAAATCAAACCGAACCGACTGAATTAAAATAGCAAACCGAATTAAAACCGAACCGATTAAACTGATTTAAATTTCGGTTTGTTCGGTTGAACCGAATAGAGGAACAAATAAATGGTTTGGTTGAACCAAAAATAAATGATCTTAAACTATTAATAAATGGTTTGTTCGGTTGAACCGAATAGATGAATTCAATCTCAAAAAATCAAAACACGTAGATTCAAAATAAAAAAATGAACCAAAATAACACACAAAGTCTCAAACTACTGATAAAATCAGTCGGTTCGGTTTATTCGGTTTTGAAAATTCAAAACCGAACCGAACCATTTAAATCGAAATATTTCATAAAATCAACCGAACCGAACCATTTAAACCGAAAAACCGAACCATTTAAACCTAAATTTTCCAGTTCGGTTTAAAACCAAAGAAACCGAACCATTTGAACACCCCTAGTGGTAATTCCACAAAGCAATCGGGGGTGGTCCGCGGGGCATATGACCAAATTCGCTGCAACGTCCGGTTGGAGCCGTTTGATTTGTATCAAAATTTGTGTGGCCAATTTCAAGATTTGTGTAGATCAAGTGCATATGAATCTTGATGCGGATCGAACTGTTCTGATCAGATATCAAATTGAATTTGGTCAGATTCCCATGCCACTGATTTTTTTATTAATCGAAAATAAATAAAAGAAATATTGTGAAAGGGGATCATTTTTTTGGAAAATCGAAATATAAAAAAAAATGGAATTGATTATCCCGTCTAGATTAATGCCCCTTTAAGTAGGAAAAAATAAACCTTAGATGGGATAAATTATACTGTCCAGCACTGTAGTATTTTTTTTTTTATTTGGTTTCATATCAGAGAATGAAAAAAAAAAATTGTTACAATTTTGGACTAGGATTTTTTTTTTTAGTTAGATTGCTAATTAAGGTCAAAATTAATGGGACGTGATCGTTTATCCTGTCCAGTAGCATCTGGACAGAATAAACCATTCCATTTTTCTTATATTTCGGTTTTCCAGCAAAACGACCCCTTTCGTGATATCTTTATTTTTTTTTATTTTCGATTAATAAAAAAAATCAGCCCATCGCCCCCCCCCCCCCCCCCCCCCCCCCCCCCCCCCCCCCCCCCCCGCGTCCCAATTACTTCCATAAATAATTTGGGCCCATGTTCAGTAATTTTGTAAAAGGGCCTAGTAGACAATTATTTTGAACATTTTAAACGGCAGTGAGAAAAGTTGTTGAGCTGAAAATTGAACATTACAAAACTTTCCGGATTTAGTAATTTTTTTCTTGGCTTAGCATACAATTATGGGAGCGACTAATAGTCCCCTCCATTCTATCCCCTAAATGTCCCCCTAACTAACTTATCCATAAAGTACAATGGGGACCACTAACTAACTTGAAAAAATAATAACTACTTGGAGATCACTTAAATTTAAAAAAAATTTACAACTGGTGCACACATGTATGAACACTTATGCGCGCAAGTATTTCTATATAATATACCAAGTATTTATACCTAATATATCAAATATTTAAACAAAAAACTTGATATCAACTTTCTTTTCTCTCTAGTTACACATCCATCTTTTACACATTTTTAGAAGTGGGTTTTTTTTTCTCCGTTTAATCTCGTCAATATTTCTGACGATCTGTGAAGAATTTTGCAAATATAAAACCATGAACGTTTTTTACGTAATTTTCTCTTTCAAATGAGATCCATGATGAAATACTTTTGGGTACTTCGTCGTTCAAGTACTCATACCTTGGCATGCAAGTATTCATACTAAAACATATAAATTATTCATTCTATAACTTTGAAAATATTATTATTAGTAAATATACAAACTACAAATTATTCATACTAAAACATATAAAATATTTATACTAGAACATTGCATGTATACATATACATATCAGCAAATATTCAACATATAACATATTTAAACTATAAAGTATCATTACTAGAAAATATTCAAACTACAAAGTATTCATACTAAAACATATAAATATTCATACTAGAACATTAAAATATTCATACTTACGCATTAAAATGTGAATTGTTATGTTGTAAATGATTGAAGTATGAATTGTTATGTTGTAACATATTGATATATACTGAGGAAAGTATTCAAACTTCTACTATGCATAAGTACGAATGCTCATGCACCCAAGTATTAATATATAATATATAAAGTATTCATACCTAAGATATCAAGTATTTCTAATAAAAATATTAACATCAAGTATTCATACCTACGTCTTGAAATGTGAATAGATATTACAGAAAGTATGCACTTAGAGTTTCTGTGGTGGGATCGATTTTATTGTTGAGATAGGAGTAGGATATTGGTGAGTACGGAAATTGAATCAAACTTACACGGATTTTAATACAAATAGCACGGATCTTGATGCAATCAAATGGTCATTTCACCTACTCTGAATTATTCCTCGTTGGGAGAATGAATTGGCGCATGGAGACACGTGGACCACTTTGGTGCGCATGGAAATTGAAACAGACTTACACGAATTTTAATGCAAATAGCACGGATCTTGATGCAATCGAATGGTCATTTAACCTACTATGAATTCTTCCCCGTTGGAAGAGTGAATTGACGTATGGAAACACGTAGACTACTTTGATCCACACTTTGACTCTCTCTCCCCTCTATCCTCTGGTGCAAAAGATAGAAAAGTTAGTAAAGATAAAAGTAAACATAGTCTCTCTGGCTGTTCCTCTCTTTGGTGAGCACGAAAATTGAAACAAACTTACACGAATTTTAATACAAATAGCACGGATCTTGATACAATCAAATGGTCATTTCACCTACTCTAAATTCTTTCTCTCCCAACAGCGGAGCGCATGGAGACACGTGGGCTGGCGCCTGGCAGTCAACTGAATAAGGAATATTGTTTACAAATTGTATCGGGGGGACAATTAGGGGACCAATTTGCGGAGGACAAAATCTTTACTCTACAATTATTTAGGCGTACCTTCTTAATTTGTTACAATATCTTATTGCCAAATTGACATTTATTGACATTAGTTTAACTTTGCTATTTTTTTCTGATAGACCCTCGATCTTTTTTTAATTGTGTAGGTGGAGGGAGCTGCAGCTGAGGATGGACGAAGTCCCTCCATCTGGGATACTTATGTTCATTCTGGTCTCTCTCTCTCTCTCTATTTACCACTATCTCTATCTAATACATATAAATAGTTCAGCGCTAATTTTTTTTGAATGAGGGTCAAATACCATATCAAAAGTATATATCAATACAATAATCACATCCATTGAACATAAATAAAACTATGAGGGTGATCAATTAATGAATTTATTTTGATATTTTTGTGGGGTTCAGATATAAGTTCTCTTAAGAAAAATATCTGTATAATACTAAAGTTACCATAGATACTGATGAATAAAATATCTCATGGATTATGCATATATGCTACTTCATTTAGCAGTTACAATTAGGGATGCATGCTGATCGAATATATCCATTTGAATTCGGATTCGTTTCTGAACATTTGACAGATATTTGCTCACATATAAGGTTTACAATTCGGAAGTGACTATGGATGCAGAGACAAATACTGATAAATATTCACTTATGTTTTTTTATTTTATATCTTGATATTCATTTTAGAGATCGATGCATTACCTTAATTTGAGCTTTTGAATCTAATATAAAAAATTGTTGTCAATCAAATTAATAATTCTTAGATCTAATAACTCAATTACATTTACTCGTATTTTGTCTTCTTTTAAGATTTCTTATTTATTTGTATATTTTGACTAATAAAACAATAATAATTGGTAATTAATTTTTGTTAGATAATATTAAATTTTTACTAGCAAATTTGTTGTGGAAATATTATATTGTTAACCTTTTGAATGCATATATATTGAATGTATATTTTTGTGAAATGTGATAGTTCCATTTTAATATCCGAGTTGTATCCGTATTCTTTTAATGTATGTATTTGCATTTGTTTAATATCCGAGTTGTATCCTAATCATTCCATATATGTCTCTTATCCATATCTGTATACGTATTGGAGAAAAAGCCAGATATGGATATGGTTTGCCGTTATCTGTCCGTATTAAATCCGTTTATTACTTATTCCCTAATTACAGTGGTAATATCTTTTGCAATACAGGAAAGATGCCAGACAACAGTACTGGTGATGTGGCTTCAGATGGATATCACAAATATAAGGTACAATGGTATTATCATGCTATCATACCGATGCATGCTGGTAAAGGCTAATATTTAATGTTTGTTACCAATGGTTCATGGTTGTATCAATTATAGTATTATACATTGATGTTATCTATCTCGATGTTACTGCTCGACTGGCCTAAACTTGGTAAACCATAAAGTAAATTTTAAAAAATTGAGTATGTTAATATTTTGGGTACTACATAGAGCTTTTAATTGACTGGCATGAAGTAAATTTTAAAAAATTTCCTAATGAATTTCAGGAAGATGTGAAGTTAATGGCAGATACTGGTTTGGAGGCATATAGATTTTCCATTTCTTGGTCGAGGCTTATCCCAGGTGCCTCTTTGTGTGTGTGTGTATGTTTGCGGAAAATGTGTTGAAAGTTTACTGAAATTGCAGTAACCTCTTGCTAAATATTGCAGCCACATTTTTGTGGAGGCATTGTTTTGTGTTTATTTTGACTTTGTTAATTTGATCGTGCAGATGGGAGAGGAGAGGTCAATCCTAAGGGTTTGGAATACTACAATAGCCTCATAGACGAGCTTGTCAAACATGGTTAGTATTGGGGAAAAGGATGAACAATTAAAGCAAACAATTGGCATCTAATATCTTTGTGCTTTGAAATGCAGGAATTCAAATTCATGTAATGATTTATCAACTGGATCTACCCCAAGTACTTGAAGATGAGTACCAAGGCTGGTTGAGCCCTAAAATCATGTAATTTCTTGGCTTTGTATTTATTTACAAAACTATTTTTTAATTATTTGACCAATTAACAGCCCTTTTGGTTATATAACTTCTGTAGCCTTTTTGTTTATTACACAAGGGAATTAAAATAGTCCAACTCCACCCTAAGTTGCAAAATTTACCTTTCTAATATAACCTCTAACAAGTACTAAATCATCGTATGAACAGAGAGGATTTCACAGCATACGCAGATGTCTGTTTCAGAGAGTTTGGTGACCGAGTAAAGTACTGGACCACCATATCCGAGCCTAACATTATAGGAATAGGCAGTTATGACTCGGGCTTATGGCCTCCACAACACTGTTCAAATCCATTTGGGGTCATAAATTGCACCATTGGGAATTCTACAGTGGAGCCCTATATTGTTGTTCACAACCTTCTCTTGGCACATGCCTCTGTTTATAATCTTTACCATACTAAATATCATGTAATTCTTTATTTCAGAACTCTGATTTAACCATACATTGATTGTTGGGTTAGAACACTGTTTGGTAACCAATTTTGTATATAATCTGTATTGCTCAACACCTACCGTAGATGTCATAGAATAATTTACCTCTGTATACCAATCTGTAAGTACCAATAGAGGCAGTTTCCTTCTGTACCAGTACATCTCTGGTCTGGTTTTTGCTAAAAGTATCTGCATGCAGGAGTTGCAAGGTGGAATGGTTGGGATAAATGTATATTCCTATGGGATCTATCCATTTTCAGACTCAAATGCTGACAAAGAAGCTGCGCAAAGATACTGCGATTTCTTCGTTGGTTGGTGAGTAATACCTTTTGTTCCGAATTCATTTCTTAGTTTTTTTTGTTTCACTCCAATTTCTTTGTTGGTTGGTAGGTAATCCCTTTTGTTCCGGTTTCATTTATTAGATACTCGTGACTGCCTATAAATGCTACTTTTTTTTTCTTTTGTTTTACTAGGTCCTGTTCTTATTCGAAAAAAAATCCGTTCTCTGACCCATTGAAATACCACTATACACATTTTTGGTATCATTTTTCTGTGTTATTCGGTTGTCTCTGCATTCCCCAACAACTTTGGGTGATTTTATAATTCAACAGTCAACTGATGAGGTTTCGTTCCACAATTGAGGAAAAATATCTCAATATATCCTAGCCTGTATGCCTATTGCACTGTCACATTATGTAGTAATTCATTCATAGAATCACAATATTTCCATGTAAAAATTATAAACATGGCAGTCTTTGCTATCAAGGATGATAGTTGTCCTAACAACTTTTGACATTTCATATAACAAAAGTTCTCTTCTCATGGAGATGAAATTTTGTCGTGTCCAATTTGTTATTTTTTATCATGCAAGTATTTCTTTCAGGAAAGTTCTTAATAACTCATGCTAATAATTATCTAACCTAAGGATCGTAGATCCCCTAACTTACGGAGACTACCCTCCAATAATGAAGAAAATAGTGGGTCCCAGACTCCCAGTTTTTACGAGGTATCAATCTGAAATGTTGAGGGGTGCTTTTGATTTTATCGGCTTGAATCACTATACTTCTCTCTATATCATGGATGACTCCAATAATACAAACTCGGGCCCACGTGACTTTGGCGCCGATACTTTTGCTCAAACTTCAAGTTAGTTCTTTTTCTCCTATATTTGAATTGAATTTCTTTTTTTCTTGAGAATGCCTAATTGGAATGGCACGTCTTATGTTGATATCTTTTTTATGCAGCTAGCAGGAATATAACGCCGGATGGCCAGGTAATGTTCTTAGAAAATACTTTTTTTTTTTTTTTTTCTTTTCATAATTCTAAGTTTCAATAAAGTTTATGTTGTATGCTATTTTATTATTTTAATTACCATTTCCAAGTTGTAATTGGATGAATTTGATTCCAGTACATCCCCAATCCAAGTGATATTGTGCCTGATCCAGATGGTTTGGAGCATATGCTAGAGTACTTAAAAGCAACTTATGATAATCCTCCTTTATATGTACAAGAAAATGGTTAGTTTTATTAAATTAAATACGCTAGTATCCATTTATTAAGTAGTGGTTTATAGAAATAAATAAATCTCGGTTCCTCAATTAATTTCAACTTTTGATTCACATTTTTAACCTTTTCAAGTTGCAAGTTATACTGCCTTGATATATATTATCCATAATTTTTTGTTATTAGGATTGGGAATGAAAACTAACAGCAGTTCAGAGGATAAAAGGCGGATCGACTTTTTAAGAGGTTTTATTGGAAGCACTCTTACTGCTATCAGGTAATGACCCATTTACTTTTTCTCGTGTTGCCATTTGTGCGACAACTAGACATAAAAAATATGATTCATATCCAGGGGTAGATCCAAGATTTTTGTCTGGGGAGGGGGGAGATAGTAATTTCCTTTTTTTTTTTTTTTAATAAAAAGAGTAATTTCGTCATTCTACATATTAGGAGATGAAAAGAAATTACTTTCATTATACACAAAGATTTAGACTAATGAATGAGATTATGGTACAAAATTTCTTGGGCCCTCCATTAACAATGGATTAGTTTGGCAATCTTGACAACCGTAAAAAATAACTAATAATTCCAAAATCTGGCAAGTGAAATGTAATCTATATTTTATATACATCATATGCATCTTAAAATGTGGATGTACATTCAGATGATCATTATTATTTATTAAAACAATAACAATGAGGATATTTGTCTCCCTCAAAAAATTGAAAAAAAAAATATGGTGAAATACAAATTAGGAGAACAAGATCGAGGGGATAAAAAATGCTTTCTAGAAATATTTGGGAATTAATCTGTAGAGAAAGCACTTTGTATCATCCTCATACTTTCTCTCACTTTCTAACAAATTAGATGGAAGCGTAACTACGATCGTGATGTAGGGACAGTAGTTTAATCAGTTTGAGATAGTTCATTTGGGACAACAGTACTTGAAATATCGTTCATGTTTTATAGAGGTATACATGTGATATTTCCAGCATTTGACATGGGTGAATTTGAAATCTTCCCTTTTAATACTCAAATGGTGGTTTTTCCAATCCACTACTTGCCAATACTGTTAGCCTTAATTAATTCAGGCCAGGAAACCATAAATTATTTTAATAATTAAATATTCCTTGATTTACAGGAATGGTGCAAATGTAAGAGGCTACTTCGTATGGTCTTTCATAGACGTTTTTGAATTTCTTGCGGGGTATGAAACGACTTTTGGGTTATACTCGGTTGATTTCGAGTCTGAAGAGAAGGCCAGAAATCCGAGGCTCTCTGCTCATTGGTACTCAAATTTCTTAAAAAATAATGGCACTATGTTAACGCCTGATTTGTCAGATGAAGGTTACCATGCTGAGCAATAATCTCTGGTTTTTTTTTTTCTGTTTCATATTATTAGGTTTTCTAGAAAAAATAGTTATTATATATTCTGTAATTTTAGCATGTACAAGGAATTCTCTCTCAATAACCAGCTTGGCAACTACTGCCAAGTTATATATATATAAATTTTGTCATAAGTTACTAATTAAAAAATAATACAAAATGTTCCCGGTTTTTTTATTAATAGAAAAATAAATAAATAAATATCGAAATAGGAGTAGGAAGTCGTGAATCTCGAAATATAGAAAAAATGTGATGGGTTAATAACGTTTGCTTAACTTTTTTTTTTTTTTGCTTTTTTAGTTAATTCACAAGTGCAAGTGCAGTGGTTACAATTTAGATTAACTAGACGTTATGGTTTATAATGTCCAGCGGACGTGATAAACTATCACGTTTTTCTTATATATCAAATTTCAGCGAATTCCTTCCTCATTATCGATATTTTTTTTTCCTATTAATAATTTTTTTGGAAAAATGTTCTATATATAAATTTTGTCATAAAGTACAAGAAAAAATATGAAAGGTTCATGTTGTTGTTATTAAGTACTAGAAGCAGTACTTAATATATAGAGTAGAACTAGGGTGCTCCTAAGTTCACCAATCTCTTTTGTGAACTCAACTCTAAAACTTATCGGATTGACTTCAAATAACGAATCCAAACTATTGAAATTTTCTTCTATCTTACGAGTGATGCGTCTACATGCAAAAATTTTAAATTTTGAAATAAAATTTGTATAGTGTCAAGTGGTAAAAAGGTTTTCAAAAAATGAATGCATTAAAATTAAATTATAAATCTTCTAATTTTGACTACTTGACTTTATACTAAATTGATTTGAAACTTTAAAATTTTCACATGTAGACGCATCACTCGTAAGATAGAAGAATTTCAACGGTTTGGATTCGTTGTTTGAAGTTAATCTGATATATTTTAGAGTTGAGTTCACAAAAGGGCTTGGGGAACTTAAGAGCACCCTAGTTCTACTCTAATATATATATTTTTTGTAAAAATTAAAATTTTGAAAGGACAACTAAAAGATTGTTCAAGCTGTTGTGATGACGCATTAAATCTAGAATTTTGGTTGATCGAATGATCGGTATACCCTCTTGCATAAAGCATGCATGGAGATAACATAGGACCAAAGTGAAATGTCCTCGTCGTATAATTACCACCACCATAATATTAGTGTGAATTTTTAAATGTGATCTATCTCTTATAAATTTTGAAATGGATCAAATAAGTGGAACTAAAATTAATGTGTGGAGAGCTTTTGCAGAAGTGTTTAATGTGTGGAAAGTATTCAAAGAGTCGCCGGTTTTCAATATTGTTATGTTTCTAAAAGCCAAAATGTTTTGGCGAATTATCTTGCAAAGAAGGGACGAATAGAGGGATGAAATTCTATGGGGTATAGTTTTCCTATGTTTTTAGAGTAGCTTTTAATCTCTGATAGTGTCTCTGTTTAATTACTATGGATTTTATTTTAGAGGAAGTTGTACTGGTACGGATGTAATAGAAGTCTGATATACTAGCATTGTCTACAGGCTTTTGAAATTAAAAAAAAAAAAAAAACGATAGAAACTCATGGAAAGATGGAGTCAGTTCTACTTGTCTGCATCAAATGTCAATGACCATTTTTTCTTTTGAAAGAGGATCCCGTAGGAATATCAATTACCTTTTATGGTTGGAATCAGATACACCTGTCTGTGTCAATGGCTTTCTTTGTTTTTACTGAGAGTGAGAGAGAAGCCCGTAGGAATATTAGTGGCTTATATACAGCTCAGTCCCCTACTCAATTGCATTTCCACCACACCTGCCTTATAAATTTTTTTTTTCCTGCCGCTTCTCAACACTAATCAGAAGGCAAAAGAAAGGCTAGTTGTCCCACCTCTCTCTCTTGAAAAATACTTGGTAAAGGCTCTCTCTCTCTCTAGAGTTTCTCTAAAGATGGAAGACGCAAGAGCGCGCTTGTTCATCGGAGTATTGTGCTGTTTGGTTATACTGGAGAGAGCGGTTGGCTTGGAGTTCACTAGGTCTGATTTCCCTTCTGATTTCGTCTTTGGCTCTGCCACTTCCGCTTATCAGGTTTTTTTTTTTTTTAATATTTGTACGAGATTTTGAATTTTTGATCCTATGTTGAATCTCTATTCAGTTTAAAATTTTAGCGCATGATGTTTCGTAGAAAGCAGAAACCTCACAACAAGGGGAGAGGAGGGTATCCGATGCCCATCGGACCAGAGTATGTTCAATGGGTGTCCGATACCGTCCGATTTACTTCAAGATCTGTGCGCATCACTTTAATATCCGTACTATTTGATTTAATATACGTGCGCACAGATTTTGAAGCAGATCAGACGGTATCGGACACCCATCGAACACTGTTCTGGTCCGATGGGCATTGGACACCCTCCTCTCCCCACAACAAGTAATTGCTTGCGTGTAAAACTACGGTAGTATGAATTCTTATGAGTGAAACTACGGTAATATGCATGTTATGGATCGATCTGTGATTTTTCATTCACATCTCTATTTTATTACTATGAAAAATTTATCTGGAGATAAAAATTTACATATATATATATTTTTTACTATCCAAAAACAGTGATTTACATATATATATATATATCTTATCATCTCAATACATTTTTATAGGAAAATCATATTTAACAGTTCGAATCAATCCGACTATTTGAACTTTAAATATAGATATATCAATCCAGAGCATAGATTGATGCGTAATATGCATATTAGCTCAGTCTTACTCATTTTTTTTTAACTAGAAACCTCAATAAAGTGAATATTTGCTTTTTGTTGCTTCAAGTGGTAATTCCATAAGGGCCTGTTCGGATTTACTGTTTATGTGGGAAAAAAAGATTTACTAAGATTGAATTTTTTTCCCCACATAAACAGTAAAAAATCAGTTCAAAAAATTTCCTTCCCAAACCCATTCCCCAGCCCAAAGGAGAGCTGAATAGGCCCTGAAGGAATCGGGGGTTGTCGGCATATGACCAAATTTGCTCCAATGTCAGGTTGGAGTCGTTCGATCAAAATTTGTGTGGCCAACTTCAAGATTTTTGTAGATCAAGTGCACATGAATCTTGATGATCGAACTGTTCTGATCAGATTTCATACTGAATTTGGTCGGATGCCCATGCCACCATTTTTTTATTAATCGAAAATAATAAAAGAAATATCGTGAAAGGGACCGTTTTGCTGGAAAATCAAAATATATGAAAAATGGGATTGATTATCCCATTCTTTGGATGATACAATATTTCCCATCCAAATTAATGCCCCGCTAATTCAAATCCTTAACCCCGCTAAGTAGGGAAAACAAATCTTGGACGGGATAAATTATACCGTCCAGCACTGTAGCATTTTTTTTTTTTGGTTTCATATCAGAGAATGAAAAAAAAAACACAAAAAATATTGCTACAATTTTGGACAGGATGGTCTATCGTGTTTATTTTTTTAGTTAGATTGCTAATTAGGGTCAAGATTATGGGACGGGATGATTTATCCCGTTCAGCAGTATCTGGATGGAATAAATCATCTCGTTTTTCCTATATTTCGAGTTTCCAGCAAAACGACCCCCTTTCACGATATGTTTATTTTTTATTTTTGATTAATAAAAAAATCAGCCCATGCCCCCAATTACTTCCATAAATACTTTGGGCCCATGTTCAGTAATTTTGTAAAAAGGCCTAGTAGGAAATTATTTTGAACATTTCAAACGGCAGTGAGGAAAGTTGTTGAGCTGAAAATTGAACATTTCCAAACTTTCCGGATTTAGTAACTTTTTTCTTGGCTTAGCATACAATTATTTAGGCATACCTTCTTGATTTGTTACAATATCTTATTTCCAAATTGACATTTCTTGATATTAGTTTAACTTTGTTATTTTTTTCTGATAGACCCTCGATCTTTTTTTATTGTGTAGGTGGAGGGAGCTGCAGCTGAGGATGGGCGAAGTCCCTCCATCTGGGATACTTATGTTCATTCTGGTCTCTCTCTCTCTCTCTCTCTCTCTTTTGAGAAATTTGGCAGTGGCTGCCAATTGCATTTAACGAAAATTATGATTACACTATCTTTTGATATTACAACTTCCATACAACACCATCAACCTTTATAAAAAAATAAAAAACCAGTTACCTGCACTGACACAACTAAGAACATCTATCCTGCACACCAAAACAGAATAAACATAACACAAATCAGATTATTGGAATTGAATACTGATGGTCCCCTTTTCTCACTGTTGGACCCCTCCTTTAATTTTTAAATTTTTTTGATTTTGTGGTTCTAGCAATAGATGTCCCAGAGCCTGGATTCCTGTTCTACTCTTTCTGCCAGCATCTTTGCTAGTATTTTTGCACCTCCAAAAAGCACCTCATTTCTCTGTTTCCACAGCAGCCATACCGCACACAAAATACGAGCCATGTACTTGGCTGTGTTGACTCCCCTGTTAGTTTGTTTGCGTTCGAATTGCCTCCAGATCGCACTGACCGACATTTGGTTTGTTGTTATAATGCTGTCGCCTCTGATCCCCAGGTGAAACCACATTTCAGTCGCATATGGACAGAGGAAAAATAAATGAGCGTCAGATTCGTGTGGGCAGTTGTTGCACATCAAGCATGCCGTGTCGCATTGCATTCCCCTTCTTCATAGGTTTGCCTTCGTTTGAATCCTGTTACTCAACATTAGAAATCCAAATATTTTGACCGTGGGTGGTACCCTGTATTTCCAGATATTTTTGTGTTCTGATACCATTTTACCTCCCTGAGAGATTGCCATGTACATGGACTTTGTAGTAAACTAACCAGATGTCTCAAACCTCCAATAGTGGGCATCCTCCAGGTCATTCAACACAACCTGGTCCATGCCGTCACTATCCTCCTCCCCAATAATTTCCCCCAGAATAGCCTCCCTTAGAGATATTTTTTGATTTTGAATTTGTAGTCTAACCCCTCCCATTGTTTTTTTTGGCAACCCCCCCCCCCCCCCCCCCCCCCCATGAATCGAACCAAAATGAGATTGTTCGTCCATTGCCAATAATAGAGTAGCATCCCCAGTGGAAGAAGAATTTTAATTTTAGTAAGTTTCCCCAGAAAAAAGACCCTCTCTTTATCCAGAGTCTCGGTCCCTGTGTGTCCCCCCCTCTTGTTCTTCTTCTTAGCCTAGTTGCAATTTGGCACCACATTGATTGAGGTTCATTGTACAGACGCCACCACCATCTGAGCAAGAGGACAATGTTTTGAATTTCCAGATCAATGACTCCCATCCCTCCCACTTCCTTTGGCAAGCACACCGTGGGCCAATTAACTAGAGACATTCCTTTACCTCCGTTGTCATTTCTTCCCCACAAGAAGTCTCTACGGATTTTGTCCATTCTTTCAATTGTCCATTTTGGTATTTTAAAACAAGACATGTAATAAGCCGAGATTGTCGATAACACCGAGTTGATCAGTTGGAGCCTCCCCCCCCCCCTTGATATCATTTTTGCCTTCCATCCTTGCAATTTATTTTCCATTTTTTCAATTAATGGTATGAAAAGGCTTCTTACTAGCCTCTGCACCGTTAATGGCATTCCTAAGTACGTCACTGAAAGTGTTGTTTGATCACATCCCAAGATAGCCTCTGCCTTAGATACCTCCAAAGGCGACATATTGAATGGGACAAACGAGCTTTTGTTGTAATTAATTTGTAACCCTGACATCTTAGCGAATAGCCTTAGCATTATTTTGAAAGTGATAATCATCTCCTCCTCTCCACTGATTACAAAAGCTGTATCGTCCGCGTACTGCAGCGCCATTATCGCCTCTGGGATCTTTCTAGCTATGACACTTTTTAACGTTTTGTTGACCTATGAGACCATCTGTTGCAACACATCGGCCGCAAGAAGGAAGAGCATGGGGGACAAAGGGTCCCCCTGACGAAGCCCCTGCCTGTGGTTGAAGGCCTCTCCTCGTGTTCCATTGATTACCACTGTAGAGGTGGCCGATTTTAGAAGCAAGTCAATCCAAGCGATCCATTCATCTGGGAACCCCCTGGCCTTCATAACCCTTCTTAAAAAACCACACTGTATTGAATCAAATGCCTTAGAGAAATCTATCTTTACAAAGAGTGAGGGATTTTTTTGAGAGGAGATCTGTTGCAGCGTTTCTCTTGTTGAGATGAAGGTTTCTGCTATATGTCGGCCTCTTACAAAGGCTGTTTGGTAAGTTGAGATAAGTGCCGGCAATTCACATGCCAGTCGATTGGCTAATAGTTTAGATATCAGCTTTGGAATTACATTAACTATGCTTATAGGTCGGTAATCGTCCACTGTCTCAGAGGCCTCCTTTTTTGGTATCATTATTATATCCACACAGTTGAACCCCTGTAATTGCAATTCTCCCCTGTGAAATTTCCTTACCATTTGCATTATATCTCCCTTGACCTCATTCCAGAAAATCTTGATAAATTCGTTAGGGATCCCATCCGGTCCGGAGGCTTTGTTATTTGCTAGGGTCTGACATGCCCTTGACACTTCTTCCTCCTAGAAATCACCTGTTAGGTGGTTTAAAGAATTTTGGTTCGGATATAGTGTCTGTGCTTCAAATTCAATTGTGTGTTTGTTACTTCCCAACAGCCCCTTTAGTGAAACGTGGAATGCCTCTGCTATTTTGTGTTGATTCGAGATGATATCTTCTCCTATCTTGAGAGACAGGATTGCATTTTTTCTTGAGCGAGCCGATGCGAAGGCATGGAAGAAACGCGTGTTTTTGTCTCCGTTCTTTAGCCATTTGCACCTTGCTCTCTGCTTCCATCGCGTTTCTATAAAAACTGCCAATTCGTAAGCCCGTGCTCTCATTTGGATTCTACTTTGGAACTCGTAGTGTTGTAGAGGCCTCTGCTCCTCCAAACAATCAAGTTTGAGTATTTCTGTCTTGCAATCATCCAGTTGCCTTTGTACCTCGCTAAAATTATTCCTATGCCACTGACTCATTTCAGTTTGTATTCCTTTTGTTTTTTCTAAAAATTCAGACAGCCCCATGCCTCCCCCAGTTTCCCATTTTTCCTTCACTTTAATTTTTAAAATACCATATTTAAACCATGCCAGCTCCATCTTTGCAATTTGTTTTACACCGGTTTTCTGCTTGCAAGTCAGTAGTAGGGGTACGTGGTCAGAGACCGTCATCGGTAGTGCTTGCAGAGTAATTATTGGGAAAAGTAGAGACAGCTCCGGTACCACAAAGATCCGATCCAGTTTCGAAAAAATTAGACTGGGTTGCTTATTTGTCCAAGTAAATGTCTTGTTCCGTAACGGTACATCTATTAATTGGAGATCCGTTATCATCTCATTGAACATTGACATATTATTAAAACCCCTCATCGCCCCAGATCTATCCACTATCCATCTGACGACGTTGAAATCTCCAGCAAGTATCCAAGGTGTGTTAACCAATTTCGCCATGCTTCTAATCTCTTCAAAGAAGTAATCCTTGTTTGTTTCTCCCGACGGTCCGTAAACATTAGTCACCGTAATGTGCTTACCGGTACCCACCTACAATAGATGCGCTGTACAAGTGTGCTCGCTGGCCCATGAATTTACTAACTTGTATGATCGCTTCCATGAGATCAAACATCCCCCGCATGAATCCCTTGCATTAACAATGACACAAGTTTTTTCAAAAAAAGAAGGTAATACACGAGAGACATACTTCAAATCATTGTTGTTCCATTTAGTTTCTTGAATACAAATTACATCACATCTGGAATCCTTAATCAAGTTCCTTACAACCTCTGATTTCTCCCCACTACATAATCCTCTAGTGTTCCAACTTAGCAAGTTAATTTTTTTCATGTTAAACATTAAAAATTAAATTACATCACACACTAAACCCAAACTCATTAATCCCATTAACGGGACTCATCTTCACTATCTGAGTCGGATTCCATGTCATCGGCCGAGTCAGGATCAAACGTGCTGTAATACCTTCCCTTTGCATCTGGTCCGTCCAACGAAGGCGAGTCGCCCTCTAGGCTTTCAGGATTTACCTCTTCTTTTTCTCCTGTTGGTGTTGAGGTACTCTGCACAATCTCATTTTGTTTTTGTGACTCCATTTTCAATTTATGCTTCTGGGCCCTCTCTTCATTATCTTCTTTAATTTCCATTTCCACATCACTTGTGTGAAGGCCGCATACCTCTGCCAATTTTTCTGAGTGATGCCTTTTAACCCCAACCAGATAATTTCCATCTGGACCTAGGTCCGCTTGGGCCTGCCTCGACGTTTCACCTTTGGGCTTTTTGGGCCTGTCCCCAGTTTTCCTCTTATTTTTCCTAGAATGCATGCGTCTGTACTGTCTCCCACTAGATATCTCGAAGGGGATATGAGCTGCTATGCCTTATGGATCCACTGCTCTGCGCAGGTACATCTCACATTCCTCTTGTCCCATCTGAGTTTCAGGCACGTATTCTGGGGTAGGTAGTACGAGGTCCTGATCTCCTGTATCATTATAGTTTATGTGCTGCCCAAGTGGTAACTGCTCTTGCCTGTGATTTACCTCCCTTGGGATTTGCTGTGCCTTATCTTGGGAAGGAATTTCTGATGTCTGGTTGCAGGGAGGTACACCCAGGATTTGTTGTTGCTCCCCTGTGTTCGAGTCTGATTTTATCTGACCCGTTCCATCCGGTTCATGGGTGACTGGCTGTTTTTCCTCTCCACCAGCATCTGTCGGCCCCTCCGAACCCGGTACGGCTCGGCCTTCTATATTTTCTCTGTCCAGAAGCAGCCTGTTTTCTAGTGCCTCCATTAGAGTCTGCAGGAGTGATCCATCGTCTTCTATTACATGGGGCCCTATCAATGCCTCTCTGAGTTCCGGTGATAACATTTCTGGTGGTATCCCGATGCACAACTCCTTGAGCACCCTTCTGGACATGATAAGCCTGTCCTCCCGGAAGTTTGCAGGGCGGGCGTTGTTATTTAAAATGTCCTCAACCTCGGCATTAATGTCGATGGGAGGTTTAACGGCGGTGGGTGCCGGTTTACGGAACCTTAGCGGGTATTGATGCATTTCCGCCGGAGTGTATAGTGGACCCCTATCCCATACCACTGGTGCAATTGGCACAACATACTCAATGCCTCCACATGAAAATTCTAGCTCTTTCGGAATTCAGGCTAGGTCATCCGTTGCGACCGCCACCTTATATGCGGACTTATCTGCCGCTATCTCCGATTTGACGATCCCCAGGTAGGTTCCAAAGTAGGACACCGCTTTAATAATGGATTTTTCATGCCACAAGTGTATAGGAAAGCCTATGAGGTCAAGCATAATTTTGAACCTTGGGATGATGATGGCAGTGGCATCATCTTGCGGAGACCATTGTTGGATTGACATACCTTGGTCCCATAAGTCCGGCGCTGTTGCCTTAACAAAAGTTTCCACTTTGAGCCCCTCAGGCAAGTGAATAAGGAATCTGTCCCTTGTGAGTTTAGAGATAGAGACTTCATCTTTTCGAACCAGGCCCGTATCAACCGCTATGTCAACCACCTGGTTGAGCTCCACCAACAGTGGGTAGTTTGCTGTGTGCAAAACTACTGCCTGGGATAGCTTTCCAGTTCGTGATAATATTCTTCGTCCCGCTCGAAGAAAACCCGGATTCGTTCAGGGCGGTTGTCAGGCATTTCGGGAGTGGGTGGAAACTCTGTTCCCGTAAGCAGGATGTCGAAACCCAGCTCCAGTTGCCGAGGTGGTTCTGCCACCGATGCTGGTTTGAAAGGGACGGCTGCCGGGTTGAGACGCGCACAAACTGTTGCAATGTGTCCTTCTTGGTAACACTTACCACACTTTCTTGCATTCCTGCAAGCTGCTGCCGTGTGGCCAGTGCGGAGGCATTTGAAGCACCTTCCTCTCCACTCCGGATAAGTTGGTGATGAAGGGAACTGTAGTAGCGTCGGACTGTGAGGAGAAGCATAGTACTGCACCCCTGTTGGTGACCTCGGAGCTATGTGGGACGAGCGTTCAGAAGAGTGGGATGACTGCCTAGACGGAGGTCTGGAAGATGCCGGTGATGTTCTCTGAGAAGTGTCAGAGCCGGAGGATCCGCCACTGACCATTTGAGCATAGGTCAGTTTTGTGGAGTAAGGTGTGTACGGCCGAACCCTCTCTATCTCCTGGTCCGTCGGTGTGCGCTAGCCGTCGGGGAAGCGCCTGCGGTGCCTGACTATTTTCCACTCCTGAGTTGGAGCCATCGCCCAATAGTCACCTTTTTCGCCGAAGGAATCGCCTTTTTTCCTATTGAGCGAAACGGTCACTTTTTTCCCTTTCTTTCCCTTCCCCTCTCTCTCTCTCCCTCTCCTTTTCTCTCTCTCTACGCTACGGTCAGAATGTGCTAGAGTAAAAATCGCTTTCGCTGGCCAATCTCAGTTTCTTCCTTGAGAAGAAGTTCGCTCTTTCAGATTCCTCGAATAACCACAAAAGGAATGCCTCTCTCTCTCTCTCTCTCTCTCTCTATTTACTACTATCTCTATCTAATAGTCAAGTACCATATCAAAAGTATATATCAATACAAATCACATCCATTGAACATAAATAAAATTGTGAGGGTGATCAATGAATTTATTTTAATATTTTTGTGGGGTTCAGATATAAGTTCTCTTAAGAAAAATATCTGTGCAATACTAAAGTTACCATATATACTGATGAATAAAATATCTCATGGATTATGCATATATGCTACTTCATTTAGCAGTTACAATTAGGGATGCATGCTGATCGAATATATCTGTTTGAATTTGGATTCATTTCTGAATATTTAACAGATATTTGCTCACATATACGGTTTACAATTCGGAACTGACTATGGATGCAGAGACAAATATCGATAAATATTCACTTATGCTTTTTTTTTTTATATCTTGATATTCATTTTAGAGATCGATGCATTACCTTAATTTGAGCTTTTGAATCTAATATAAAATTTTGTTGTCAATCAAATTAATAATTCTTAGATCTAATAACTCAATTACATTTACTCACATTTTGTCTTCTTCTAAGATTTCTTATTCATTTGTATATTTTGACTAATAGAACAATAATAATTGGTGACTAATTTTTGTTAGATAATATATAATTTTTACTAGCAAATTTGTTGTGGAAATATTATATTGTTAACCTTTTGAATGCATATATATTGGATGTATATTTTTGTGAAATATGATAGTTTTATTTTAATATCCGAGTTGTATCCGTATTCTTTTAATGTATGTCTTTGCATTTGTTTAATATCCGAGTTGTATCCGTATTCTTTTAATGTATGTCTTTGCATTTGTTTAATATCCGAGTTGTATCCTAATCCTTCCATATATGCCTCTTATCCATATCTGTATACATATTGGAGTAAAAAACAGATATGGATATGGTTTGCCATTACTGTCTGTATTAAATCCGTTTATTACTTTATTCCCTAATTACAGTGGTAGTATCTTTTGCAATTCAGGAAAGATGCCAGACAACAGAACTGGTGATATGGCTTCAGATGGATATCACAAATATAAGGTACAATGGTATTATCATGCTATCATACCGTTGCATGCTGGTAAAGGCTAAAATGTAATGTTTGTTACCAATGGTTCATGGTTGTATCAATTATAGTATTATACATTGATGTTATCTGTCTCGATGTTAGTGCTCGACTGGCCTAAACTTGGTCAACCATAAATTAAGTCTAAAAAATACTACAAAATAGATTTTGAAATCAAATTGAGAGATGGTATGTTAATATTTTGGGTACTACATAGAGCTATTAATTGACTGGCATGAAGTAAATTTTAAAAAATTTCCTAATGAATTTCAGGAAGATGTGAAGTTAATGGCAGATACTGGTCTGGAGGCATATAGATTCTCCATTTCTTGGTCGAGGCTTATCCCAGGTGCCTCTGTGTGTGTGTGTGTGTGTGTGTGTGTGTGTGTGTGGAAAATGTGTTGAAAGTTTACTGAAATTGCAGTAACCTCTTGCTAAATATTGCAGCCACATTTTTGTGGAGGCATTGTTTTGTGTTTATTTTGACTTTGATAATTTAATCGTGCAGATGGGAGAGGAGAGATCAATCCTAAGGGTTTGGAGTACTACAATAGCCTCATAGACGAGCTTATCAAACATGGTTAGTATTGGGGAGAAGGATGAACAATTAAAGCAAACAATTAGCATCTAATATCTTTGTGCTTTGAAATGCAGGAATGCAGGAATTCAAATTCATGTAATGATTTATCAACTGGATCTACCCCAAGTACTTGAAGATGAGTACCAAGGCTGGTTGAGCCCTAAAATCATGTAATTTCTTGGCTTTGTATTTATTTACAGAGTAAATCTAGGGGGTGACGTGCTCACCAAGAGAGTTTGGTGAGTACAACGCCAAAAATATATCGGATCGGCTTCAAATGACGAATCCAGACCGTTGAACTCCATGTACTTCGTGAGTGATGCATGTACATGCAAAATTTTGGAAGTTTCGAATTCATTTGCTATGAGGTCAAGCGGTCAAAATAATAAATTTTTTAATAAGTTATTCTATTAGTTGTTTTATATATTCATTTTTCATCATTACTTTGACCGCTTGATCTCCTAGCAAATGAATTCGAAACTTCTAAAATTTTGCATGTACATGCATCACTCACGAAGTATATGGATTTCAATGGTTTGAATTCGTCATTTGAAACCGATCCGATGTATTTTTGGAGTTGTGCTCACCTAACTCTCTTGGTGAGTACGTCACACCCTAGATTTACTCTTATTTACAAAACTATTTTTTAATTATTTGACCAATTAATAGCCCTTTTGGTTATATAACTTCTGTAACCTTTTTGTTTATTACACAAGGGAATTAAAATATGCCCAACGCCACCCTAAGTTGCAAAATTTACCTTTCTAATATAATGTCTAACAAGTACTAAATCATCATATGAACAGAGAGGATTTCACAGCATACGCAGATGTCTGTTTCAGAGAGTTTGGTGACCGAGTCAAGTACTGGACCACCATAGACGAGCCTAACATTATAGGCGTAGGAAGTTATGACTCGGGCATATGGCCTCCACAACACTGTTCAAATCCATTCGGGGTCATAAATTGCACCATTGGGAATTCTACGGTGGAGCCCTATATTGTTGTTCACAACCTTCTCTTGGCGCATGCCTCTGTTTATAATCTTTACCATACTAAATATCATGTAGTTCTTTATTTCAGACCTCTGATTTAACCATACATTGATTGTTGGGTTAGAACACTGTTTGGTACCAATTTTGTATATAATCTGTATTGCTCAACACCTACCGTAGATGTCATAGAATAATTTACCTCTGTATACTAATCCGTAAGTACCCATAGAGGCAGTTTCCTTCTGTACCAGTACATCTCTGGTCTGGTTTTTGCTGAAAGCATCTGCATGCAGGAGTTGCAAGGTGGAATGGTTGGGATAAATGTATATTCCTTTGGGATCTATCCATTTTCAGACTCAAATGCTGACAAAGAAGCTGCACAAAGATACCACGATTTCTTCGTTGGTTGGTGAGTAATACCTTTTGTTCCGAATTCATTTCTTATTTTTTTGTTTGTTTTACTGCAATTTCTTCGTTGGTTGGTAGGTAATCCCTTTTGTTCCGGTTTCATTTATTAGATACTCGTGACTGCCTATAAATGCTACTTTCTTTTTTCTTTTGTTTTACTAGGTCTTGTTCTTATTCGAAAAAATCCATTCTCCGACCCATTGAAATACCACCATACACATTTTTGGTATCATTTTTCTGTGTTCTTGGGTTGTCTCTGCATTCCCCAACAACTTTGGGTGATTTTATAATTCAACAGTCAACTGATGAGGTTTCGCTTCACAATTGAGGAAAAATATCTCAATATATCCTAGCCTGTATGCCTATTGCACTGCCACATTATGTAGTAATTCATTCATAGAATCACAATATTTCTATGTAAAAATTATAAACATGGCAGTCTTTGCTATCAAGGATGATAGTTGTCCTAACAAGTTTTGACATTTCATATAACAAAAGTTCTCTTCTCATGGAGATGAAACTTTCTCGTGTCCAATTTGTTATTTTTTATTATGCAAGTATTTCTTTCAGGAAAGTTCTTAATAACTCATGCTAATAATTATCTAACCTAAGGATCGTAGATCCCCTAACTTACGGAGACTACCCTCCAATAATGAAGAAAATAGTGGGTCCCAGACTCCCAGTTTTTACGAGGTATCAATCTGAAATGTTGAGGGGTGCTTTTGATTTTATTGGCTTGAATCACTATACTTCTCTCTATATCATGGATGACTCCAATAATACAAACTCGGGCCCACGTGACTTTGGCGCCGATACTTTTGCTCAAACTTCAAGTTAGTTCTTTTTCTCCTATATTTGAATTGAATTTCTTTTTTTTCTTGAGAATGCCTAATTGGAATGGCACGTCTTATGTTGATATCTTTTTTATGCAGATAGCAGGAATATAACGCCAGATGGCCAGGTAATGTTCTTAGAAAATACTTTTTTTTTTTTTTTTTTTCTTTTCATAATTCTAAGTTTCAATAAAGTTTATGTTGTATGCTATTTTATTATTTTAATTACCATTTCCAAGTTGTAATTGGATGAATTTGATTCCAGTACATCCCCAATCCAAGTGATATTGTGCCTGATCCAGATGGTTTGGAGCATATGCTAGAGTACTTAAAAGCAACTTATGATAATCCTCCTTTATATGTACAGGAAAATGGTTAGTTTTATTAAATTAAATACCCCAGTATCCATTTATTAAGTTGTGGTTTATAGAAATAAATAAATCTCGGTTCCTCAATTAGATTCCATCTTTTGATTCAAATTTTTAACCTTTTCAAGTTTCAAGTTATACTGCCTTGATATATATTATCCATAATTTTTTGTTATTAGGATTGGGAATGAAAACTAACAGCAGTTTAGAGGATAAAAAGCGAATCGACTTTTTAAGAGGTTATGTTGGAAGCACTCTTACTGCTATCAGGTAATGACCCATTTACTTTTCCTTGTGTTGTCATTTGTGCCACAACTAGACATCAAAAATATGATTCATATCCGGGGCGGATCCTTAATATTTGTCGGAGGGAGGGAGGGAGCGGGGGGGGGGGGGGGGGGGGGGGTGGGTGGGAATAGCGATTCATGTTTAAATAGCTAATCGGGTACTATATAAAAAATAATGTTCTAATTTATAATTCAATGCTCTAACTTCTAAACCTAATTAATTACCAATCCGAATTCAAGAAATTTATTCTAATCAGAAGGGGGCAAAGTTCGTTCGAGTCTACAAATCTCCATAAAATTTCAAAATCTAGGGGGCAGCCCCCCCTGGCTCGACATCCGCCGCTGTTCATACCCCTGAAAAATAAGAAATCACACATATGTCCCCATTATTAATTGCGGTGCTTATTAGTAGTGTCCTTTAACTACCAAAATTTTCAAAAGTGAAGTTGCCTTACTTTCTTTCGTGTTGGGTCTATTTGATTTGTAAGAAAATGTGAGATGGAAAATTTAAATTTAAAAAGAGTTTCTAGAATATAAAATTTCTTCTATTATTTTTTATTGTTGACATGTTTGATTTGTGACAATCAAGAATTTGGAAAATCTTATTGTTTGAATATATAATAAGAAAATAATAATAACAATACGAAAACGATTACAATAACATTAGTAATCATAATTGTTACAACAACATCATTGAAAATAATAGCATTAATGATAATAAAACAATATGATGCTATGTTAATTAAAAAAAAAGAACTACTGTAAATCAAAATTTAGCATATAGTAATTGGCTAAAAGTAATTTTAGATATAGTAATTTTCCTTTTTTTTTTTTTTTTTTTATAAAAAAGAGTAATTTCGTCATTTTACTTATTAAGAGATGGAAAGAAATTGCTTTCATAAACTCAAAGATTTAGACTAATAAATGAGATTATGGTACAAATTTTATTGGGCCCTCCATTAACAATAGATTAGTTTGACAATTTTGACAACCGTAAAAAATAACTAATAAGTCCAAAATCTGGCAAGTGAAATATAATCTATATTTTATATGCATCATATGCATGAAAATAATGATATTTGATACAAAAAATTTCGCCGTCTGTCAAATAACATGATATCTGGTCAGTGGATCTTAACCTAATTTTCTTATATAAAAGATGCTCAATTTGATGCTAATATTGAAACCAGAAAATGAGTTTTCTACTTTCTAAGAATCAACAATTATTTTCATGATATATGCGGAGATAAATGATGCATCTTAAAATGTGGATGTACATTCAGATGATCATTATTATTTATTAGAACCATAACAATGAGGATATTTCTCTCCCTCAAAAAATTGAAAAATAATATGGTGAAATACAAATGAGGAGAACAAGATCGAGGGGATAAAAAATGCTTTCGAGAAAAATTTGGTAATCAATCTGTAGAGAAAGCACTTTGTATCATCCTCATATTTTCTCTCACTTTCTAACAAATTAGATGGAAGCGTAACTACAATCGTGATGTAGGGACAGTAGTTTAATCAGCTTGAGATAGTTCATTTGGGACAACAGTACTTGAAATATCGTTCATGTTTTATAGAGGTATACATGTGATATTTCCAGCATTTGACATGGTGAATTTGAAATCTTCCCTTTTGATACTCAAATGGCGGTTTTTCCAATCTACTACTTGCCAATACTGTTAGCCTTAATTAATTCAGGCCAGGAAAGCATAAATTATCTTAATAATTAAATATTCCTTGATTTACAGGAATGGTGCAAATGTAAGAGGATACTTCGTATGGTCTTTCATAGACGTTTTTGAATTTCTTGCGGGGTATGAAACGACTTTTGGGTTATACTCGGTTGATTTCGAGTCTGAAGAGAAGGCCAGAAATCCGAGGCTCTCTGCTCATTGGTACTCAAATTTCTTAAAAAATAATGGCACTATTTTAACGCCTGATTTGTCAGATGAAGGTTACCATGCTGAACAATAATCTCTGGGTTTTTTTTGCCTTTTTTTTTTTTTTTTTTTTTTTTTTTTTTTTTTTTCTATTTCATATTATTAGGTTTTCTAGAAAAACTGGTTATTATATATTCTGTAATTTTAGCATGTACAAGGAATTCTCTCTCAATAACCAGCTTGGCAACTACTGCCAAGTTATATATATATATATAAATTTTGTCATAAGTTACTAATTAAAAAATAATACAAAATGTTCCCGGTTTTTTTATTAATAGAAAAATAAATAAATAAATATCGAAATAGGAGTAGGAAGTCGTGAATCTCGAAATATAGAAAAAATGTGATGTGTTAATAACGTTTGCTGGACATTATAAACCATCATGTCCAGCTTCAACCATAGCCATTGCACTTGCTAATTAATTAAAAAAGCAAAAAAAAAAAAAATTACTGGACATGATTGGCTATCACATCCAGTAACTTTTTATTTTTTGCTTTTTTAGTTAATTCACAAGTGCAAGTGCAGTGGTTACAATTTAGATTAACTAGACGTTATGGTTTATGACGTCCAACGGACGTGATAAACTATCACGTTTTTCTTATATATCAAATTTCAGCGAATTCCTTCCTCATTATCGATATTTTGTCCTATTAATAATTTTTTTGGAAAAATGTTCTATATATAAATTTTGTCATAAAGTACAAGAATAAATATGAAAGGTTCATGTTGTTGTTACTTAATATTAAGTACTAGAAGCAGTACTTAATATATAGAGTAGAACTAGGGTGCTCCTAAGTTCACCAATCTCTTTTGTGAACTCAACTCTAAAACCTATCGGATTGACTTCAAACAACGAATTTAAATTGTTGAAATTCTTCTATCTTACGAGTGATGCTTCTACATGCAAAAAATTTAAATTTTGAAATAAAATTTGTATAGAGTCAAGTGGTCAAAAGATTTCCAAAAAATGAATGCATTAAAATTAAATTATAAACCTTCTAATTTTGACTACTTGACTTTATACTAAATTGATTTGAAACTTTAAAATTTTCACATGTGGACGCATCACTTATAAGGTAGAAGAATTTCAATGGTTTGGATTCATTGTTTGAAATTAATCCGATAGATTTTAGAGTTGAGTTCACAAAGGGGCTTGGTGAATTTAAGAGCACCCTAGTTCTACTCTAATATATATATATTTTGTAAAAATTAAAATTTTGAAAGGACAACTAAAAGATTGTTCAAGCTGTTGTGACGACGCATTAAATCTAGAATTTTGGTTGATCGAATGATCGGTATACCCTCTTGCATAAAGCATGCATGGAGATAACATAGGACCAGAGTGAAATGTCCTCGTGGTATAATCGCCACCACCATAATATTAGTGTGAATTTTTAAATGTGATCCACCTCTTATAAATTTTGAAATGGATCAAAAAAAGTGTAACTAAAATTAATCTGCAATAAACTTGGCAGCCTCTGTCAAGAAGTTCTCAAAAAAAAAAAAAAAAATTAATCTGCAATAATTAATTAACGTGTCATGCCAAGATGGCAAGATGAGTGGATGATTTTGAGGAGATTGCATTGGGGTAAGGTACCAAAGGTATGAAATAAGACTACATATTGGGTCGAGCCCAGCAACTACAGTTAGTCATCCATAAAAAGCGGCCTATAACTGATTGCAAGCTGAATAAGCAATCAATTACTTTCTTGAAGTATGGGCTGTGCTAATAATGGAATCCGTGGCGGCTGGATGGGTATCATTTGATTATTATTAAGGTTCGTGGGAACAATTTGTAGATTTGTGAGGTTCAAGTATCTATAGAGCTTGAACGAGTTTTTTTTTTTTTTTTTTTGATAAAAAGGCAGGGACTGCCCATTCAGTTAGAAAATAGAGTTAATTTATATTTCATCAAAGATTCATCCAGTAAGAAACTAAGTATAACTTCAAACAGATTCTAATAACGAGCAAAACACAAAAGCTCGACGCTTAAGTAGACATTATTTTTTACAGTATTGCTTTATTATTATTACATTATTGATTTGCATTTGTTACAGTATTTTCTATTGATTTGTTACAGGTTTTGATACAATAGACATTGATTTGAATGAAGCTTTAGAAATTGATATGTCTTTACCTGATGTAGTTGAAGTTGGTATTCAGTAAGTGTAATTGTCTTCAGTTGTTACATTATTTGTCTCCAGTTGTTACAGTATTGGATACTGATTGATGTTCAGTCTTAGTTTAATTATCTATAGCTGAGACAGTTTTGGATACTGATTGATGTTCAGTATGTGTTAATTTGTTACATTATTGTTCTACATTTGTTAAATTATTTGTCTACAGTTGTTACAGTATTGTATACTAATTAATGTTCAAAATTAGTTAACTTGTTACATTATTTGTCTAATTTGTTACATTATTTGTCTACAGTTGTTATAGTATTTTTTACTGATTGATGTACAATATTTTTTTTGTAATATTTGTAGTTTTAATTGTAAGATTTGTCGTATTTTTTTTTGTAGGAAGATGTATCCAAGGAGCGTTTGATTCTTGCTATGAAACTTCTGACGCATCCCAACAATAAACATCAAATATCTATAGTTGAAAATTTTGTGTTTGTTGTTTGCTGGACAAAGTTCTTTATTTTGGACAAAGTTTGTAAAGTTGTTTACTAGAGAGTGTTTCTTGGACAAAGTTATGTTTCTTTATAATATTTGTGATATTTTTATTGTCTTATAGTTGTGATCGTAATTGTTACAGTTTTCATACTTCATTGCTGCAGTATTCATTGTTACAGTTTCCATACTTCATTGTTACAGCTTTCATAATTTATTGTTACAGTATTCATTGAATATAAATTTTGTCGTTATTTTTGCAGTTTACGTAACTATTTTTTTCCATAGTCAATTTCATTAGTTTGAATCTGTAATTTTACAGATTATTTAATTTAAAAAAAACAGAAAAAAATATTAATCAAAACTTCTAGAACAATAGAAAAAATTTGAAAAAAAATTAAAAACTTCTAGAAGGGAAAAATACACAAGTTGACAGTTTTTAAAGTACAATCAAATACAGTTAACTGGCATTAACTGTCAAAGTACAACAAGTTTGAAAGTACAAAGTACATCAAGTACAAAGCTGTTGGAAGTTGAAAATTGTTATTTTTTTTTTAAAATGATCTCATCTTTTACAGTATTCAATATTGTTTGTTACAGTATTTATATTTTATTATTACAATATTCCTGCTAATTAAATGACAGTTGGTTTGGATAAAAACTGGGTACAAATTCTTGGATACAATTAGATGGATCCAAATTATAATTTTAGCCGGGTACCACTCAAGGATGGTACATATTTTTGAGGGGTGGACATATAATATCTGTGTGGCAGCTTTGGATGGCACTCGGAACATTGGAACTTTAAAATAAGGTATGCCATCTCTTTAATTCCTTTTTTTTTTCTAATGCCGACTTAAACAAATTCGGACTATATATATAGGTATTGTTTCAGCCTTTTTATTTAATTATTTTGTATTTATATTTTTTTTTTTTTACATTTGTAGAATTGAAGTATCTAATATCATACATAAATGAACAGTATTTTCAGCTTAATAAATACTACATCCTATAAATTTGTTAAATAAATATCAGGCGTTGTAGTTTTATCACCTATACAGACCTTTTTCTTTCAATGAAATTGTTGGTGAGCAACAGGCTTCCTGACCTTCCAAAACAATTTTATCTATAAGGTTTGCAATGGACTAAAAAAACTTTTACATGGTTCGTCCTTGATACAAACTACAAAGCAGCTTATAAATAGATTACCCTTGATTAAAAAGCGTGAACCAAATACAAAGTTGACTAAATAATTCTGTGTATATATGGTTCATACTTGACAAATGAAAATATATCCGAAGTTCACCCTTTAGTCAAGAAGTATGAACCATGCACAAAGTTGACTAAATAAGTTCATCTATAGTTCGACAAAAGATTTTTTTTATATATAATTTACCTTCGAGAGAGGCCCGAACCATGTCCATAAATAAACTTGTTCAGTCAAGTAAAACTATTTACAAATATAACATTTAAAAAAAAATCAATCATCCCTTATATGTTATTTTTGGTAAGAAATAAATGTAATATTGGGGGGACAAATATTAAAGGATCCAGTACATTTTATCTCATGTCGAATTAACTCGGATTTTGATTTGGCTGATCCAGATTCATAACTCAAAAATTGAGTTACCTAATTAGAGGATCCGGACTCAGTAGAAGAGGGATGTTTGATAATCATCGGTTAGATATTCAGTCAGAACCATTTGTAAATTCTTTTTTTTATTGATCAATATTAGAGCTGCACAAAAAATTCATAGTTCGTGATTCGATTCGAGTTTGATTCGAAATAGTTCATAAAAAAATCGATTCGAGATAGTTCAAAATTAATTCAAATCAAACTCAAACTGGACCTGGTTCGTTCGAAATAGATTCGCGAACTATTCTAGTTTGAATTTCAAAGTAACGTGAATTGTTGATTTATGTTGATAACTTATGTTCGCTGATAACTTAACTGTTAAAATATAAGATCATCCAGTCATAAGTCATAACTATCATATTTGAGTACAATATAATTTTAAAATAAAGAATATCTACAACAAATATAAACTATGAACTACAAACAACATATTAACAAAACTTCAGCCATAATCTTGCTTCTTCGGTAGCTTTCTCTGCTACAATTTTTGGATTGCCTTCAAAAATTTGACTGTTCTATCCTTCCACAAGGTCCAACAGACTGATAAAAATAGAATGCCCCACTTCTGTTTGAGAGCCAGCATTTTTATTCATAACCAAAAAAAAAAAAAAAAATTATTAATAACCGCTCTCCCAAAACAATTTTACCCATGCCCAAACCGCCCCCCAGGGGCGGTTTACCCCCCCACCAACCCGCCCCCTGGGGGGGCGGTTTACTAATTTTTTTTTTTTTTTGCTTTTGCGATGATGGATTATTTATAATTATGTTTATAATTTATGTATTTTGTAATATTATGTATTTGTTTATATTTTTAATACGATGGATTTTATGATTTGTGAATAGTTTAACAATAACACATGATATGGATAGATAACAATAATTGTTTTGTAATATTATGTTTGTTTGAGCAGATTGAATTTATTACTTGAATTTTAAAAATAAAGATTTGAATATATAACACATGATATGGATAGATAACAATAATTGTTTTTTTTTTTAGTGTGATCTCAATGTCTATGCCAAAACACCCGTCATTTTTATCCATGTCCATCGAAACTTACATTTCGCCAACTCTGCCCATCAAAACAAAATTCTGTCAAAACTGCCCAAACCGGCTCAAATTTTTTTTGAAAAAAGTTGTAATTTAGAAATTTTTTATATGTTTCTTTGAAATTAGATAGAAAAATATATAATCCGGATTAATATTTTTCAGATCAGGTTTTTCGCGGCTGTAAGAAAAAGTAAAATATTTATTTTGTGTTATTAGAAAAAATAAAACGGCCATAACTTTAAAAAAAATGAAATGGATCAAGGGTCGGAAACATCGTTTTTTTTTTAAACTTTAAACGGCCATATCTTTTGCTAGGAAAGTCGGATTTACGCGTATGACCCCAATTCAGAAAGGGGAGGAGGAGACGGTGGTGACCGTCTCCCCGGGGTTTACCCCGGATATTCGGAAAAATCAGAATCGCCAAAAAATGTCGTTTAGTACCTCAAAAATTAAGTTTAAGATTTTTACTATCTTAATTGAATTTTTTTATGTCAAAAAATATTTTTCAGCACCGAGAAATGAACCAGTAGCAAGTGCAATTGCCACAGGAGAAGTCTCATACAAGCATTTTGTCTTCTGGTTTGATTTCAAGGACTGAAAGGTATATGCTCTAGCAATCCTGTAATTATAATATAGTTTACTAGTTCCGTTAATTCTAAGAAGCGTAGGCGTCTCTTAAATAAAGACAAAGGAATAAATCATAAAATCATAATGGATATTTTTTTTAATAAAGGGTATAATGGATATAAAATGAGTAAAGGGTATAATGGATATATTTTTATTTTTTTTAATAAAGGATATAATGGATATTTTACAAATTTAAAATAAGCTTTAACAGACAAAGAGATTAAAATGAGTAAATTTGTAAGTGTTTAAAGTTTAGAAGAATAAATATGATATTATGAAGTTTAGACATGAAATATGTAATATTGACAAATCATAAATCATAAATCGTAAAATCCATCGTATTAAAAATATAAATAAATACATAATATTACAAAATATGATATTATCAAGTTTAACCTTGCATTCAGACGTTATTTGATTATTTTGTTAACTTATGTTTTAAACCCGTCATTTTTATCCATGCCCAAAGTTCACTGAATTTCGCCAACTCTGCCCACCAAACTCAAATTCTGTCAAAAATGCCCAAACCGGCTATTAAATAGCCGGTTCCTAATTTTTATTAGGAACCGGCTATTTAATGGCCGGTTCCTATCTTTTTTTTTTTTTTTTTTGAAAAAGTTATAATTTTTTTTATTAAAATTAAAAAAAAATGATATGTTTCTTTGAAAAAGTTATAATTTTTCGAGAAAATGAATTAATGGGTAACTTGACTAATCTAGGCCGTCGGCAAAAGAATTTTCATGCAATTGACTTCTCAGAAATAATTTTCTCCGGGCTGAACTGAGCGGTGCTTCAAAAACTCAGACATCGCTCGCAGGGGGCTGCCACCCCCCTGCCACCCCCCGCAAACTCCTAGAATCTAGGCCCACATACATTTTTGTTAGGAAAGTCGGATTAGCAAAAATGTTAATACCACCTTTTTGTAACGAAACTCTTTTTTTTCAATATAAATGTGTGCATGACCCTCATTTTTTATTCAAAAAAAAAAAATTGAATATGTGTAAATACATATCGTCGCTTTGGTTATTGTTTATTAATGATTTAAAATCCGACCCGACTTAAACCACAAAAATTCGAGACTCTATAAATGTGTGAAATAAAACTGAGTTGAAAATCTCATCAACACAATCACCTTCAAACTTAGTATGGTTCTTCATATTACCATATCTTTAGTTGTTACAGTTCAAATTTCATGATATGGAATAGCTATTTTCACTACATAGTTACTCATGTATAACCAGAACTCTGTAAAGTTGTTAGTTGAACTGATAAATTGGATAATTTTGCAAGTTGTTAAAATATAGAAGGGTTAATATGATATTATGAATTTTAGAGAAGAAAAATATGAAATTTGAACTGTAACAACTAAAGATATGGTAATATGAAGAATCATACTAAGTTTGAAGGTGATTGTGTTGATGAGATTTTCAACTCAGTTTTATTTCACACCTTTATAGAGTCTCGAATTTTTGTGGTTTAAGTCGGGTCGGATTTTAAATCATTAATAAACAATAATCAAAGCGGCGATATGTATTTACACATATTCAAATTTTTTTTTTTGAATAAAAAATGAGGGTCATGCCCACATTTATATTGAAAAGAAAGAGTTTCGTTACAAAAAGGTGGTATGAACATTTTTGCTAATCCGACTTTCCTAACAAAAATGTATGTGGGCCTAGATTCTAGGAGTTTGCGGGGGGTGGCAGGGGGGCGGCAGCCCCCTGCGAGCGGTGTCTGAGTTTTCGAAGCACCGCTCAGTTCAGCCCGGAGAAAATTATTTCTGAGAAGTCAATTGCATGAAAATCCTTTTGCCGACGGCCCAGATTAGTCAAGTTACCCATTAATTCATTTTCTCGAAAAATTATAACTTTTTCAAAGAAACATATCATTTTTTTTCTAAATTTTAATAAAAAAAATTATAACTTTTTCAAAAAAAAGAAAAAGAAAAAAAAAAGATAGGAACCGGCCATTAAATAGCCGGTTCCTAATTTTTATAAGAACCGGCTATTTAATAGCCGGTTTCTAATAAAAATTAGGAACCGGCTATTTAATAGCCGGTTTGGGCATTTTTGACAGAATTTGAGATTTATGGGCAGAGTTGGCGAAATTTAGGTTTTGATGGGCATGGATAAAAATGACGGGTTTTAAACTATTCACAAATCATAAAATCCATCGTATTAAAAATATAAACAAATACATAATATTACAAAATACATAAATTATAAACATAATTATAAATAATCCATCATCGCAAAAGCAAAAAAAAAAAAAAAAAATTAGTAAACCGCCCCCCCCCCCCCCCCCCGGGGCGGGTTGGTGGGGGGGTAAACCGTCCCCTGGGGAGGCGGTTTGGGCATGGGTAAAATTGTTTTGGGGGGACGGTTATTAATAATATTTTATATATATTTTTTGTTATGAATAAAAATGCCGGGTTTGAGAGTCTGTCCCCAACGTCTTTTAAATGAGTTGTTGTAGAAAGTGTTTTCCACTGTATCTCTTACACAAACCATTCAATATCCCACTAATAGAGATATTCTAGATCAGAATGTTATGTTATCGCATAACTACACTTCAGAATAGATGAAATGCAGTTTCAAGGTTTGATAACATGGTCTAAAATATTGATAATTTTTTAGACTATTTTTTGCTACTTTTCATAAATCATAACAAATAGTAAAAAAAATATATTCAAAAATAGTAAAAAAATTAGTATTTTATATGTTCATTATATAACCAATTTACTAAGCTATTTAGATTAAAGTTTAAAATTTATATGATAGATTTGAAACCATAGCACTATTTTATTTAAATTATAAAGTCTAAATAACATTTGAACAATTTATAATAGAACAAAATTAGCACTCTCGGAGCGATACTCAAATTTGTAACTTTTATACTATTTTTGCAAATTATATTTTTATAGTATATTGTCCGAACGAAGTTGTAAATGTAATTTATTTTCTCCACCAAAGTAGATGTATGACTATTGAGAAAAAAAAAACAAAAAAAGGTGCTTGGTTTTCAAAAAAAAGAAAAAAAAAAAAGGTGCTTGGTCCTGATTTCCCTGTTTGTCAGGAGTCAGGACATTGAACTAGGAATTAGCATCATATGAGATAATTCAAATTTTGCGTGATTTTCTGGAAAATCTCAACCGTTCAAATTTTGCGTGATTGCCCTATCTAAAAGCTCTCAATTCATCTCGAGGATGAGACAGGATACGCGCTCTTGAACGAGGGGCTAGTTCTATGGTACCTAGGGTGAAACTTATACAAACAGACGGTTCAGATTAATTTCAGACATATCAATTTCAATCCAGTACCTATAAAATCTATAGGGCTCTGTTTTGAGATTTGTGTCAAATTAAAAGAACGGTCCGAATTTACTTATTGCACCTCAGGTACCTGGGGATCCGATTTCAGTTCTATGACCGGGACCAATGATCCTTTTCAAAATGTGCACCTTAATTAAATCAGAGAATCCTACTTAAATCCTTGTCGTTTATTTCAGATCCTACAGTTGTTATCTTCTGTTGGTATTTTTTTTTTTTTGAAAGAATATAGTTATGAATCTTGAAATAAATTTTATAATCATTGTAATATTTATAATATCACAAATATGATAAGTTATATTATTTGATAAACAGCGACAACAATAATAATGATTATATTATTATTATTATTATTATTATTATTATTTCAAAATTATTAGCATTTTATTGCCACAACATTTTATATTAATTTTTCAAAATTTTAATCTAAAGTATTATGTTTTCTAGATGGAGAGAGTGGAGGGGGTCTAGTTTCTATGGAAGAGCAAATCTCAATTCTAATTATTTTTGTGTCTTCTTACGTACAAACAGAAATATATAAGACATACAATAATTAAATTATTTTTGCATCTAATTATTGATCTTGTTCTCTTTTTAGGTGGATGCATCCATATAAATTTTGATAATTTTAATTAGAAGCCAAAAAACAAAAGCACTAAAATTAATATACAATATTCAACTAGATTAATTCATTTTGTGGGGATATATTTCTAGCAAGAAAAACAAGACCATTTTAAATTTGATATTTAATTTCAATTTTTAAATTAAATAAAATGAAAGAAATTGCAATTTGTAAATATTGGATGGTAGAAGAACTTGTGACACCACTCCGGTCGGGATCGTCTTTCTTTCCAGATAAACAATTGAAGTCCGAAGAGTGTTTCCAAGAAAGAAAGAAACACGGAACAACTGCAAACCTAACAAAAAATTATCTATAATTAGATTTTATTCAAAAAAAATTAAGTCAAATTTTAGTTGAAGTCGGATTAAAATCATCGTATCAACTTTAATTTTTTTCTTTAAAAGTTACCCACCCATTGCGTGTTGTCTTTCTTTATTTTAAAGTAACCCATTCATTACTCATGTTTGATTGTGGATTAAAGTTATGATGGAATTAAGTTGCTTATTCAAGTTATGACGGTATAAGATTTTTTGTTTTGTTTTGGTTGTGACTTAAAATAAATCATGGGAGAGATTTTAAAAATTTATGACGGTATAAATGATTAATTTCTTATGTCATACTATTCCATCTGACTTTATTCTTATTTGGCTCTATAAGTATGGAATGAAGTACTTATGGAGTTAGTTATGCCACAATCAAACACGGGCATTGTGTGTGAATTTTTATGTTTGCGTTCTAATCACGGTGGTGCAAAAAGACGAAAACAACATCTACCTGGTTCGCTAGATTTGCTGACATGTATGGTGTGTGAATTTTCTCTCTCTTTTTATTTTATTGATGTGTGGTGCTTTCTATGGTCTCATTCTAGACTTGTGATCTTTACAGCCTCAGCTCTTTTGTGTATATATATATTTGCTGTTATAATCCTACGACCTTACAAAATAATAAGGGAAAGAAATGGAACTTCAAAGGAGATTATGTTCCTTATTAGTTGGTGTGCTTTGCTGCTTGTTTGTACTGGTAAAAGCCACTGGCTTGGAATTTACGCGGTCTGATTTCCCTTCCAGTTTTGTTTTTGGTTCTGCCACCTCCGCTTATCAGGTATATATATTTAATTTGCGAATATATTTTTCCACTTTAAGCTACAATAATTTTCTAATATAATATTTTCTGTAAGATGTTGATGTTATTTCTTGAATATTATAAAAATTTCATGTTCAATACATGTGTCAAATGCTAATTCTAACAGACTAACAGTAAGAGTATCATTAAGCAACTACGTACGTACCGCCTTTGTTGATATATTGTTGGTACCATATCCATTTTATACATTTTTAAATAGGAATTTTATTGGTCTGGCTTTTATAGGTAGAGGGAGCTGCATATGAAGATGGGAGGACTCCCAGCATTTGGGATATGTTTACCCATCAAGGTGTATATATATAGACCTCTCCAATCTCAATCTCTCTTTCACTCACCAAACCCACCCACCCACCCACGCACACACACTTTACAAACTCAAGCGGCAATATATATACTTTAGCTCATGTATTATATATATAATTAACTAAATCCATTTTTAACTAAGGAATGATGCCGGACAAAAGTACAGGTGATGTTGCTGCAGATGGATACCACGAATACAAGGTATTTTGCTTATGAAGAACTATATATCACGCCATATATATACTCAATTTTTCTTAGGCTTAATTAACTTTGTTGATAGTGGTCTTATTGTGGACATTGTTGGTTCATATAATAATATGCAGTTATTTAATTATTATTTTATAAATCATAAAGTTTAAGTACTCAGCTAAGGATGATAATTAAAGTTAGAAAAAAAATAAGTATATTGATAACTTAATTGAAAATTTTAGTTTTAAAAAAAAAGATAATTTAATTGAAAACCATGACAACCGACTCAAAGATTATCGAAATAAGAAATTAATGATTTAAACGTGTTATGTCTAAATTTTAGTTCAATTTGAAAACAGTTGATGGTATACGCAAGCGATAAAAATATATTAATGGCAGAGGTTCTCAATATTACACTAAAAAATATTGCGCAATTACTTAAATCTTAGAAAATATATAATTACAATTTTTGGTATTGATAATAATTGTGCAGATTATTATTTTGTCAAAAAGTATGGTTGTCTATATATATATTTTTTTAATAATTTGATTACACCACACTACCAGACATCGTAATTATTTTCATGTTGATGAAGAATTTTTTTGTATATTTAATTGTTTAATAAAACATCATACTTTCTCAATGATGAACTAAGAAAATAGATGAACCCAATAAAACAATTCAATCAATTTCTTAAATAACTGTAAAATATAACAATAATTATGCCTTAAATCCTGTAAAATATAACAATAATTATGCCTTAAATCTCATAACGTTTTCTAAATTAGAATGTTATGACTGATATTTTGTTCTTTATTGTACAAGACATTAAATTACTAAAAAACATTGATATCACCATAGTATTTATCATTCTAAAACTGTACAGTGGTCGTTATGAATGCTACTTAAACCTTTGGACTTACGGCCCAAAAATAGCCCACCTAGTTTATTACTGACAAAATGTGGGATCTCTTATATCATTCTAATTTAGACACAAGAGAGAGGGAGAGGGTGATAATTTTTTTCTTGGTTGTGCCTGTTTTCATGCTTTTCTTTATAATTTCTCTGAACTGGTGGTGTCTTGGATGCTTTGTGTTATTCAGTTGTGTTAGTATTAATTATACATTTATACTTGGGTTGAATATGTAGGTTTATCCCTACCAAGTTCTCAAAAAAAAAAAGAATGTGTATGTTTATGGTGGGTCGTCGTCTTGAATGCACACGTAGTGTTTGATGAATTGACTCTGAGAGTTGACCACAAGGTATTCGATGAATTATTTCATATGCATCTATTGTGTGAGCACCCTTGGTACATATATCCGGCATGTTATATATGAAGCCAGATAAGTACTGATATGGCCAAGGTCTTTTACACTTTATCTTACTTTATTTACCACCCACAACTCAAGGGAAAAATTGGGAGACATTATTATAATTTTTTTTGGTTATTATTTAGATTATTACATTCTTACAAATTTCAGGATGATGTGAAGCTGATGGCTGATATGGGTCTAGAGGCATATCGGTTTTCCATATCCTGGTCTAGACTCATTCCTGGTACTAATTACAAAAATTGAAAAAAAAATGTTTGCATAACAACCATAAAATATTTTGAAAGCATTATTGATACCACCTTCAAAGTTCATTTACAAACAAAAAAAATGGTACTCTCCTATGAGATCTTAAAGTACTTTCTTATTTATTTTTACTGCATAGATGGAACAGGAGATCCTAATCCTGCAGGATTGGAATACTACAACAATCTCATAGACGAACTCGTGAAACATGGTAATTTAAAAAGGAAACATAACTAAGAAAATGAAAATTTCATTGATATTTCTCATGCATAGAGTCCTTTGAAAAATAAGCAGGAATTCAAGTTCATGTAATGCTTTACCAACTAGATCTCCCCGAAATACTACAAGATGAGTACGGAGGCTGGCTGAGCCCCAAAATCATGTAAGTATCTAATTTTTAAATGGTTTTATGTTTTCTCAGCACAATTAAGGTAGACAAGGCTATATTAGGATAATTTCAGATGTGATTGAGTAAAAGCAACAGAAGTGGATAAAATTAAATACAAAATAGAAGAAAATTTTGTGTGTGATTCTTTACCCCCTTTGCGGATATTATTTTGGCTACTATTAACAAATGAAGTATTACATAATTAATCTACTTTATTGTTGACATGACCCTTGGTTGGTCTGTGAACTTTACCACGAGAGTTGGTTACCAGAAAACACATCGCTATGCCAATCAATGCCAAAAAAAAAAATTAAATTAACCATTGTTTTTTTTTTTATTAAATATGATATTTACAGAGACGACTTCACAGCTTATGCAGACGTCTGTTTCCGCGAATTTGGCAACCGGGTCAAGTACTGGACTACCTTAGCCGAACCCAACATCATAAGCCTTGCCGGTTATGACCAAGGCAGCTGGCCACCATCGCAATGTTCAAAGCCGTTTGGTGTCGTAAATTGCACAAGTGGAAATTCTACTGTGGAGCCCTATGTTGTCATGCACAACCTCCTCTTGTCTCATGCTTCCGTGTACAATCTCTACCGCAATAACTATTATGTGAGTTTCTCTCTCATTTTTTCTTTTATTTTTTGAGTTGGATTGCATAAGCAACTTTATTTTTTTTTTTAAAGAAATAAAGTTGCTTATGCACAACTTTATTTTTTGAGTTGGATTGCATAAGCAACTTTATATTGAGAATGTAATTGGGTCAGACCCAAACTGATCTATGCCCAACTTGGACCAAATTTATATCACCTAAAGTAACAGAATATTTCTGTTTTGATCCGGACCGTTTGATCATAATAAGCACAACTATTAAAGGGATCCTGTGTATTCCACCTCACACTGGATTGGCCCAGATTTTGATCGGACGGTCCGAATCTAAGAAGAAATATTCAGTTACCTCAGAGGATACGGATTAACTTGGACCAGCTAATATCTCTCACATCAATTTTTTAACAGGGCAAGTTAAGAAAAACATACCAAATTGTAGAAATGCCATTTGTGTATGGGGTTTAATACCTATTGGATGCATGTTCATTCCTTTTTTTTGTGTGTGTGTTTTGATGTACATATAAGAGATTGAATGGACAATTAGTTCTTCTTTTAAATTAAGAATATTTAATATTAAATTCTTTGCCTGAGAATTGGTTGTTACAAGATAATATGGATCTAACAAGAACCATGCTTACTTGTTGAGTTAGGTTTGATTTCCTCTCAAATTTTGTCAACATTTTTTTGACCTACCTCTAATCCCTTAATCCAAGACTCTCTGGTGGTCCCATTATTGTATCAGTTTGTTTCAGTACCTGTGTGATCCAGCTTGGAAAAGACCAGCATTGCAGTCCGTACCAGCCAGTTATTCCTAGTACATCTCTGGTACCTGTTATGCTAATTACCTCTAAATGCAGGAAGCGCAAAAAGGAATGGTAGGAATCAATGTTTACTCCTTTGGGCTTCTCCCATTTTCAGACTCAGCTGCTGACCTAAAAGCTGCCCAAAGATTTCGTGATTTCTTTATTGGTTGGTATGTGACCCCTGTATTTTGGTTTATCGAAATGTTTGTAAAATATTTTAATCTTGCTTATTTATGTGATTATATAGACCCTTTTGTATAATCCACAGAAACTTGGTGCCAAATTGGAAAATTCTTATGTTCCGATTTCCTTTTGTAGTTGTTCTTCACTTGTATCTTTCTTGATTAACATGTTAGGCCAACTTGAGACTAAAATTGATCAAACTAATGTTAATTATTAGTAAAATATATTCACTGATAAGTATGAATTCTAATAAAATTACTTGTATCAGTATCATTTGATTTGAGGAAATCTCAACAACATAGCATAACCATCCAACAAAAACTTAAGTGTACTGGAGTAATTTTCACTTTTAATGCAATAAGAGGAACATTCTATTAGTTTGCTCTACTATATATTGTAATTTAGCCTATTCATGCCCATTAAATAAAAAAAAACTTCTATGCATTATTTCCTATTTTATCATTCTGCATAATTGAATTTTTCATGTGACATCAGGATTTTAGATCCTTTAGCTTTCGGACATTATCCTTCGGTAATGAGAGAAGCAGTGGGTTCCAGGCTACCAACGTTTACCAAACAACAATCTCAAATATTGAACGGTTCCTTTGATTTTATCGGCTTAAATCACTATATGACTCTGTATGTCATGGATTACTCCAACAAAACAAACTCTGGCCCACGTGACTACAGTGCTGATACCTTGGTGCGAATTACTGGTTAGTCCCTTTTTCTTTTCATTTCCCTTTTATCAGAATGCTTACTGGTAAAGATATATGCTATTTTGATACTTTTTTTATGCAGATAACAGGAATGCAACTCCGGGTAGTCAGGTACTTTTCGTTGTTTTTTAGTGCCTTTTGTGGTTTCAATAAAATTTGCTTTAATCACAACTTTTTTTTTTTTTTTTTTAATCTTTTTGGATTTTAGAGTTCGTAATTTTTAGAATTTGGTTTCAGTTCACTCCGGATATAAGGAATGTTGAACCAGATCCTGATGGCTTGCAGCATATGCTCGAGTATCTAAAAAAAGTATACGGCAATCCTCCTATATATATCCAAGAAAATGGTAAGTTCTACAAAATACCTTGTAATGCAGATTTAATTTGATTTCATGACTTTTCATTATATCTACAATTAGGTCGTGGATTGGCATCGAACAGCAGTTTAGAAGATACGGAGAGGACAGAGTATGTCAGGAGTTATATCAGTGGCACCCTAAATGCTATCAGGTAAAAAATTAGATCCTACTTCTTTATGCGAGAATACAACACCTAATAATCAAATCAATAGAAATATAAGAATGAGTCTTTCATTTGGTATAGTGATCTGTGGTACATATGACTAACTTTCCTCCTTTTAACTTTCAAAATTAAGTTTTAATTCTCTTGTTCATGCTTCTTGATAATTATCAATTTCATGTTTCATTGGAACACACATTTATCTCATATGTCTAATTATAGTATACATGATATTTTTTGTTTTGAATTACTATACATGAGTCATGACCCTTTCCCTTTTTGCATAGGTATATATGGAATTACCCATTTCATTTTAGCATTTAATTATCACTCATAATTAATCTGAATACAAACACCAAAACAGAAAGAAAAGAACAGAGAAGAGCAGAAAAAAACAGAACAAAACAGCTGCTCAAAAACTAAAGAACACCTATTTACCTTTGATTAAAACCAAAATGCTAACGATGTATTCATCCAATTTTGTTCAAATTAAGGAACGGTGTTGACGTAAGAGGATACTTTGTATGGTCATTCATCGATCTTTTTGAATACATGACGGGGTATGAAACAACTTTCGGTCTATTCTCAGTAGATTTCAACTCTGATGATCTAACAAGAAGGCCGAAGCATTCAGCTCATTGGTATTCCCACTTCATAAAAAACAACAGCACGAATACAACCTTTGTTTTGCCAGGAGTAAAGCATCGATCTGAACAATAACTTTCGTTTATAGTTTACTCTTTTACAGTTCTCTTATTTACTCAAAATGCTGTAAATTCAATCATTTCTATATTAATCAAAAGAAAATATGTAATATAAACTGATTGATAAATAAAATGAGAATGATATTTGGAATGTCCCATGTTAAAGCTCCGGTGAGACCAACTTAGTAATTTTGTAATCAATAATATACCTTTGTTTTGGGGAAGTTTGCATTTCCCAATCTATGTTGGAGATACTATCCAAGCAGGTATAGCTGCACAGTCTTCCCCCTTAGGAGTATTCAATGTTGATAGTCACGAATAATATACATTTCTACTGACATCAATTTGCAGTTAAGGTTGTTGGTGTAAGAGGATACATTCATTTTAGAACTTCTGTAGACATAAGATTCTTTTTTTCTAGTACCGCTTTAGAACATTTTTTAGGATATTCTACAATTTAAAACTTTTTTTAGTACTACTTTTCATGGAGGAACCAAACTCTCAAACTATGGCGGTCAAACACACATTAGAATCAATCATATAGGGTATGTTTGGATGCACAAGAATAGCTACTATCTTTAGAATAGCATTGCTATTCGGAACAAGGTGCATCCAAACGACAAATAGAGCTATTCAGAATAGCTACTGTTCTTAGAATAGCATTGCTATTCGCTATTCTTACAAAAACATGAAATAGCATTTGTTGCTTTCAATATTAATACTAATCTAATATTTAAACTAATATTATATTACATTTAATATTTAAATTAATATTATATTGTATTATATTTAATCTAATAATATATTATATTTATAATATTTTATTTAATACTAATATACTATTTAAAATAATATTATATTACATTTTAATATTTAAATTAATATTATATTAGATTATATTTAATCTAATATTTTATTTAATACTAATTTAATATTTAAAATAATATTATATTTCATTTAATAATTAAATTAATATTACATTGTATTATGTTTAAACTAATATTCTATTCAATACTAATCTAATATTTAAAATAATATTATATTACATTTAATATTTAAACTAATATTATATTACATTTAATCTAATATTTTATTTAATACTAATCTAATATTTAAAGTAATATTATATTACATTTAATATTTAATCTAATATTTTATTAATACTAATCTAATATTTAAAAAATATTATATTACATTCAATATTTAAACTAATATTATATTACATTAATCTAATATTTTATTTAATACTAATCTAATTTTTAAAATAATATTATATTACATTTAATATTTAAACTAATATTATTTATATTTAATATTTAAACTAATATTATATTATATTTAATATAATATTTTATTTAATACTAATCTAATATTTAAAATAATATTATATTACATTTAATATTTGAATTAATATTATATTGTATTATATTTAATCTTACTCATAAATTATTAAACAGTAGCTATTCCCTCCAAACTCTATTCCAAATATGCAATCCAAACAACTTTTTCACCATTCTGAATAGCACTGTTCTTAAACAGTAGCTATTCTTATTTAATATTCTAAACAGTAGCTATTCTAGCTATTCTAGAGTTCATCCAAACGTACCCATAAAGTATATAAAGTATAGAGGTCAGTTTTACATGACCCATAATACTCTAAACTATATAGAAAATAATGTATAAGCATAGAAATTTTGAAAATAAACGAGGGTAAATTGATACCATTAATTCACTCCATGTCCATCCGCACCTTTCAGAGGTTGATCACAAGTTGTATATACTTAACTACTAGGGTTTAAACTTCAATTTAAACTGCCCACATGCGTCTTTCAGTGTTCATGCAAACAAAAAATGTCTTACATATTACTAGTACGTACCTCTGCAAGTTCTAAATCGCATAAAAAGGATCAAGACATATCATTATAATTAATCTCCATCCGAAACACACACCCACACACACATCTCTTTCTGCGGTCTAAAGTACATTTAGAACAAAACTTGAGCGGAGAAAATAATGTAATGCAATATATATTAAGTACCAACACATTAATTTCATACATGTTTTAACACCATGCATTATGCCTTCTGTGGCTGTTTCTTGGCATCTTTTTGTTTCGGCTTCTTCACGATCATAACTGAGCATTGAGCATGGTGCGCCATGTGATCGCTCACACTGCCCATGAAAGCTCTGCAAACAATAATTTCAAATTGTTATAAATCAATATGTTTTCTTTATTTTTGAGTTTGCATTCGTTGTTTTGTTATCACATTACTGTCTGACTCAATAAAGCTTAGTTGTATGGTGGTATTGTGGCAAGCCAGCTTGGTACCAGCAAAATACTTGACTGACTTGATCGGTGTTTCCAAAATACAATAAAAGGAATCTTTTTAAAATAAAAGGAATCTTTTTAAATAAAAAGATACAATAAATGATGAGGTTATCACTTAATTACATCCATAAATGATGAGGTTGTTTGGTTTGAGCATCAAATTTATCAAACTATTTGAGATGCATGACTGAAATTACAAAATGCCAAAGAAACACCTGCTAATAAAGTTTAAAAAGATTATAAAGTGGTAAAATAAATTATTAATAAAGGAACCTTTGAACATTGTTATAACCATGGCTTCCTAAAATTAGTATATCAGCATGGTGTTTTGCAACTGCATCCATGAGCACATGCTTCGCATCGCCTTCCATGATTTCCACCACAGCTGCTACCTATTGAAATATGTTTTTGTCATTATTTATTGCTATTAAGCTAAATTTAAATAAAATCAGACTTAATTGTATATGGAAAACTACTGAATGAGCAGCACAGATCGCTCTCGCTCTCTCAACTGTCTTTGCAGCAAGCTTCCTCTGATCCATCTCCGCATCTTGTAATACCTCCTCAGCACCTATGTACATATTCCCGGGAAAAGTTGCCATGAATTGTACTTCTTTAGTTTTATAAAAATAACAACTAACATGCAAATAACCAATTTGTTATGGTTTTATTTTCCCTAACACGAGTTCGCAAGAATATTTTCATCTATTTTCATCTAGAGATAATGTTAAATGGTTCAGATCTCGACTGTTTGAACTTTGAAAATAAGAATATTTATTTATAGTATGGATCAACATGCTCTATACATAATACCATAATACCATAGCCTCATTCTTACCTCAAAATACCCTTGTCCTTGGTGCATAATTAACATGTCACAGACATAGAGTTATATATCTCGAACTAACAAAAATATTTGCAAGAGAAAAAAAGAATCAGGAAATACAATTACCTCCAAGAGGGGCTTAATTGAGTACCTCCACCCTCAAAACAATAAACATAAGGAAAAATAAATAAGAGAATTTGAAGGACTCGGAGATAAAGGAGCTCACTCGTGCCAGGCCCACTGACATTGACCGCCGACATCACTCTCTTTGCATGCACGATCACAAGCTGGAACCCCATTCCACCTCCGGTGGCAGGCGAGTAAAAATGGTTGAGAGTCCATTCAAGCGCATAGAAGCTATGTTCACTGTCATCAAATGCCAGAACCATAGTTATCTTTCCTTGTTTTGCCTGGTGGAATAATCCCTTCTCCACCTTACTCGCATCTAGTTCGGGAGAGATGTGTTCGCCTCGAGATGATCCTGATGACGACATTGTTTCGCTTTGTCTTTGGTCAAGTTTGGTTTGTTTGAAATGAGATAATGAGAGAGAAGAAAAGAACAGCTGGGTTTTAATTAAGAGAAGAAGACTTCTTTTTGGTTTGGTTTGTATTATTAGAATAAGAGAGGGGAGTGCAGGTCCAGTTAGCTAGGTCAACTCGGCTCCTAAATTTCTTATTGGGTACAATAAGGTTTGACCGCATTCTGGTCCCACACAATTGGCCCACAACTCAGAGAGTCATTTTAATGGCCAATGGAGTAAATGTCTTTGCATCCAATTTTTGTTGCTGTAGTAATGCAGAGGATACGTGTTCAAACCGAAAAGGCATCACAAAAAGCAAGCATTGCTTGTTTATTATCATTCAAGCCCTGTTGCTTTGGATTATTGGGCCAAATTTGTTAAGAGTATTGGGCTAACTGATGAAAATTAGTCCATTTATCTTGTTATTACATAGCAACTGAAGCTTTAGATACTTATCGATAAGTCCGGCCTGGCCTGGCTTGTTTATTGTCCTGTTTATAAGTTCGGCCTGACCTAACCTGTTATAGTGTCGTACCGAGCAGGTAAAGGATCGGGTCGGGTGGGAGTGAGCGGGCTGCTGAGCCGACGGGCTAAATTGTCATCTCTACTTATCGAAGATGAATTACTATCATTAAAATGGAAAAAAGAATTATCATATCGAGGGAGGATATGATAATGTGCATGTTACAAATTGATTGTCTCATTTTTTTTTTTTAAAGTTCACAATCAATATGAATTATTAAACATGAATTCTATATGAAAATGTACTAAGAAATCATATTTTACATGTTTTTCATAATTTTATTGTTTTTAAATAGTTAGAAAATCACTACTTTCAGATAATTAAGAAGTTTTAGATCAACAAATTTTTCACCTATTTAAAAAATAGTAAAAAGATTTTGAAAAGTATAAAATTGATATTCAAATACATCTTAATATAAATATCATATTTAACATTTCGAATCAACTATTCATAATACAAGTAGATCCGTAATATGCACGGTAGCCTCACACTTATCATATCACTTTCTTCGTTACTTTGAACAGGATATTAGCTAAGGTCTTATTCTATCGAGAAACCAATGGTGTTATTATGCTTTTACAAAATATTAATTCTTTTTTAATCTAACATGGTCTTATTTTAAAAATATACAATCGGCCATTCGAAGATGTCAAAAAAAAAAGATAGCTTAATGTCGTAAAGAAAAGGGTTGAGATAAATTGATAACTGATCAAGTTAGTAATTTTGACAACCGTAAGAAAAAGTAATATATAAATTCAAAATATGGCATTGGAATGTCATCTAATACACGAAATACTAATTAAAAAAGATGAAATTTACTGCATGTTTAAAAAATTATAAAGCATTTAGATCTCAGGGGATGAAGGTCAAGAATTTAGATCTCAGGGGATGAAGGCCAATATATTCTGGAATTTCTACACTGGACTAATGGGACGATACTCAGCACCAATTCCCAACATAAACTGGAACAACCTATACCCCGAAGGCCTAAACTTACAAGATTTGGTAAAACATATAACAATGGAAGAAATCTTGCTAGTGATAAGAGACCTGCCTAATAATAAAAGTCCAGGTCCGGACGGTTTTACTGGTGAATTTTATAAAGAATTCCAACACACTGTAACCCCTGATCTACTGATGGTGCTGTCAAATGTACTTGACAACGAACTCTCTCTTGATGGTCTTAACACATCATTTATAGTACTCATTCCAAAAAAAGAGGAAGCAAGAAGACCACAGGAATTTCGACCTATTAGCTTGGTACACTCTGTGCAAAAAATTATGTCTAAGATTTTGGCAAATAGACTACAACCATACATTCAAGAACTAGTTCAAAACAATCAGACATGTTTTACCAAAGGAAGACAAATCACAGAGGGGTTTTTGTATGCTCAACAAGTCATTCAGATAGCAAAGGAAAATGAAACTCCAATTGCACTATTCAAGGCAGACATTCATAAGGCTTTCGACACTTTAAATTGGGAATTTTTAATCAAGATCATGCAAGCTATGGGATTTCCCCACAAGTGGCTACAATGGATACAGAACAGTGTGTTGCAAGGTTCTTCTCAAGTAATAATAAATGGGGTACTAAGCAAAATAATACAGCTCAGGAGAGGAGTAAGACAGGGGGATCCATTATCCCCCCTTTTATTTATATTAGCAATGGACTTCATGCCAAGATGGTTAGAGAAACTGGTAAACCAAGGAACATGGCAATTACCATTTGATGGAATGAAACCTTGCTTGCATTACGCGGATGATTCCTTGTTCTTCATGAAACCTGAAATTCGTCAAATGCAGACACTCAAAATCATACTGACAACTTTTCATCAAATATCAGGTTTATCAGTCAATATGGACAAGTCTGAACTTCTAAGTAACCTCGAAAATCAGTCATTAAATCAGCAGCTCACAGATGTTCTTGGATGTAAAAAAAGGAGAATTCCCGTTTACATATTTAGGGTTACCACTGTCTGACAGGAAATTGACTAAAATAGCATACATGCCATTGATTCAAAAGGTTAACAGCAGGTTGCAAGGATGGGCTGCAAAACAGTTGTCAATTGCAGGAAGATTAGTTTTAATCAACTCGGTGCTCTCTTCAGTACCAACATATTTTATGTCAGTGTTTAAGCTTCCTTCTTGGGTAACACAGGAAATAGATAGAATAAGAAGGAACTTCTTATGGAAAAGAAACAATGAGCAGGGGAAAGGGATCCATTTGGCAAATTGGGAACTTGTGTGTAGACCAAAAAAGAGGGGCGGTTTGGGAATTATTGATTTGCAAATTTTCAATGACGCATTATTAGCAAAATGGTACTGGTATTGGATCAAACCAGATGTTAGGCTGTGGAAATCTTTGATAATGACTGCTTATGACATTAATAGACCAGCATGTCTACCTGATTGTAAATTTTTCACTCAACATTTAAGAAGACTGCAGAAGTTCTGTGACTGCTTCATAACGAGAAAGGTAGGAACTGGGACAAGTATAAGATTTTGGAAACAAAATTGGGGATATGGGCTTCTATACACAAAATATCCAGCGTTATATTGTGAAGTCATAGATAAAGACATATCAGTTAGGCAAGTGTTTCAATCTCAGGATATACTGGAACTTTTTAATGAAGGGGGGTCTGATGAATTCACAACACAATTGACTCAATTTAGATCTTTCCTAGAATCCACAAACTCAGAATTTCAAGGACAAGATGATGCTATGTGGGATCTAACAAATTCAGGCAACTTTACTGTTAAAACAGCATACCAAGGACTCACAAATACACCAACTATTTTTGAGACAGTGCACAGGATCTGGAAACTAAAGGTACAACCAAGACTAAAGATCTTTGGATGGTTACTATACTATGCCAAAATACTAACAGCAGAAAACTTACAAAAAAGAGGATGGTGCCTGCCAAGCATGTGTATTATGTGTAGAAGACACTGTGAGACAGTCAGACATCTATTTACAGATTGCTCATTTGCTTTGGCCATGTATGATATTATGAGTATAATATTTGATTTGCCAGTACCAGATTGGTCAACAGCACTACATTCTAAGGGGGCACACAAATGGATAACATGTAAAGAGAATGATGCTAAGTCAAGGGAAGTTTTACTCATTACAATGTTCATCATTTGGCGAGAGAGATGTGCAAGAATTTTTAGGGAAGACACAAAGAACATGGGGAAACTGGTGGTAGAAATTCAAGAACAATGGAGTTACTCACATTAAAAGAAAAATGGAAACAATAAAAGAAAGAGAAATAGCAAACTTTGCAAGGAGTTGGATAACTACTGGTAAGAATAAGAACCTGGAAGCTGATCATTGTGGATTAGAAATTGAAGAAGAAGGCTGCAAGAAGTAAGTGCACAACAAGAAGTACAGAACGAAGGTGATAGCAAATCAAAAAGGCATGGACACTAGCGTTGCAAGAAGATACAAGAAGTGGTGGAAACGGATCAAGAATAATGGATCTACTCCACTGACAAGAAGAGTTTTACAATTTTTGCATTTTAAACCCTGATTTTTAATAATTTTCTGTTCTCTTTTATAAGCTCTTTTCATTTTATTTTCTTTTTGTTTTCTTAATATTCAACAAAGTTGAATAACATTATGTCGCTGTATGTGGTTTCATGTTGAAACTGTTTTAATCAATACAACAAATAAGGACTTGATCCTTATTTTTCCTCAAAAAAAAAAATTATAAAGCATTTAGAACGTTTTATGCAAATCAAGAATAATAAAAAGAGATTTAGTATGAATTTTGAAGAATATTAGATATGCTTTAATGCTTTAATTTTTGTGTAAAGTTGCCTTCCTTTCTTTATTTATATGGTTGTAATCTAATTTATAAGAACTAATTTCTTAATAATATCTCACAAGATTATTAATATTTTGTGAGATTTAGATAAATGAAAAATCTAGACATCAGTATAGCATGAGGGATCTACTAACAACATTTTATAGTTACAACATCTTACAATACAGTTTTTCAAAGTCCGAATAGTTGATCCAAACCGTTTAACATGATCTCTATATTAAAATTTCCTTGGATATCAAATTTAGATTTTTTTTTTATTATTTATTAAGTCTTATAACATATATATAAAGGAAACTTTGCTCTATTATGATGCATAATAATTTGAACATTTTCAATAAGATTTGTTTTGTTTTAATTACGAGATATGTGTCTCTCATCTCTTATCTCATTATCGAGTCTGGCTAGTATGACATCAGTGTCATTTTAGCCTATATAACACCAACTCCAAAATCTATTGAATTGATTTCAAACAGTGAATCCAAACCGATCAAACTTATCAACTTCATTAGTTGTGCGTTTACATGTAAAATTTATAATTTTTTGAATTTATTAGTATTAAGTTAATTTTTTGAATTTATTAGTATTAACTTATCAACTTATCAACTGAATGCGTGAGTTTTTAAGTTAATTTTAATGCATTCATTTTTTAACTTTTTTGACCGCTTGATCTGATAATAAAATAACTTGAAAATATAATTGTTTTGTATTTAAACACATCACTCATAAAGTAAATCGGTTTGGATTAGTCATTTGAAGTCTATCCAATCTATTTTGGAGTTGGTGTCATATGACACCGATGTCATACTCGCCAGACTCCTCATTATCATATATACTTTTATTTTTGTCGTCATATTTATTGAGATCATTTTGTTTTGAATATATAAAATTAAATTATATCAATGTTTTTATATGAGTGTGAAAGCGTTACTGATTTGATTATTTGAAAATAGTAAGGTCATTCCGAGAATTTCTTTCAATCCTACTTTTTCCAAAGTTTTCCACACACTTGTCTAATGAGATAGCAATAGTAAATTTAAGATACATTGTATTATGGAGACGGAATTAACCACAATTATATATAATCAAGTCATTCTATTGGGTTGCCTAGTCATTTGTAATAATTAATCAACCCATCATTATTAAAATAATGAAATTACATTTAAGGTTTACACATTAAAAGATAAAGGCACATACTCTATGATAGTACGAATTTTAAAGGTTATGTGCATTAATATCAATCATTTTGAAAACAAAAAATATTCTTGTAATTTTCAACATACAACCCAACAAGTATTTCCACACATTTCAATAATCATTATTGTTATTTTATGAGTATAAATTTTAGTAATTTAATAATCATATCCTATAATTTTATTCCCAACAATTCCGTAAATTTTAAATTTGAAGTCAACTAACCTTTGTATTGATGTATCACGTCTAGACTCAATTAAATTTTTGTATGTAATATTTCTTGAAAAAAACAAATGATGTCGGTATTACATTCTTTATTCGTTCGCCTATATCATATCTTTATTGTGTGATATCCTCCATTCTTTCTATGGGGATTGGGGAATATTCATCATTACCAATTTACCACTAGTTTACTATCCCTTTGCAAATATTTTATAAGAATCCACCCAAACCTATTTCCATCGTTCGTTCTTTCTTTTTCTTTTTGTTTGGTTGGTTGGTTGAGTGGTTGACAGATTAGTGGCAGACAGAAGCTTATGGTTAATAGATTAGTGTCAGAAATACAAAAACAGGGGCTAGACCCTTGTTCTTACTCAAAAAATAAAAAAAGATTAGTGTCAAAGACCAGAGCCCATTTTCAACTTGTGATGTGTAGTGCAAATTAATATTAGCAAATATTTAACATTTCTCTTCAGTAGAGAAATTGAAACCAAATTTTAGAAGGGGTTTATTAGCAAATATTTCTAATTCAATAATTATCGAGAGAATAACTAATATTAAAATGTTTGTTCCAGAGCCATGGTGTAATCAATTGGTTTTCTAATTTTCAAAGTTCAAACGATTGATCCAAACCGTTAGATTTGACCTCTATATAAAAATATGCTTGGAGACCACAAACGTTACATTTTTTAGATTTCTTTTACTATTTATTAAACTAATTTTAAAATCGCAAATTTTAATTAGTGAAAAGCTTCTGGATCATTGACAACAAAGATTTTAAAAATAGCTTTATAAATAGTAAACAAATTCCAAAAAAACAAAAGTAAAATCTGGTCTTCAAGCATACTTTAATATAGTTTGAATGTTGAACGATTTGGATTGACTGTTTGGAGTTTCAAAATGTAAAAACCGAACCGTTTTTTTTTTCAAGATTCTAAAACAAACATTTTGATATTATTCATTCTCTAATTATCGGTTATAAAATAAGAAACTATTATATATAATATATTGTAAGTATCTGACTCTTTAGTGAAAAATATATATTAAAAGAGTGAGACTATGGTAATATGGATATTACGGATCAAATCATATTATAATTCATTTCTTTATTTTCAAAATTCAACAAATCCGAACTGTTAAAAATAATATGCATATGAAAATAAACTTAAAGACTAAATTTTATATTTTTTTAAAAAAACTTTTTGTTATTAGTTTAAATTTTTTATTTTGTACATTTATTAGATTAAATCAAACAAATAGTCTTTAAAGTATCATTCGATCATCAAAGTTTTAAAATATCCTTTTGGTCCTTATAGTATCAATTGTTTAACATTTGGCCCTTAAAAGTTTCAAAAATATACTTTTAGTTCTCAAAGTTTTTAATTAAAATTCACCGAATCATTTGGCCCTTTTGGTCCTACCTTAAACATCTAATTTAGCACTAGTGGGATTGTAATCAACGGACAATACAAATAACTTCAAATTAATATAATTATTCATGACTTCAAAAATTAATAATATTGATACTAGCATTAATGTTTGTGCTATCATAATTAGTTAATTAAAATTAATATTTACATTAATCTTACCAAAATATTATTATGAAATGGATGTGAACATTGATCATCATTTATATTTTCATCGATGGTATTGGTATAACTAATCTGTTACAAATATAAAATTTTAAGGACTAAAATGGTCAATGAGTGGTATTTTAATGACTAAACGGTACTTATATAACTTTATGGATCAAATGGTAATTCAGTGATACTTTTAAGGATCAAATAAAAAATGAGTGATGCTATAAGGACCATTTGTGTAATTTAATTACTACAATTTTGTGTTTAGTTCATGTTGTCTTGAAAATTATTTTACATGAGATAATATTGTTAAATTAAGCAGGACGTGAAATAAGTTTATGCTTACTCATGATGGAATCATATGGGAAAAAAATTACAAGCAGCAAATAATTATTTATAATGAAAATCAATAAAAACAATAAAATCGGAAAATTAGTAGCATATACACACCTTGCAATTGTAGAAATCCCTAACACCTTGCAATTGTAAAAACATCTATGATAAAATAAGATTATGAAGATTGGACAGATTGGATGGTGAGGCTAAAAAGATTTTCAAAAGATGATGCCATTAACTTTAGGATATTCTCTCTTTATTCAGCAAATTAAGTATCAGTAAAATTGCTAATTACCAATGGTTTGGGGGCGGAATAGTAGAGTCGAGGAAGAGGAATTTGTCTACTTCTGATTCAATTTTCTTTTTGTCATATTTTAAAAACAAAATTATATAATATGTTTGCATTTAAAATAATTATACAATTATATCTTATTCTTAAAATTTGCCAATCCTATCTTATTTTCTGACTCCGTCTCTAGTTTTGTGTCCAGTTCAACTTAATTAATTACTTTAATGGATATAGTATTTTTTTATTTTTAGTTGAGCAAGTAATATACAGTAAACCTTCCGAATTCTTATTATTATTATTATTTTTTGAAATTCTAATAGTAGCTATCAGGTATTACAACTGTTATAATTAAAAAAATACAACTTCAACACATCAAAATGGGAATTAACAAAAACGACATAAAGCCATAGTTTTGCCTTTTGCCTCCAATTAGCTCCCCTTCTTGGATCAGTGCTTCTCCCTATAAAAAATTTTGCTGCTTCAATTCCTCCATATGTACCAGTAAGCAAGGCCGGTCCTGAAGATTTTGGGGCCTGGGGCGGGAAATTTTTTTGGGGCCTTTATATATATAATTTTTTTTATGTGATCAAGTAATATGCTTCTATAAGTACTTCAACACTATATGTTTATAAGTCTTTTTTGTATTTTCAAAGTTCAAACAATAGATCTGAACCGTTCAATATTATATTCATATTAAAACCTACTTGGAGACTAAATTTTATAATTTTTGGAATTTTTTTATTATTCTTTAAGATAGATAGAAAATCTATTAATTCAGAAGATTCTGGATCATAAAAAACAATGATTTTCTACCTATATTTCAAAATAGTAAAATAATTAAAAAAATGGGATAAGGTTTGGTCCAAATGGTTTGGACCCGACACCGCCCAAAGTCTCTAAAAATCGTACGATTAAAGTCCGAACAGTCGATCCGAACCGCTTAACATGATTTTCATATTAAAATCTTCTTAGAGACCAAATTTTATATTTTTTTGAAATTTTTTTACTATTTTTTAGATACATACAAAATCACTGTTTTTGGACCGTTCAAAAACAGTGATGTTGTACGTATCTAAAAAAAATAATAAATAATTTCCAAAAAAATATAAAATTCGATCTCTGAGCACATTTTAATATGAAAATCATGTTGAGCAGTTCGGATCGACTGTTTGGACTTTAATTGTACGATTTTTAGAGACTTTGGACGGTGCCCGGTCCAAAGCCATTTGGACCAAATCTTATTCCTTAAAAAATATGTAAATTTGGTCTCCAAGCACATTTTATTATGGATATCATGTTGAACAATTTGGATCGACTATTTGGACTTTTAAAACACAAAAATGACTTATAAATATATGGTGTTCAAGTACTTATGGAAGCCTATTAATCGGTCTCATTTTTTATTGATATGTTAATAGATCATACTTATTTACAGAAAAATTTGGACTCTTTATATATAAAAAATTTGAGCTTTAATGTTTTATTTATTTTTAATATATACAAAAAAAAAATTATATATATACAAACTATTTTTTTTTTAGGGGCTCCTTGAATCTTGAGGTCTAGGGTGGTCGCCCTGGCTGCTCAGCCCAGGACCGGCTTTGCCAGTAAGCAGCAAAGGAAAATTCCCCATTCACGCATCATTATGTGATTTTCAAAATTTGTCCACTGTATTCAGTACCGTGTTTCGCATCACAGTAACTTTTGTCCAAAATGCCCTTGCATAGTTACAGTGCAAAAAAACAACATACATCTTTTGGTTACAACATAAACAACGCATCAGCAGTGTTGCAGCCATAGTTTCCCTTCCTCCCAAGCTGTGATTATCGGGTGGAACAACTTTTCTTCAAAAATTTTATTATTCTATTATCTCCATAGAAACCAGCATGCAGATAAGAAGAAGACTCCCCATGTTTGCTTATAAATTAACATTTTTCTTTAACTAATAAATTAACATTTTTCTTTGACAGCGCTTAAAAGATATATATACGACACCCAAATATCGTCGAAGTATATAAAGAAATGTAAATAAAAAAATATAAGAATGACGTACATGGAACTCACACTGATTTGAAATGAAATTAGATGACGTAATTTCAATCTGACCCGACTTTACTCAGATCCGGTAATAGTCTGATCCGATAATATAAGTTTGGGATTTGTTTGGAAGCATAGATATTATTAGATAGGAAAATTTAGCGTGAAGTAAAATATCCTGAAAAAATGAAGATTGTCGTTTCTTATCCAGTTATGTCCATGCCTCAACGAGACGGGATCCTTTGTAGCTGATACTTTCTTTCTTATGATGTAGCGAATTTGAGATGAGGTAATTTTTTTATATTAATTATTTGACTGCACCCGCTATATTCAAATTATTATATAATCGAATTGCAGTTGACAATTTTAAAGTAAAATACCAGTTTCAATTGCTTCTTAATAGTACAAAGAGAGCGGATGAAACTTAATATATACATAAGATATGCTTTTAATTATGCACAAATATTCTGTTATTACTTTTTTTCTTGTGTTATCGTCCGTCTATTACACGTCGCCTACTCGTCTGACACGCTTGACGATAAACGGATATGCACATAAATAAGATATTGTTTCAAAATTTGCTCCCTCCTCTGCTCCTATTCCTATTCCTATCCTATTCCTTTTGCTTGGAGTTGGTGATGACTTGATTTGATGGTTATCCCTGACAAGACGCACCTTTCTATGTTCCATTCAACCAACGGATAAATTAGTTTCAGTTCGGTACCGTTGAATTATGGCGGCTTTTACCTCCCGTCCAATTTTGGCAAAGATTGAATTTCAACTATTTTGTAGTGTAAGATTCATATTTCTATTTGTGAGTACAGGAATATTTTTTTATCTCGTAGTCAACAAATAAAGTTCTAAACCCCTAGTTATGTATTTGAATAATTTTTCTCTTTGCAACTGCTACAATAATTCGACCAGGTTTAAAATTTATGATTGAAATATATGAATATTATTTTTTGTAACAAAAATAAAATTTAGTAGTCTCCAACAAAATTTATTCTTGATAAAATGCTTTCATCCAATGAGAATTTAATATCAAGTAAAACAGAAACAAATCTATTTTTGTTTTATTAAAAAAATATGCGTTAATTTGCATTTAAAATAATTGCCAACATAAAAGGAGAGAAAACCTATGCGTGTAGCACTGTAGCTAAACAAAGAAAATATTTTGAGTGGATGACATTATATTTATTTTATTATTTTTTTTCAATTTGCTATTTTGAGTGTAAACGGATTTAGTGTTAAAAATCCGACCCAATTAACAAAGATGATGAATCTCATGTAGGAGTGTTAACCGGTACGATAAGAGTTGGGTGACAGTATTTTCATACTTATATCCGTTACAAATTTTTTTATTTGTACCCATTACAAATTATTAAAATAAAATTCTAATCATACTATTACAAGTAAATTAATTAAATTACCTTTTTCAATACTAATTAATATATATAATATATATATATATTTTTATAATTATCTAATCAGATAATGAATACGAAATATGTTTTATAGATTTCATACCCTTACCCGTTTAAATAATAAAAAAAAAAATTCTCCATACTCATATTTTTCTCAGATAAGTTTTAAAAAAAATAATTCTTACCCGTAACCGTTTGGTCGTATTCAGTACACATCCTCTAATATCGTCATTTACTATTTATTTATTATTATTTTATTTCTATACTTTTTAGGGGAAGGGAACAGACGTAATGCCATCTATTACGCGTGGCGCGCCTCAGTCATAGGTCTGGATCTTCTGTTCCTTGTATGAATCTAAATCGTGTAGCAGGTCACATCAAGTTAACACTATCTGATATAATTAATGTTAGAAACATTTTAAACCAAAAAAAATGGTAGAAACAAATTGTTGTTATTTTTTTTGCTATGCTCGCCACTATTTCTGGACTTTTAACCTGGAACAAAATACAGCGAATTATTTATTTATACTTACTATTCTTTAAACCATAAACTGATATTAAATACGGATAAAAGTATTAACAAAACTAGTTTAATTTTATACAGCACACAATTAATAAAAATAAATTGAAAAAATAAATGATTAAAAATATTGACAAAACTAGTTTAACTTCATACAGCGCACAATTAATAAAAATAAAATAGAAAATATACGATTAATGCACCACACAAAATCAAATATGCTCCGTCGTTTACCTTTAAATACCAACCTCAGATGTAAAAGGAAATAACGTGTTCCTTAATTCATCGTTCCAGTCTTCCAGATATCCAGTCCGATTCATCGTCAAAATTCAGAATCTTTGTTGTTGTTTTTTTTTTCTTATATTCCCAATCCCAAGTCAATAAAAGATTGCTTTTTAAAGGGATTCGTACTGCACAATTTCTCCGTCTTGTATGATCTCAGCCGCTCTCTCATTTTCAATTCCGAAGGAAAATGTGCAAAACCCTGCCATTCAATTGAATTCTCAAGGAAAATATTTGAGAGAGATTAGAAACCAAAGATGAAATTTACGAAGAAGTACGAGGTATACATGCAAGGCGATAGAGAGAAGGGTTTGCCTCTTGTGGGATTGAAGAAGCTTAAAAAGATGCTTAAAGCTTGTAAAATGGAGATAAAAGCGCCGCAAAATATTGAAGAGGAAGGGGAAATTGGAGAGAGTTCGGATTCCGTTGCTATAGAGAATAAATGCGACAGCAAATGCTCGGGTTATTGCCCTGGTATGAATTTTTGTTTTGTTTTAAATTTGCATTTTTTTTTCTTTCTTTCTGGTTATTTGGTAAATTCGTTGGTTATCGCTGCAACTGAAATTGGCGTGAGGTAATAGAATTTTGACGTTTCGAATTATTGTTAGATTATGCATTTTCTGAAAAGACAAAATTGGGTTAAAAGAAAGCGATTGTTTGGCATCTCATATAGAGAGGCGTTTCATATTTTAGCAAAAAAAAAAAAAAATTTTTTTGAGAATAGTTGCTATGTGACCAATTTCTATTTAATAGAGTAGGTCAATTACATAAAGAATGAAAAATAACATAATTTCATCCTACATTTTAAACTAGTACTCTATTACAAATTTACAATACCTCATGGTATCGTATCAGAAGCTATTGCCATACAGTCTCATTTACTGAACCAATTAACCACAAATCCTCAATATTCTGACAGTTGAAAATATTGTAATATATTGAAGCTATCCAAGATAAAAGAGTATAGTACACATTATAAATAAATGGTCTACTGATTTCTAAGAAGTACAAAATAAACAACTTGATGGGTGTTGACAACTCTGTAATATGAGATATTTATGTTATTAATATTCATTATCAGGCTTAAAAAATTGAGGTTCAGTAAAAAAATTAAGGTGGTACCTAATCTATAGCTGTATGTATTCCAATCCATGTAATGAAGGGAAATTTCTGTTGGTTATATGCTAATTCTTTCTGTTATGTATGTAACAATCCGGCTTGTCTATAAAATTCTTTTTGTATTTTGTTCAAGTTATAAAAACATAGATAGACTATTTACTAGGTTATTGCACAAAAAAAGGAGCTCTGTGAATGATGCAAAGAAAACTGATAGCCTATTAAGCAAGCTTGTCATTCTTTATGAGCTTTTCATTATTAAGGGCAAACAATTTCATATATTGTCATTTAGAATCACTTTAGGATAATATAATGTAATCTTGATTTCTATTGTTTCCATTGAGTAATGAAGTTTGACTTAGCTAATTAATTAACTTTTTCTTTGGTAATTTAATGAGCTTCTCATATTTCAAATTTATGCAAGTACTCATGAATCATGGGTTGTGATTAGTATGGCATTAAATTAAAGCACTACTTTTATTGTTAAAATTACCAAATCGGAAAGGTGATCGACGTGACATAACACATGCAATTCTTAACAGTAGGTAAGCAAAGAATATTGCACATAGTATCACGTGCTTTTGTATAATATGCAAATTTGCAGATCACCTCACTCTGTTTTTTCTTGTCTTTTTTCCTTCAAGAGCAAATCCCAAAAGAGTCGGAATTAATCAGATCTATAAAAAAATTGACTGAATGTAAAAAACAAACATAAAGAAAACAAACAAAAACAAATTTGATATTGTACTAATCATGTGAATAATTTGGCAAACAATAAATGCATTCAACTTCGAACTTTTCAAGTTTTCATGACTCGTGATTTTTTCTCTCTATCATTGTATCTTTATCTTCCTAATAGTTTTAATGAATTCACATGCAGTGTGTGATGGCACCTTCTTTCCATCTCTCCTCCAAGAGATGTCGGCTGTGGTTGGCTGCTTCAATAAGCGTGCCAAGAAACTTCTTGAAATGCACCTGGCATCAGGTTTCAAAAAGTATTTGTTGTGGTTTGCTAACAAGTCACACCGGAGTCACGGTTCTCTGATCCAAGAGGGAAAAGACTTGGTGACATACGCAATTATTAATTCCATTGCCATGCGAAAGATTTTGAAGAAGTATGATAAGGCAAGTGTTGTTTCCTTTGAATATTTTGCAAGCATCACCTTGGGATAGTTTGTATTTGCAACTATCGAATCGGGTAATTCATAACCAAAGGGTGTATGTTGGCCTCTCTGTTCAGCTCTAAGATCTTCAATTAACACGAGTATGCTCAAATTAACTCAAAACAATGAAACATTCTACAAATGTAAAGAATGAAGAAGAAAATAAAATGTTTGTAAATAAAATCGTATCAATTTCTTAAACAATGAAGATATGAACAGATGCATCATTCAACGCAAGGTCAAGCTTTTAAGGTGAAGGCACAGAGTCTCCACATAGAGATACTTCAGTCTCCATGGCTGTGTGAATTGATGGCATTTTACATAAATTTGAGAAAAAGCAAGGTTAACAACCAGGCCCCAATGGGGCTGTTTGGTGATTGCTCTCTCACATGTGACGATGATAGACCCACTCTGTCCTGTTGCCTATTTGAGTCAATGCAGGTCGATATTAATTTGACATGCTCGATTTGCTTGGTGAGTTTTCTTTTGTTTTCTTCTTTGTTTTTCAATATTTACATTCCTAAAGTCATTGTTGGTTACATTTTTTGGGGGGGCTGGAAGCTGAGAGTTGACTGGTAGAAGTTAAAATTTAAATATTAATATTAAATATAAGTGAATGATGAAATACAAGTCCATAAATAAAATTAACAACTTAAGAAGGAGTTGACAGTGCAACTCTTGATTTCCTGTTTCTCCGATAGTCCATAAATAAAATTAAACAACTTAAGGAGGAGTTGACAGTGCAACTATTGATTTCCTGTTTCTCCGATAGTCCATAAATGGCAGTTTCTCGTTTTTCTTTGTTGTGAATATTATAGGATATGGTATTTGATCCTGTCTCGTTATCATGTGGACATATATTCTGTTACATGTGCTGTTGCTCTGCCGCCTCAGTGAGTATAGTAGACGGGTTAAAGGTTGCCACACTCAAAGAAAAATGCCCCCTGTGCCGAACGGTACGCTTCTTTCGCCTCTCTTTTGGGAGCATTTTCTTCAATTATTCTTGTTACTGTCAGTTCATGTTTTCTTGTGTTATGTTCTTTTTAACTTTTTTTTTTTAATTATTATCAGGAAGGAGTCTACCCGAAGGCTGTGCATTTGGATGAGCTGAACATCCTCTTAAGCGAAAGGTTTGTTTGCATAAAAAAATGAGCATTGTCAAATAAATGAATTAATTTCATGCATATATATGTTTTATTTTCTTTAATTTTGTTTGGAAAAAAACAGTTGTCCCGAGGAGTGGGAGAAACGACGCGAATTTGAAAGGCTTGAACGCATCCGTCAGGTGAAGGAGCACTGGAGGCTTCAGCACAGAGCTTTCGTGGGCATTTGAGTTTGAGAAAATAAATATCCCCGAGTTTTATTCGGTGCTTGAAAAATGATATTCAAATAAAAAAACATTGCTTTTCTTTTCCAAAAGTAACATATTGCAAATGTTTTTTTATATGTAAAGGTGAAAGTTCTAGTCTACCAACTGATATTTAATGTTTATTCGGGTTTTGAATTCATAACTTCTCATATTAGAGGACATGTGCCTTTGTCATCAGACCAAAGGCTAGTTGTTAGCGTATTGCAAATGTAATTTGATATTAGACAGATTGGTTGTATTGGATCTGTTCATTACTTTCTATTTTAGTTAATAATAACGTACCAGGTATAACTAACCTGTGATTTATTATTGACTGTTAACTTTTTCTATATGAGGAGGTTCTAATACCTCATGCCTTTCATACCTCATCAAACCTCATGTTTTATATCTTTATTTTAGAAATCCAAACTGTCGATCCAAACCGCTTAACATGATATCCATCTTAAAATATGATTGGGAAGAAATTTTATAATTTTTGAATTTTTTTTATTATTTTTCAAGATAGATACAAAATCATTGTTTTTGAATCGTTTAAAAACAATGGTCTTCTATCTATCTTAAAAAATAGTAAAAAAATTATAAAAATTATAAAATTTGGTCGTCAAGCATATTTTAGTATGGATATCATGTTGAGAGGTTCAGATCGATATTTTGAATTTTGAAAACGAAGATATAAAATATGAGACATAATGAGGTATGAAAAGTATGAGGTTTTGGAACCCTCCTCTTTGTACATATCGTTTATTTTCCATCTAGAAATGGTGCCTATTTGAATGATTCTGACGTAATAATTTATTATTCTTAATGATGCTTATTTTGGATGTTTTGATGATGCTACGGACTCTGTTTTTTTATTTTTGGCAATCAATTTTAAAAGATATCGTTGACATATGATTTGGTTGAATTTGCACAGATAGTTTCTCTCTGCTTGATGAAAGACTGTTTAGTTGAATTTCCAGAAATAAATGCATCACGTTTTAAAATATAAAACAAGTATTGTTTAATTCATGAATAATATGTAATCAGTTATTGGTATGGGAAGCTTCCATTTTTCATTGGAAACAGAGAGCATTGGACTAAGCGGATGGACTTGTCAACGTTAGACAATGTCAATTAACATTATTTAATCATTTTTATTTTAATAAGCCTTACTGCTTCCCCTGTAAGCTTGCACTCCCTCAAACGTTATCACATTGTCACCTTAACAAATATTTTAAAAAGAAGGAATTGAGTTTTGTCGAAACAGCTTTGGACACAATTTATTGCAAGTTGGGCCTAAATCGTCTGATATACGTCGATATTTGTGCATCCATGTGAATGTTGACCATCCGTGCTAATTTTAAGGCAAATCAAACAGTTTAGGTCCGGCTTTGAATAGGTTTTGTCCAAAACCCATTGGACAAAAACTCCACACTTAAAAGTAAACAGAAACCTCAGAAGAAAAAGGAAACCCAAGGAAATGTTCACACAAATATCCTAATTAATTCAACTCTTCATCTTTGCTCCCATTGAGCAAAAAGAAAATCACCATCTCACAATCTGGTCTATTTCAGTTGGAAAAACAGTGGAAATTACGTTGGTGTGTGCTTCTGTTCATCAGAGGAATTGCCTTCAGGAGGTTAAAATGAAATTTCGTAGCAATTCAACGAACTCATCATCGACAGCTCATCAGGGGGATGATGAGGTTGCCGGAGTAACCGTCAAGTGGTTGCAATATGCCGGCTTGCAACACCTGGCCTCGCCTGTTGCTTCACTGGATCAACGACAACTCCTCCATGATCTACTTCTCCAAGTATGTGTGTAGAGTGCTTATGTTTTGATCTATGTTTGGGATCTGATATAAATCACATAACCATTAAAATATTTTGGTTATGTTGTGTCTTGTACCCAGATATTAAATTAGATAAGTGTGAATATGAGTCAATGATGGAAACTTTGAATTTATGAATGAATATTTACGCACAATATCACATCATAAAACAGAATGGTATTAGTTGATAGCTACAAATATAAACTTTACACAATTTGAAACACAAAGGTAAGCCAATAACTTGTCACTTCTTACAATTTAAGACAACATATCTGAACTTAGTTAAATACAATTCTCATTTTACCAACATATAAAGGATTTTGTACGAGAAAGTTTTGACAAAATAATATCTTCAACTATATGTTAGGTCTATTTTTTTAAAAACAAAATTATGTTATGTTAGCTACATCGATTCTTAGATCTATAAGTAGCAAAGAAGCAAAGCGAATAATACAACATAAAAATCAACCTGAAGTGTAGCAGTACTATCTTGCACACAAATGCATTTTTAAAATTTTCTGAAACAATTACATAATCAGTATGTTGCAAGGTTATAACATTATTTTATATTTGTCTGATACTAGCATTGCTGAAGATAAGTTCTTATAAAATATATCACTGATGTTATATTTGTCTGATACTAGCATTAATTGCTCAAAATAAGTTCATATAAAATGTATCACTGATGTAATAATTTTTTAGGGGTATGGAGGGCAAGCTATCCCCAGGAGTGAAAATTATGAATACAGTACTGCACAGTGTGAGCCACTTAACAGTTCCGGAAAGAGTTCAAAACATGGCTCGAAATGGGTTGGAATTGGCCTTTTAGACCTTAAATCAACTCATGATGACATAAACTTTCTATCTGAGGTATATTCTCACCAATGCAAGAGGTCTTTGCATTCTCAATTTGCATGGAAAAAATATTATATTTTCCTTTTCAATTTTCTTTGTTTTCCCAAAGTACATTCCACAAAGGTGTAGCAATGAATAGCAATCTCGGGTATTTGCACAGTACCAGTCTACTGTCTGCCAGCTGGTACCACATTGTACTTTTGGTTGGTTTCAGTTCATTTGGTTTGATTTGGGTTTAATTGCTGATAGCAGAAAAGCACATCTTAGACATTTATGTCTTTTTTTTTTCGCCTTTTTCTGTTCAGGATTTAACTACTGATCCACTTGATCTTTTACCAAGTTCACCTCCTAAGGTAGTCAACCGCGATGTCAGTTCTATTGTCAGTGGAAAATCTCAAGTTAAATCAAATAAAACTATCAGAGCAGCAATTGATCAAAAGAAATCTGAGAAGAATGCCAAGGGGAAGGAAGTGCACAAGGTTTGAGCCAGTGGAACAAATAAAAAAAAATGATGAGCTAATTTCTATTTCTGAGAAGCATTATTACTATCTCATTTATCAAACTTTGGTATTTTGTTTGATGATATTTTTTTCTTAACACAAATTCACTTTTTTCTTGGCAAATAAACAGAGCAAAGAAAAAGCTACTGACATTGATCTGGCACTTGACAAGGAGATAGGAATATATAACAAAGATGAAGATATGATAGTTGCTGAAGACGTGGTAAGACATACAATAAATTACATAAAGAAAATAAAAATATTTTTTTAGAATCAAATTAAGCTTGAATCATTTCATGCAGGAAGTAGTAGCACTACAATTAGGTTCTCCAGTGTGGTCACCTACAAGGGGACTTTATAGCGAAATAAGTCTAATCGAAGGGGCAGAATGTAAAAGATCAACAGGCAAACATGATGATGACTTTGCTTTTATAAGAGATGAAGAAACCTTAAGGAATACAGAAAACAATGCTAACAATCAAAGATCATTCTGCAAAATGGAGAACAACTCCAAGAAATCGACTCTCTCGATGGATAATATAACTTTGGTAAGACGTAGGAAAAGAAGTTTACTAATATATACATAGATATCGGGAGGTACTTTTCCAAATTGATAAAATCTCCCCTTCATATTTTTGTTATTATTCATTGTATAGAAGATCTTAAAAGTTTCAAACCCTCATTATAGATTTAAGTTAAATGAGTACAATTCTATAATGAAACGTGCAAATCTGACTGCTTGAAAAACAGAAGTCAGTAGAAGGGTGAAGATGTAATTTTGACATCTACGCAACAAAAAGAATTAAAAGGAATAGTAGAGAAACAAAGAAGGAAAAACAGAGATGCATTGCTGGGTTTTTGTAAGCCTTGGTATGGATATCTCATAATTTTATTGGAGATCGTAGAAATTTTCTTCTAACAAACTCTTAGTAAAATTAAAATTATCAGTCAATTTTGAGTAATTATTTTCTTTTGGGATTCCTTTTATTTTCCCTTGAAGGACAATGCTACACGAGAGTCACCTACGACCGGACTGGATTTTAAATTTAACTCTTTATTGGAGGATATGAACAAATTGCATTCGTTTAGAACTGATAGAGCATCCAAGGAAAATAATGCTGATAAAACTACAGATAAGGTATGCAAGTTAATCATATCAAAGCTAGGATAGCCCATACTTAGTTTCAGGATATGTACTTAGTCGTAAGCTGATTACCTTGGCAGTATTTGAAAAAAAATTAGGGTGTAGTTGCCGAAATACTCAACTTCTCAGTGGCTTTATCCCCCAATGAAATTTACAAATAGTTCAATTCTGCAATAGAGGAGCTTTCCAAATGCCAAAAGGTCAAATCATCATCTGCCCTTACAAAAACAAAATATTTCCAAGGAACCAAATCCTGATAAACTCGGTTTCGGTAAGGAAATCACAAATGTAAACCAAATATCATCCACGAATAATATTGTTTTACTATAGAATGATTATCAATGGGAGCAAACAAAAAGTATTTTCTTTGCTTTCATAATTTGATTTAAAATAATCTTTACTTACTGTTATAGGAAATAGAAACAGAGGAACTTGATCTGCAGCAATTGTCATTCCGTCATGGCTCAGATAGTAATGCAATAAATTCAGAAATAGAAGAGAAGTCTAAAAGGATATCCAGAAAATCCAGACCACCATCCGTCACGAGAGGCGATATCAATTCAAAAGGAATCAACCCAACAAAGAACAGAATAGTAGTATGCTCGATGTTTTTATTCAAATTTTATGTACTCTGCATTAGCACCTTATAATTTGATTTTTTATCTCATATCCTGAAAGACAATTAACAGCTTTTCATTGACAGGAAATCAAATCAGAGCCACATGATTCCACATACATTTCTTCACCTAGGAGGTCTGAAAGCATAATTATGGCATCTTCAGTCCGCCGAAAGGAAACTAATTCCGATAAAATTAGAGTTGCGGTATGGCATTTACAAGTAAATTTTGAAAAATAATGTAGTGGCTAGTTCATATTAACACAAATCCTGAGCAACTCGATCGTATAGGGCTGGCTCGACATGTAACTTGGGACTTTACACAGTAAAAGTACTATGGGCATGACACAAACATTAAGTTACCTTTGTATTTCTTTCAGGGTGAGGAAAATAAATCAATTCGTACCAAAACTCCTGCCAAGAAGGAATCTGTTCTTTCAAGCAAGTCCCAAGAGCGCAACTCAAAGAGAGCATCAACCCAGCGAACAGAGATCAACACAAAGGATAACAAGATTACCAACATTGAACCTGATGTACTATTGTCGAAAGTACACTAACAATTATTGTACCATTTGTTTAATTGTCATCATAATTTATTTTTCTTATTTTTTTTAATATTACAGAAAAGAGCCAACGAACAAATTCATAATTCTAATCCAATCCCTAGAGAGGAAGCATCATCAACTAGTGGAACAGATGCGAAATCAAAGGAGAAAAATGCAGCGAAGTTTAGAGTTGTGGTAAGCCCTTTAAAATATTGCAACTTAACATCTTGTATGACTAGATTCAAAATGTATCTGGGTGTTAAGCATTTTTAATTTTATCAAAATTAAGCGTGTTATGGATAGGTTCGCAAAAGGCCTCTTAGCAAGAAGGAGATGCTTAAGAAGGAGAAAGATATTCTCTCTATCAAAGACAACGAACGCTTAGTTATAAATGCACCTAAAGTAAAGGTTCGTACACTATCCTACCCATTTACTCTCCTCGAGTAAGAGTAATATACTGTTCTGGCATGGAAGGAAAGGTGATACTGTCATCTTTTCCGAACCCAAGATATACGGATTCGTACCTTGGAAGGAAATGCCCACCACTCTAGCTTTGTTCTATTTTGTTCATTTTCTTTGTCTTCGGTGTTTTCTTCTAATCAAGCTTATACAGAAAAAAAACCCAAAAACCCAATCAAGTATTATTAAAAAAGAAGATGATAGTTAACCTACTTGAAAGCATAAGAACTGATGATAAATGTTAATTGTTTCTTATACATTGCCCATAGCTTAGGAAATATCTGATTTAATGTTTTTGAATTGTAAGGTAGATTTGACTGCTTATATAGACAAACACGAATTCAGTTTTGATGCTGTTCTCCATGACCATGTCACAAATGATGAGGTAACCAGCCATACTTTTAACATAATACCAATTAAATTTCAACCAAATTATTTTTTTGTTAGATTGCAACTCACAACAGTCTGTTTGTCAGGTTTACAATGTTACAGTGGGCCCGTTAATACCAACAATCCTTGAGCAAGCCAAATTAACATGTTTTGCCTTCGGCTATACAGGTCAGTGTTATACAGCATTCTAATTTGCAACCAGAAAGCTTCCATTTACCAGAACCCAATGTTTGTGACCAAGACATGATTCATATGCTTTGTTATGTTGACCCCTCAATATTACAATAGCCACTTGCTAACTTACCACTGTCATTTTCTGACTTGATCTTTCCAGGGAGTGGCAAAACCTTTACAATGGGAAATTTATCCCTAAGAGCATCAAAAGATGTACTTCAAATGTTACATAAGACCCCTCATGCCAACCGCAATCTTACTCTATGGGTCAGTTATTTTGAGATCCATGGCAAGACAATTTTTGACCTTCTCAATCAAATGAGGTTAACTTTTTTTTTTACTTGTATGCTTTGTTGTAAACTCCAATCTCACATGATAATATCTTGACCTTGCCTTACACCGGCTAAATCTCAGCTTTAGTCAATATCTGGTTACTCTATTCATTTTGTTACTTTGTGGTGGAAGTTCTGAAATTTTTTACCTCTATCAGGAAATTGTGCATACGAGAAGACGGAGATCAGCAAGTACAAATAGTCGGTTTACAAGAGTATGAAACTTCTGACATTGATGCAGTTGAAAAGGTAATCAACAAAGGAAATGCTGCAAGAAGTAAGGGTAGTACAGGGGTCAACAATGAATCGTCAAGGTCACATTCAATTCTACAACTGGCGATTAAGCAAAATTCAATGTTTCCCACAAATGGCACAAGAAAAAAGAGTACTGAAAGTGGAGAACTAAAAGCCAAAGCCAAAGGTGGCAGAGTAATTGGGAAGATTTCGTTTATTGATCTTGCAGGGAGTGAGCGTGGGGCTGATTACACTCACAATGATGATATAAGGTTTGCAATAGATATAGATTGAATCTAGAAGTAACATTGCGATTTCCTGTAAGGTTGCATTAGCAAAAATATTAGAATCTGATTTCTATCACATAGAACTATAGAAAGATTACCAATAGGAGGGCAGAAGTAAGAGAATTGAGGAAACCAAGTTCTGAAGCAAGTAACTATATTTTGATAGAGAAATTGAGGATATAATTCCTTGGACCCTGCCACTTTTTACGAGGATCCGTCCAATATAGTTACTTGCTACCAAACTTGACATATAGAAGGAAGAGGAGAGAAGGTTTCACCTTCTCCATCCAACAAATTCCTTTCCCTCCTCACCTCCTACCCATTCCGTCTGATTCCAAACACCCACCCCCCCCCCCCCCCCCCCCCCCCCCAACCACCTTTTTTTTATGGAGTACAGCCAAAAAGAAGGGCAAGGCAAACAAGAGATAAAAAAATATATCAAAGCACTAAACTATTACGTTCCAAATGTGCAGGAAAGGAGTTGAGATCAATAAAAGCTTGTTGGCCCTGAAGGAGTGCATCCGTGCCCTTGATAATGAGCAAAATCACATCCCATTTCGTGGAAGCAAACTGACAGAAGTGTTGCGTGATTCGTTCATAGGTGATTCAAGGACAGTTATGATATGTTGTGTCTCTCCCAGTGCTTCTTCATGCGAACAGACCCTCAATTCTCTGAGATATGCTGAAAGGTGAGGCATCAAGATCTATTTCTCAAGTTTCTAAGAGAAGAAAAATACATTTGGCCATGATATTCCTAATGTTTTATGCATAAAAATCTGAAATAAATGAGAATGAATAAATGGCAGAATGGTTCTAATGTCTATTCCAGAGAAATGTACTAGCACTAAACTATTTACAAAACCATGCCAAAGATATAATTAGGGCTGTTATTTTCAATAGCAATTATCTGCTTTTCCGGGTAACCACCTAAACTGATCCCGGACCAATATCAGAAAAAAAGACTTTTTTAGGTTTCCTATTTTACAATAATAACTGAGTTGTGTAATAGAAACCAAGTTTTTGGGGTCAACATAAGGAGAAATAATCAATACTTATTAAACTAAGCAGGGTCAAAAATCTATGTAAAGATGGCTATTCACAGAAGGATCAAGGTGCTTCTGAAATTTTGACAGATCCAAATAAGCTGGATTTTGAGAAAATCACAAGAATAGAAGGTGACAAAAACATCGAACTTTACAATCCAACACCCGAGATAGCAGATAATTTGTCAATGAGAGACATTTACAACTTTACACCAACAATTGGTGAGAGCTCATTTCGGTTCATGTCAGGTTGCAACTTCACTGGAAGCAAAGATTTAGAAACACACGTGGAATACAAAATTCAAAACAACATCAGCAATAACTATAGTACTAACTATGTTTCAAACCTAGATTTTGGTACTCAAAAGTTGCCACAAATCTACGGCAAAGAAGAACAAATTGTTCAGTGCACAGATCAAGCAGGTCTTAACATAGAGAAAGATATACAAGCAATACTTGAGGTACTCAGAGAGCTTACATGTTAATCTTACATTTACTGAAAATACACTTCATATCAAGAAATATCTTCCTTTTAGAATGCAGTGATAAAAAACTATGCACATATCCACCATTTGTAATCATTATCAATTGACAACCACAACAACTGAAAAAAAAAAAAAGGTTACAAAATCCAAAAATTAAATTTACATGTGATGGCTATAGACCTACTTGCTTTCTTCAAGTGCAAATACGATGTCCTTAAGTGTACTTTTTATTTGAAGTAGTGCAAGATAGATTTGCATAGAATGATAAAACAAATTCAATCCTTTGATAAATGTTTGTACATGTAGAATGAAAGCAACCATTCATTTACTTTCTCTCGAGGAAAGGAATATTCAAATGATATAGAAATTGTGGAAAAAATTCCAAGTTTCTATGAATCAAGTGATTGTCACGAGCAACAACAATTCAGTATGATGCATGCTGGTCCTTCAAATTCACTGGATGTATGCCAAGAAGAGCAAGTGGACACTGAACCCATGATTGAAGAAATTTATGAGAAGGAAAGCGATTTGGATTTTGTAAGCTCAAGTTTGCCTGGACAAAGCAATGAAGAGACTTCTTGGAATCATCAAAATCAAGAGGGAGTTCCAAGTGAGACTGGTGATATCAAAACTATATTTGAAGTAGAAAACTCGAGCATTTCAGACATTGATAAGGTACAGAACCAAGAACTCAAATCCCTGGTGTTGCATGGCAAGATAAAATTTACATGTTTTGACCACATTACTTGCTATATTGTTTTTCTATCATTAAATTAGGAAAATGAGTGTAATTTGTTTGCCGTAAACAAAGAGATGTTAGGTACCATGAGTGTCAGTGAAAAAAATATAAATAGAAGACCTGACGAAAGACCCAGTTTATAGGAGAGAGAAAAGGATGGCATCCATGAACTAGATTTCAAATATTCTTCACTCTCTGTTGAAATATTTGAGAACCAAATGGCAATGCATACTCATCATCATTTTTTTTTTATTGAAGAACCCCGGTACACCCAACATCTTTTAGATGCTATCCTCAAGGATTAAACCTGCATCTCTCCATAGAGAGACGAGAGCTCGTGCCACTGCATTAGGGTGCGTTTGGATTGGGAGTGGGGTTAGCAATGTTGGCAGCTAACCCAAGAGTTCCGGACAGCCGCTAACCCAACCTTTCATTTGAATAGCAGAATAGCAGGGGTTAGCGGCTATTCCAAACAGCTAGCTTACCACCCATCCAAACACTGAATAGAGTCCAGAATTGCTCGCTAACTTAGGTTAGCACTATTCCTCTATGATCCAAACACACCCTAAGCCCACGGTTCACACTCATCATCATTTGTTAAAAATCAATTTTCAATGCTCTTAAAGATTTCTCAATATTTGGACCTTTATTTATGCCTATATCCAAGACTAAATGCTAAACTAAACACCAGAAAAGGCCCACAAGAATATCTCCAATCACAATAAAAAATATAGTAAATATATGGATCTTATTGATATCATATAGTACCATGACCACATAGTATACGGATCAGTTACAGGAGTCCTTGTAGCAAATTTGGTTATAGAAATGCATAATAAAAAAATTGGTGGTTCTTTAATCCCTAGGATGAGTGTAATATCTGCTTTAAGAAGAGATGCAACATAAAATACTGCATCAAAATATCAAAACAAGTGACCCTATAGAAATCTGTCGGGGTCAGATTATATCTAAATTAGAACAGAGATTTAGATACAGTATACAACAATTATAATGCCAACACTAAATTATACTTTCATCATAGCCTATTTGGAAGAACAGAAGAATGGAAGCAAAATTTATAACTATTCAACTCACATATATGATCAGTCAAGTGGAAGAGAGAAATCTCAAAAAAAAAAATTAAGGGGGAATGTATTGATATGCTTGTTATAAATTGGTACATTGTGTACTATTGGATTAATGAAACGAAAACTGTGTTGTTGCTGTGTTCCTCACAGGAAGAGAAGTCTGTAAAGGAGATAGGAGAATACAAAAATGTAGTGGATGTATCTCTTATGGCTCGAGCCAAATCTACTGAAAGGGAACTGTTGCTTCCATTGCATATGGAAAGCAAAGATTTACAAGTCATCTTGAGTAATAATCCAACTAAACCAAGATCAGATGTTTCTACACAGAATTCATTAAAAATCTCTGAAAATAAGAAATCACCAAACAGAAGAATACCTAGCGAAGAAAGAAACAACAAAAACACCAAAAATTTGAGCAAGGAAGAATTGGAGTCACCTTCAATAATCCATGAAGAACAATACATATCAGGTGCAAAAGCAAGCGAAGGGCTGACAATAGAAAAAACTGCAATCAACTTATTTGAGGTAACACAAGTAGTATTGTACCTTTAAAACAGTTCTTTTGTTTTATGGGCTTAAACATGTTTATTCATGTCTTTCTATAGGAAGAAGAGGCTTTACTAGCTGCTCATAGGAAAGTTATCCAGAACACAATGAATATACTGTGTGAAGTAAGTGGAAGACAAACTTATTTAACACATCTTCAAATTATAAGAAATTAATGTCTCATATGTGCCGATAATTTTTTTTTGAACTAGTACTATTATTTTTCTTCTTTAATTGTTCTAACAGGAAATGAATCTACTTGAACAAGTAGATCAACAAGGAAGCGTGCCTAGTAGATACCTAGCAAAACTGAGCTCTGTTTTATCTCACAAGGCTGCTGACTTGGCAAGATTACAGGAACATGTCATGAGATTCCAACAATGTCTTCAAGAATAAGAAGGTAGAACAAGAAATGCTAATTAGGAAGAGACTCCATTGATAATTCATGCAGCTTATATGATTACATTAATCTTTATGTAGTGTGTACATTATCATAAAACCCTATTTGACATTTAGTAAGATTGGGTTGTCTTTATTCTAGTTATATTGTCAGTGCTTGGTCTCAGGACTAGAAGCAGTTTGTGTTTGTAATGCCTGTATATTTGATTCTCCGCTTGCAGTAATCTGAACATTTCTAACTGAACTGATATAGCCTTGTCATTGTCTGAATTACTTGTGATCTATTTTTTTATAGTATATATAATTTCATGACTTTGTGACTCCGGTTGGGTTTTATTTCTAGCCTTACCCCAACTTGTTTGGACTAAAAGGCTTGGTGGTGGTTGTAATATCAAATAGAAAATGCTGTCCAGCACTCAAGCATCCAGAGAAAAAGCTTTTACTTTGTATAATTGTGGAACATGAAATTTCAGAAAGTTGAAAGACACGTCCATATATAAAGAACTGTCAATTACTCATTTTGTCAGTTCAAAGATGAACCTATAAAATTCTTTATTTTACATCCAGATAAAATGGGTAACTGATTGTTGAAAATAAAATAATTTGCAACCAAGGATCACAGGACACAATTTCATTTTGAACCAAGCAGCCTAATTATAACAACACCAATGGGAATTGACATCATTTTTCAGTACTGCTCTCATCTATGAGTTAACACAGGCAAAAAAATCCTACAAAATTCACAAGCTAATTCCCTAGAAACAAATAGAAATCCAAGAATCATGCAATGTCAAAATGTACATACAATCACAACTTACAATTATTCAGCTCTTAATCTAAGAATCTCCTTTACAGTTTGCTTTCTGAAGTATTCCATATTCTCCTGTCAATGACAATAATTTTCAGTTCACTACGATGGAATTCTAATAAAGAAGAAACTGTAGCATGATAAAAGTAAGTCACCTGGCTGAAAGAGAGACTAGTTCCCCTACTTAAGAAATCAATGTACTTGAGCATAAACATGCCACAATCATACCTGTTAATATAAAAAAAAAATAGTCTAAAGAACTCCAGAATCAGGGGAAATTTTATGTGAACACTGACAAAACAAATAAATATAGTAAGATAAAATGGCAAACAATCCAAACCCTCTTTCCCCTTCTTCCATTTTTTTTCTTTTTCTATTTTTAAGAAAAGAAAACCAAAATCCAAAATCCAAAATTCCACTCGTCTCATTCATGGAGCAAGGGAAGAGAGTATTTTGTACCTTTTGAACAGAATTTGAAAACATCTCTTTTTTATTTTCTCCACACTTAAAAATAAATATTTTAAAGTTTGGAAGGTGTACATGGGAAATTGCACCTTTAACTATAAGGTAATATGAATGCTCAAAAAGCTCTAAAAGGATCCCATATAAGGGCGTAGCACTGAAGACCACCTGGAAATTCAGAAACAAAGTGAAATTGTATACCCATTTTTTTGCATAGGGAGGCTGATGATTTCTTGCTTCCATGAATGAGCATCCATCTCTATATTACTCTTATCCTTGGCTTCGTCCACTATGTACCTGGTCTAATATATGCAAACAAAAAGTGTTGATTCCCAATTCTCTTGTTTTATACATTTTAAGTTTTATAACAGAACACCACACTCAATTCTCATGTTTGCATTTAACACCCACCATTTTTTGGGTTATTCTCAAATATAATGCCCTTACCAATAAATAGTTAGATCGAGCAAGAAACAAAAAAGAATCTAAATTAGCAAACTAACTTTCTCATATAAACTTACTTCATTAACAAGGTATCCAACACTTGAACTAATTGATTTCTTTTATTTGCAGTTCACATTCTGTCTACTTGAAAAAAGATACTACAGTTGTGGGAAAAAAAAATGTTGCATTTTCAAGGAACAAAATAGTAAGATAACAGATGGCTGCTAATTGCAAATCTATAAAAAAAAATTGAGGCACTAGATGCAAACACAAGAATGTTCAGCTTTATTTATTTCTGTAAGAGAAGTTAAATGTCTTTTTTGTTTGTGAGAACTTAGAAAGTACAAATCAGCATACCAGTACTCCTAGAACGAAACAATCCGTGCCCCCGAGGGAATCAAGATATTGGAGGGATTTTTGTTTCACATTTATGACAGCCAAGCACCAGTGTATACCTTTATGGACAGGAACAAATATCTGCATGAGAAAATCTGAACATAAGTTGAAAATGAGTTAAAAGAAATGCTACAACGATATAATAGTGGAATCTAGGGGTTAATAGTAAATATATTTACCTTGTCACAATCAATCAGAGAGTATCCTAATTTTTTTTGGGTTGTCCACCTTTTAACAGCCTTGTAATCATAACCACCATTCCCACCAATCAGCTAAAAAACATCACATAAGCAATGATTTTCGATCCCATTACACAATAAAAAGGCAAATCAAATACTAACCTTTTTATAAAAAAAGGTATTGAAGAAATGGCACTTGAGAAACCTCTCAGGTTGTCTTCGTTCCCTCTCCTTCAACAATTCCAGGTACAAATTAATTACCTGAAATCATTTTGGACGGATGGGATGAAAAGTAGAGTGATATAGCAACATGAAAATTATATAACTAAGAAAACTAACAAACAAAATTACCTCATCATTCAACCAGCCACCAGGTCTCAAGCACCTTATGATCTCTTTTGTTATTTCAATGTTAGAACTCTCATGTGTTACTAAAATGGTATGGCTGCACATGAACGGATGTATAATTCATAATCAACTTTCTAACAAAAGAAACAGTACATGAATGCACAAACATGTAAGGAGTTTGACAAGATAAAATTACCTATCTCTGCCATATAAAGCATTGTCGACCTCCTCTTCATCCTCGCCAGTAAGAGGGCAAAATAAATCACACAGATTCTGTAAAAAAAAATATTAGAGCATATATTTTAAACAGTACCTTATGATAGTCTAGTAAGGAAGTCTGGATCCTCTGAGGTAATGCACCATTTGAGTTTCAATCCGGACGGTCCAATCAGAATCCGGGCCAATCTGGCCCAAGCCTGTAATACACAGGGTCCCTTTAAGACGCGTGCTAGTATATAACGAATGGATTCCGGATTCAAACTAAAAAATGAGGTACCTTAGATGATATGAATTCCATGTAAGGTACCAGCGATACCAGAACAGGGACCAGCCTTCAACCAATCATAATTTATCTTCAGATACATTCTCTTTATTTATTTTTATCCGGTGCCTTTTACAACATAAGTGACTAAATTGTGGATTGAACAATCAACACAATTAACCTAATTTTGGTACAACAGGTACCATCTTCTGAACCAGTCAAAATTGGTAACATACTAACATTAAGTGTTTGAGTGCTAAAATGAAATATAAAAAGGAAGAAAGAATTGTCACCTCCTGTTCTTCTTCCACCTTAATTATATGAGCTTCCTTGCGCAATCTCATTTCATTCAATTTTACTTCAGCGTCCAAGCTACTCAATCTCTCATCCCTCTGTCTAGTTTCCTTGTACAATCTCTTATAAACGGGAATCTTATCCACTATACTTCTCGCATCTGACCCCTTTCTTGTAACCAGTCCCGGATCAGGTTTAGAGGTCTCCCCCACCAAGCTCTTGTACTGTTGAAAACCCAATATCTCCTCCCTCGAATCATGGCTAGTGGAAGCCTTACTTTTCCCGAAAATGAGCGAAAGAAGGTTTCCCATTGAAACGATCCGATCTCTGGCGTGAGAAGAGGAAGAAGTGAAGGATTTGACGAGGTCAAAGGGACGAAATTGAGATTTTTGCTTTTTCAACGGGGGAGCGGAGAAGGGAAGCGCGAAATTGATGCAAGAGCGTTTGCCTTTGCGTCGGTGCTTTGAGAAGGCATTCATGGCCCTACGCTTAGCATTTGGGAGGAAAGAAAATCGGAAAGATGAAAGTAAAATGAGGACGGGAAGTCGGAAAGCCGGGGAATCATATCCCTGCGGAGTTTTTATCCGCTGTGCGGTTCTTTTAATCTGTTCCGTCCGTTTTGGACGGACGGAACAAATAAGATTATGGCACAAATCTCAAAGCAAAATTAATACTGTCTCTCCATCATCTCGAGCACTCACCGGCTGAGATTAAATCTGGACCGTCCGATCAACTCCGCACAACTTTTGCAGAGGATGCTGGTCCGAAAGCCGGAAGTAATGGCGATTATAAAAAATAGTCCCTTAATTCAATTAGGTAGTATGTACCACAATTAGAGTGGTAAAAAAAGTGATGTCCGTGACTAACACGCTGCTATAATTTTGCGTGTTGTGTGATGACTAAAATATTGAAGGTGGACACGGCACGTGAATAGTCACATCATGCGAGTTATGTCATGTTCAAACACGTCATATCTAAATGTGACTGGTCATATTTTGTTATGTTTAACTTTTCTTTTTCATAATTTAAGTTAGTTTATTCAAATTCATCATTGGATCAAGATCTAAGAGCATCTACATTCCTGAAACTATTAGAGTTTATAATCTGATGTGGCAGTTTCTAATCTAATTTCAGGAATGTGGTAGAGTTTCTTATTTAGAAACTATGCAGTAAAGTTTCATATTATGAAACTGTTTCAAAACTTTATGCTGACCAAATGATTGGTTCAAATTAATTCATTTTTATAATTTGTTGCTGATTTGGCTTAATAGAAACTCTAAAATTAATTTCAGGGATGTATGAGTTAGAAACTTCAGAGACTTTAATTTCTAAAAAGTAGTTAACAGATATTTGGAAACTCATTTGAGTTGCAGGGATGTAGATGCTCTAACGGTCCTAATTACATATGATTCGCATTACTATATGTTGTGCTATGCTGTGACCAGACTTTTCGCGTGACATACCGTGATGTTTCAAATTTTCAAAAGATAGCACAACACTCGAATGGTCACAACACGTGACATGTGAGTCACAACACAACAGTCACAAGTGCCGTATCATTCCGTGTTGTAACCATACCATTCCATAACAGAATCGGCTCTGCCATACTATTTTTCTCACTAGCCACAATGGGTCGGAAAGTAACCCATGTCTCCTGGAAATTTTATTCAAGAGTAAATAGAAAAAATAAATTAAAAATAGTAAAGGATGTACGCTTATTTTAAAAATAGAAAGGAACTATCATTACAAGAAATTATGCCTTTCCCGGCGCTTGAAAATGCCGCTAAATACAATCAAAAATGTCGCTACATGTCTTTCCCGGCGCTTGGCCGAGTGCCAGGAATACTGCCGTCGGCAAAAGCCTATGCCGGCGCTTACATATCCTTATGCCGGCATTTGCAAACCGCCGTCCGAAATAAGATGTCCCGGCGTTTGGAGGCGCCTGCAATTCTTTTACCGGCGTTCATAGAGGCTTTACCGGCGTTTGGCAAACGCCAGCCGAAGGTTTCTTTCCCGGCGTTTCTTGTTATTTGCCGGCGTTCAGCGCTACTTTTACCGGCGTTTGGCAGGCGCCTGCATAGAGCTTTTACCGGCATTTGGCAAATGCCGGCCAAAATGCTGTTTGCCGGCGTTCATAGAGCCTTTACCGGCATTTGGCAAATGCCGGCCAAAATGCACTTTCCCGGTGCTTGTTGATATTTACCGGCGTTTAGAGACACTTTTGCCAGCGTTTGGTGAGTGCCGCCAATTCTATTACATGTTTTTTAGAGCAGCGCCGCTACAATATTATTTTCCAGCATTTGGCGAATTTTCCCAATAATTTGGTCATATACCCAGATAGTGATGCATAACCTGGAAAATCACTTATGGTCCACAGAAGAGCAGCATGTAGTTGAAACATCTCACATTTGGATGCATCATAGGTTCTTGCTCCATTGGTCCAGAGGTCGTTCAACTCGTCGATCAGAGGCTGGAGATAGACATCGATGTTATTTCCAGGTGAAGTTTTACCAGGAATGATCATGGACAAAATGAAGTTGGACGACTTCATGCACAACCAATGAGGGAGGTTATATGGAATTAAGACAACAGGCCATATGGAATATGGTACCATCATACCATAAGGATTAAATCCATCACTTGCCAAACCAAGTCTTACATTGCGCGAATCTGATGAAAATTGGGGATGATTGGAATCAAAATCTTTCCATGCAAGGGAGTCCGCAGGATGTCTTAACAACCCATCTTTAGTGCGACCATCCTCGTGCCATCTCATGTTAGCTGCTGTTTTTGAAGACATGAACAACCTCCGTAGTCGTGATTTCAAAGGAAAATACCTCAATACCTTAGCGGGTATCTTTTTGCCCACCTTGAGCTTGCATCTTCCAATTGATTTTTTCCTTTTGATCGCCTTGTACCTAGATGCACTGCACACGTGACATGTGGTATCATTAGCAAATTCTTTACGATATAACATGCAATCATTAGGGCATACATGAATCTCTTCGTACACAAGCCCCAGATCTTTAACAATTTTATCAGCTTCATAAAAACTGTTCGGAAGGGTATCCTGGTCAGGTAATGCAGCCTTAATTAATTCAAGCAATTGTTCAAATACTTTGTTACTTATGCCCCCCATACATTTCAGCTGCATAAGTCTTAATAAAAATGATAATTTTGTGAATTTCTTGCATCCTGGATAGAGTTCTTTGTTACCATCTTCACATAATCGATAAAATTTCCTCACTTCGTCATCAGGAATCTCATTGTGATCATTGACTCCGAATTCTGATTCAGTGCCTGTAGGGTGCATCCCAAATGCATCATGCAACATACTATCGATATGATCACCTTCTGACTGCTCATTTTGAACATCGCTACTAGAGATATTTTGTGGAACTGAAATGTCTTCACCATGAAAAACCCAATTTGTGTAATGTTTCATAAACCCGTTGCATATAATGTGATCACGAATATCAGTTTTATCCAACCAACAAGTATTCACACAGAAATTGCAAGGACAAAGTATCATATTCTCTCTAGATTTGTTTCTAAATGCAAACTCAATGAATTGTTCACACCCAGATCGGTACTCAGATGTAACCCTGCATGTTTGGGTTTATTGTATTAGGGCATTACCTAATTAGTGAACCACAAGTCATTATCGAAATGATTAACAAATACAAATGAACTATATATATGCATCATACCTTGGGAGTTCTATCCAAGTCTTGTCCATTTGAAGAATATGCATGAAATTAACAAGAAGGAAGGAAAAAACAACTACCTGTTCAAAATCTGTCCATTTTCTATCATTTTTTTAATAGACCCTCAAAGTGTACATGCATTTATTAGAAAGATCATGCTTAATTTGTACACTTAATGTCTAAAACTCTAGTTAACCAATTAGAAAGCACTTAAAGAATACCTTTGAGTCTTACTGTAGACTTGGATTATAAAAAATCATCCAACCTAGAAAAAAATCTAAATTGCAGCAACATCCAATTTTGTTTTCGAAAGATATATTACAATTAAGTAGCAGTACATTCAATTAGAGATGGACCTAAATATTGCATCAAATAAAAATAACAATTACTGAGATGTTATAGGGAAGACTTACATTGATGGAACTGTCAAAGATAGCTCCCGAACGAACCTTTGTCTTGTTCCCTACAATTAGAATCTAATTGATTAAAATGAAACAGTGATGCTTATAATTATATCCCAAGAAACCATAATCACTAAATATGCATGATAGCTAGAAATCATAGAGATATGAAAGTAAGTCCAAAATTAATTAAACACACGCAATGTGACCTATGCTTTACTGCTTGCATGCAAAGAGAAATGTGAAACTGTGAAACTGTGCCATGCACAGATTGAGTCTCAAAATTCTTAATAAAAAACAAGTCTTTCCAAAGGCTATGTGAAACTGTAGCAATGGAATATATCTCAATAACTGAAAATTTGATTGGCTTAACAGAACTGAAGGAAAGCAAAGTCACGAAATTGGTGCAAAATTTTACAAAATTCACCTCATTTCGTAATTCTACTTACCCTAATTGAGATTCTTGATGTGGTAATTGATCAATTTCTTGATTTTTTTACCAAAGATATTCCAATTTCTTGATGATATAAAGCTCACGAAATTGCTCAATTAAGAAATAAAACTCACGCAAGATATATACAGGGACCTTTTAATTGCCCAAATTAGAATGAATGGAGAGGAGATCGGGGAAATTGAGAAATACTTGCCTCCAATAGAAAATTGAGAATATATCCGGAGAACAAAGAAATTGCGCCGCCCAAATAATTAGATGGAGAATATTAAACTATACTTTGCGGAGAATGGAGATATTAAGATAAAAGCAATACCCCTCGCCGGTGATTTTTATTGACGGAGGAATAATATTCTAGCCAATTTGCGGAGAATAGCGATGGATTTAGCGGCGATTTTTATCGTGCCGCGAAAACCTACGCAAGCGTGCTTAATCGCGCCGAGATGCTAGCGCCGGCCGATCTAATACGTATTATGGCGTTTCCTATCGCGCCGGTTTTTTAAACGCCGTTAATTACTTAATTTCTTGTAGTTTCTTGTAGTGTACACTACTACAAAAATACAGTTTGTACACGGACTTTAACTGGAGAGCTACACGGATTTGAAAACGTGTGCAATACTGGGGTGTAGGAAAGTCCAGCATTTACACACGGATAATATATCCGTGTACGATTACACAGATCCTACACGGATTTTTTACTAAAAGGCCGTGTGGAAAACCTCCCAAAGTGCACACACCGCAAGAGAGCTACACGGATTGGCAATATAATATCCGTGTAGGAATCATGTTTACACACGGATATTACCTAAAAACCGTGTAGCTCTCCTCCCTAGCTACACGGATTTGTAATCAAATATCCGTGTAGGATTACTATTCCTACACGGTTTTATGTTAATATCCGTGTGTAAATATATTCCTACACGGATATTTGATTACAAAATCCGTGTAGCTCTATATATTTTTTATTATTATCACATTTTACACGGATTTATTTTAAAATATCCGTGTAGGATTTTCCATTTTTTTTTTGTTTCTGGCTAGCCTCCACTTTTGCTAGCCATTAAATTATATATAATCAGAATGTTTTTTTTGCCCAAAACAGAATATAAATTGCCAAAACATAACATAACAATTCAAAATTGATAATTACACTAATTAAGTTATACAAATCCATCTTGTTCTTTACAAAATTCGGATACAAACCACCTTGCCCACTTCGCTCTAATTTCGTTGATTTGTTCGTCTGACAAAGGGGCTTGGCTCCGGCTATACTGCAATTATAATTTAAGTTAGTAACGAGAAACAGATCGAATTATTGATATTTTTAAAATGAAAATTAATGTGAATTACTTACGTTATTTGGAAAGGAAAATTGAGTCCTTTCGATCCAATTAAACATGAAAATCATCGTGTAATAAGCGCACTCCCAAGACGCCTTCTGTCGCGCGCACTGAAATTTATATTTTTCGGGTTATATTACAATGAAAATAATTTTTGGAACTATAATATTTAAGTTAAAAAATTACTGCGTGTGTGCTCACCGGCAACCACTCAATTCTGAATTTATCTTTCACGGTCCCTCTAGCTCTTCCTTGCAGTCCTCCCTCTTTAACATATTTGGTCCAAGCCCTTACAAAATTAAGTGACTGTAATTAGCAATTTCGATCCACAATTTAATTACAATTGAAAAAAAAAAATCAAACCTAGTGAAAAATTATTGCTTACTGTGTCAAAAAGGGACAGATCTCTCTGCTCTCTTCAGGTGTGACGTCTTTTGGCCTTGCAGAATCCATGATAAAAGCCCTATTTGCAGTCGGAATGATGATAAACAAACACCAGTGTGTCCTGTGGCATGAGAAATATTAACACAATTATAATCAAATTTAATTTCTTTTTTATAATTATTGAATTCAAAACATCGAGCACATTGAAGGTTAGAATCGTACCTCTGGTGGTATGGCAGAAGAATAAATTTCTTGCTATCCTCGGAGCAACGGTGCATCGCATAGCACATATAGTCGACACACTGCTGACCCTGACCTTGTAGCACGGTGAAATTGAGTTTGCCGGGGTCCAGAATTGCAGTGTTGTTTACCTTATCTTCAGGCGACCATGATTCGCAAGTTCGGAGCAGCTTCCTAAAAATGCTTTCCATTTTGAATATATATTTGAGTGATATACAATATATAAATAAAGTAAGGTCACTTACATGCAGAAAATGGTAAGGAATGAGCAATCGAGCCATCTATCGCGACCCTTGGCATATAGAAAGTCCTTGAAGTCGTCGAAAGAGAGCATGCATGGCCATCCGTCATGTAGGAACATGCCGGGTGGCGTCTCAATCATGATGCTGGTCATGCCTTCGGGTGCCTTCATCAAGCGGTCATGAAGACGCTGACAATCGAGAGGCAAAGCATTGTATTCTTCTGGGCTGATCAGACGGCGGTCCGGCGCCTCAGGCTGGACTCCAGCATCAGTCTCTCCTACGACATCGGTCGTGCGGACCATCCCACTCTCCCCCCGTACCGGTGATAAATGGGCCTCCTACGCATGCATCAAATTTTAAAAATTTCAAGTATTTAAAAAGAGCGGTTTTGAATGTAACAAGATATGTTGATAATTTAGAGATTACCTAATGAAGAATGATCTGATTCTTGGGCCATTGGATAAATGACTCACGGATGTCATCCACAACTAGCATGTCCTCGGTCGGGACAGGAAGAGGTATCCTACGCCATTCTGACACAACAGAGTCGATTTGGACACATGCATAGCCGCGCCCGACCGGAGCATGGTGCACCAATGTTTGGTCCGGATTTACGAGACCCCTGGCAACGGTGACAGGCACCGCACCGCTCCAAATGATCAAGTCGCATTTGGTGGCCACCTGCAATTATTATTAAGATTACTATATTTGATACCAAGTTTACGAACCAACATTAATTGCATTTAGATTATTAATAGTAGGTATTACCTTGAGATTATCGAACTCGTCCTCCCAGGTCCCGGATGCTTGACTGCTTCGCCGAATTCCCGACGAAATGGGAGGTCCTTGCTCGGATGGGTGTGTAAACTGATGAGATGTCATGCGGTTTACAATCCTTGCTTCCATCCTTGCTTCCATCTCCGCCATCCTCTCCGCCATCCTCGTCTCGTACTCTTGTTGGATTTCCTGGCGGAGCCGCGCATCTCTCTCTTCGTCGGTGACTTTGGCGCGCGATCTTCGCTTGGGTTTCTCTGAACGGAAAACATCCTTGAAACCCTTGTAGACGCCTACACCCCTTACCCGACCCGGGTGCTCCGGATTGTCAAGCGTTTGAGAGAGAGAGTCATTCTCCCTGGAACAGGTCCGGACACCCGATGTGACCTCCTCCTCCACTTGCAACTGTTAATAAAAAAATTGAATGCAACAAAAGAATAAGTCAAGTGAGTGAGCTATAATTTTTTTTGAATGACTCAGTGTTATAAAAAGAATGACTTACCATTTTATGAGCCACGGGCTGCAACTCTTGAGGCAGTCGGATCTTCCCGTCGGCAGTAATCTCAGACCTTGCCATGAGCCAATTCGTGCCCCGGGTATTGGCGATCTTTACCACGGGTGAGTCAGAATCTTTGTTTGACTCAAGCACGGACTTCCATTCCTTTGACTTACCCTCGTACCCGCCTGATCCTAAATGGTGCAGGTACAAGTTCTTAGCAACAGTCCTCCTGCCCCTTTCGCTTTTTTCCTTCAAGAATAAAAGCAAATCAAACAGTTAGTTCAAATATAACAACCGATCGAGAAAAAAAGAGTTAAAACTTTATAAATTTAGTTACCTTGAACTCGGGTGTTTGCTTCAAAGCAACAAACTCGTCCCATATTGGTTGAGTCACATTTTGATAGTACCCGACCGGACACCTCCCTTTATTCATCCATTCCGTCACGAGGTTGCTCTTATGTTGCTTCCACCCCTCGTTCATTATCTTCAAGGTGTTCTGCTTCGGTGTGTCATCCTTGATGTTCCATTGAGCCTGATTGACAGCAAACAATTATCAGTGTTAGAGCCTGATTAACAACAATCAAATTGAAATATTTAAATATAATCCGATTACCTTAATCTGCTGCCACCATTCTGCCTTATCTTCCTTTTTAACCTTCTTCCAGTTATCTATCCTAATGTCCGCCTTCTCCTTCACAAGGTTGTTCACCCAATTTGAGTACGGCAATCGGTTTGGCCCTGTCGGATGGCCTTCTTCAGTGAACTCGATGACAAATTCCTTCCCCTCTGTCGTGTTTTTGCACTTGGTCGGGCCTCGCTTCCTTCTTTGTGACGAGGCTAACTGTGATGGACCTTGCATGTCCTCGTCTTCAGGATTGTCGAAGTGATCACCCGAATGTGACATGATTCTGCAAAAAAAAAATTAGCAAGTTAATATTAACATTCCAAATCAATTCCAAATCAATTGCACTAATTACACTAATCAATTTATTAATTTAACCTAAACCCGAACTTGGTTCAATTTGGTTCAATTTGGTCCAATTTGGTTCCAAGCACTACCCAATTTTTCCAATTGGTTCAATTTGATTCAATAGACCTCCTTTTAAATTACACTAAATTTGGTTCAATTTGTTGTAAAACGATTCCAATTTGGTCTAAAACAATTCCAAACAAGCACAAGCAAGCACAAGCATTTTTAATCAATTTGCATATAAAACGAAATTTACATATAAAACCAAACAAGGACAAGCATTTTTAATCAATTTGCATATCAATTTACACTAATTATAATCCATTTGCATAATTCAGAACAAGGTCCCTAGCAGTTCAAGTTTGGTACTAGAGGCAACACCGGGTCGGTACCAACTGGTACCTGCATCGCATAACCACAAACACACATAGCACAAGCCGAGTATAGGTCAGAATCAACACAAAACCAGCACCAGCAACACGCAAGAACAAGCACAAACAGCACAACATCATCACAACAAAGCACAGACCAGAAACAACCCCCACAACCAATAAGCACAGCCCAACCCGTACCAGTAACCCACAAGCACAGCACAAACAGCCCCCATAGCAACACAGGCATGTCACAGCACACAAGAAAGGAGGGTAAGACGGCCCCCTCATCAATCAGAACAAGGCACCAAAAGAAGAGGCATCACAACAAATCAAGCAACAAAATAAATAAGAGGTGCTTAAGTTACCGAATCCTTCTTTAAACCCTAACTAAACCCGAATTAAATAGAGTGATTACCTTAGACAGCAAAACAGGGAGCAAGGGCAGACCAGAAGAGAGAGAGAGAGGCAACAATGGAGTAGACCAAAACCCTAACAAATCAGAATTTGAGGTAAGTGAACCAATTTTGTTTGAAAAACAAAAGAGAAAGAGAGAAGAGAAATATATTACCAAGTGAAGAACACAAGCACCAGGAGAGGCGGCGAAGAGGGAGGACGGCGGACCAGAGGGGAACGATCGGACTTAGAGAAATTTGGCTCAGCCGGACTTAGAGAAAATTTCAAAATCAGAGAGTAGGAGGAAGAAGAGAACTGATCGGACTTGTAAAAATTTGGCTCGCAAAATTTGGTTTTGAAGTGGAACGAGGAATCCTACAAGGATAAGTATCACAATCCGTGTGCAATACCTAATCCTACACGGATATTAACTCTAAAAACCGTGTAGGAATAGAGGGGAGCTACACGGTTTTTAAGTTAATATCCGTGTAGGAATATAGGATAGCTACACGGATATTAACGTAAAAACCGTGTAGGATAGTTATTGTACACGGATTTTGGTTTTAAAAACCGTGTAGGAAATTGAAATAATGTTTAAAAACCGAATAGACCAAGTCCACCGTAAACCAGCGTTAAATAGCTGTACACCGCGTGTGGACCGCGCAAAAATAAGCGAATTTTCGCTCCTGGGGTGAATCGAACCAAGGTTCTCCTCTTTAGCGCCATAGTACTTTACCACTACACTGAATTACATTTCATGTATTATTCTCGTTGTTATTATATTTAATATATACCTAGAACTTTTTATATTTAATTTATATAAAACAAGTATTGAATTAATAATATAACTAAAATAATATAATATAATAAACGTATCGTATCCTTGATTTTTGAGATTGAAATTGAAATAAAATCTTAATTTGAAATTGAAATAAAATCTTAATTTAATTTAATATAATATAACTTCTGCATTGAAATTGAAATAAAATCTTAATTTTTTTATAATTTAATTAATTTTTAAATTGTATTTGAAATTTTAAAATACATATATATCATTTCTGAAATTTGAAATGTATATGAAATTTTCAATCTGAAATTGAATGAAATTTATATATATCATTGAAATTGAATGTAACAATATTAAATGTAACAATATTAAAAAATTAAATCTAATTAAATGTAAATATATGCTTTCAAAATTAAATGTAACAATATTAAAAAATTAAATCTAATTAAATGTAAATATATGCTTTCAAAATTAAATGTAACAATATTAAGAAATTAAATCCAATTAATGTAAATATATGCTTTCAAAATTAAATGTAACAATATTAAAAAATTAAATCCAGTAAATATTACATTAAAAAGTATTACATCAAAAAAAATATTAAAGGTCTCAAGTTTAAAATAAAAATATTACACATTGGTTTTTTTCTTTCTTTTTCTCTTTTTTTTTTCACTTTTTGAACATCGGCCCATAATCCTTCGTTGTGGTCGAATCTCATGTAGTTCGCTTCGTCTTGTTCTTCAATTGTTGGTGCCTCAGTTGGCATGTCGGCATAAAATGGAGGTATCTCTTCGAATTGGTCATACTCTTCTTCGTCGACGACGTCTTCGACTCCAACAATCCTTCTTTTCCCCGAGAGCACAATGCTCCACCTAGCATCACTCGGGTCAGTGACATAGAAGACCTGTGTGCCTTGCTTGGCGAGTATAAACGAATCATCAACATACCCGACTTTGTTGAAATCAACGAGTGTGAACCCATTGTTATCAACCTTAACACCCCGGTCTTCGACCCATCGACACCGAAACACGGGAATGCTTAGGCGAGGGCTGTAAATGAGCTCCCAGATTTCTTCAATAACACCGTAATATGACTTTGATGCTATTACAGGCCGGGCATCCCCGGATCTACTGAATTCTTGAGCGGCCGCCACCAACGTCACCCCGCTATTTTGCGTCGCACTCTTATCACTTTGGACTTTAGTGTAAAATGTATATCCGTTAATCTCGTATCCTTGAAATGTTCTGACCACAGTTTGGGGTCCTTGGCCCAGCAGCCTAACAATTTCATTTACGGGGTGTGATTTCACTTTTTCTTTCAGCCATCCTACAAAAGAACGATTGTGCTCGTTATTAATCCACTTCTGACTTCTTGTGTAGTTCCTTTGACGAAGGATTGTCATGTGCTCATCTATATAGGGAGCGACATCTGCAATGTGCTGTAGTACAATAAAATGTGCCCTTTCTAGTTCATCTTGGTCAGCAACTATGGCTTTCAAACCGATTGTCCCAACTCCTTGGAGCCGTCCCTCGTATCGAGATTGTGGAACACCAATAGGACACACACCGGTCAGGTAGTTCGTGCAAAACTCGACCACCTCTTCCGTGGAATATCCTTCGACAATGCTACCTTCGGGCCGATATCGGTTCCTTACGTATTTTTTCAAAATGCCCATGTATCTCTCGAATGGATACATATACCGCAGGAAAACAGGACCACAAATCTTAATTTCTCTCACAAAGTGAACAACAAGGTGAACCATAACATCGAAAAAAGATGGTGGAAAATACATCTCAAGATGGCAAAGAGTAACAACGACCTCCTTTTGCAAAGCGTCTAATTTTAGCGGGTCTATCACCTTCGAATTAATTGCATTGAAGAAAAAACAAAGCTTCGTAATGGTTTGCCGAACAGCCTTTAGTAAAATACCCCGAATTGCAACGGGAATCATATGTGTCATTAAAACATGACAGTCGTGGGATTTCATACCAATCAATTTTAGGTCCTTCATTGACACCAGCTTCTTAATATTCGAAGAATACCCTGATGGGACTTTAATACTGTGAAGGCATTTACAAAAGCTTTCTTTCTCGATCTTCGACATTGTGCACATTGCGGGCGGTAGGTATGCCTGCTTCCCTTTATCCTGCGGTGCAAGCTTTTGTCGTATTCCCATTTCCACCAGGTCTTTTCGAGCTTTAATACCGTCTTTAGTCTTGGTCGGGATGTTCAGCAATGTGCCAATCAAACTGTCACACACATTTTTTTCAACATGCATGACATCAAGGCAGTGTCTCACTTCTAAAAATTTCCAGTACGGTAGCTCCCAAAATATGGACTTCTTTTTCCAAATATTTTTCGGTGATGCTTTGGCACATTTTCCGAAGACAACATGAAGGCTTTCAACCCGCTTAAAGACACTCTTCCCGTCCAATGGACGACGTGCCACTCCTAGCTCATTTTTCCCGTTGAATACCTTCTTCTGCTTACGGTATGGGTGATTCACAGGGAGAAACCTACGATGGCCCATAAAAACATTCTTTTTAGAATGCTTCAGCCTCAGCACCTGCGTGTCATCTTCACAGATAGGGCACGCTTTTGCCCCTTTAGTACTGTAACCCGACAAATTCCCGTATGCGGGGAAATCATTTACGGTGCAAAATACCATAGCCCGCAATTTAAATACCTCTTTACTGTACACATCCCACATCGAGACGCCATCCTTCCATAATTTTTGGAGGTCCTCAATTAATGGTGCGAGATACATATCTATGTCATTCCCGGGCTGTCTGGGTCCTTGGATCAGTAATGACATCATTATATACTTGCGTTTCATGCACAACCATGGAGGCAGATTGTAGATAGATAACAGAACTGGCCAAGTACTGTGCCGACTGCTCATGCTTCCAAACGGACTCATTCCGTCTGTGCTTACCACAATCCTGAGGTTTCTCGGGTCGGAACCAAATTCTTTGAAGTGTCTATCGATGTTCCTCCATTGGGGAGAATCAGCCGGGTGTCTTAGTTTTCCGTCCTTTTTACGCTGTTCTTCATGCCAGCGCAATAATTTGGCATCTTTGGTATTTGCAAAAAGCCGTTTGAATCTCGGAATTATCGGCAAGTACCACAGCACCTTTGCCGGAGGCCGGCTCTTTTTTTCTTCATCGTTAAATTCATCAGTGTCACCGCCCTTACGTTTATACCGTGAAACACCGCATTTAGGACATGCATGCATGGCCTCGTACTCTTTACGATATAATACACAGTCATTCGGACATGCATGTATTCTTTCGATCTTCAAACCCACTGGACAGATTAATTTTTTGGCCCGATAAATTGTACAGGGTAACTCGTTGTTATCCGGGAGCATTTCTCGTAAAAGCTGTAATAAGGACGTGAAACTCTTATCGCTCCAACCATGTTCTGCTTTTAATTTCAATAATTTCAACACAGCTGACAATTTCGTAAATTTCGTACACTCAGGATACAACGGCTTTTTGGATTCATTTTTCAAATACTCAAATTTACCATAATATTTATCACCAATTTCATCTCCCACATCACGCAACATTTCCTCTAGATTGTCATCGTACTCGTGTTCTACATTTTCATCAATATTCACTGTTATCTCGTCATCGTCGCTGCATTTGAATCCAACATTATCAAAATTCTCAAAATTTTCGAGATTTTCATCAAGTTCATAATTATCTTCACAATTTCTATTGGTACCACTACTTTCTCCAATTTTCTCGCCATGCATGAACCAACATGTATATCTTTCCTTAAATCCCCGACAAATCAAATGAGCTCTAATTACTTCCGAGTCCCCAAATCCTACACAATTTTTACAATCCCTACAAGGACACAAAATGTTGGCATCCCTTTTCTCCACTCTATAACTCTCCGCAAATTGTAAAAACTCTTCAACGCGAACCAAATATTCTTCACTATCTCGTCGCAATTCATACATCCAACTTCGATCCATCTGTAAATTAAATTTAAAAAATGATTTCAATTAATTAATCATGGTGCATGGTCGACATATATATAGCTTTGGACGAATTAATTATTGGCTTACAAAGGGCCGGTTTACAATCTTAACCCACCCTTTGAATATTGTGCCTCATATGTGAACACATGTTAGCGGAATTTAATTAGTATTTGAGAAAAATTCGGCAGCATTTCCCCTTAACTCCCCAAGTATGCGTAAAGACCACATACTCGTAGGAGTAATAAGGAGAAATATTGTCGAACTTTTCTCAAATACTAATTAAACCCCGCTAACATGTGTTCACATCCTAAATGAGACACAATATTCAAAGAGCAGCCCCAAACCGGGGACTATTCAAAATTAATCCCTATTGGATTAATTTTGAACGGGCATGGACCTAAAATCATATTAATAGGTCGGTTATTGGACAACAATACACTAATTATTAACACTAATTATGCATCAATGAAACCCTAAACCCTAAATATGCAATAACAAGAAATTAACAGAAAATTAAAGAAATAAATAGATAAATTACTTACTTGAGCAACAAAGAGGAGAAAATCAGAAGAAAATCAGCAATCTCGGAACCCAGCTGCGCAATAATCAGATCCAAGCCAATCCAGAGGAGAGAGAGTGATATTAATTGACCAAAACGGCGCTGCAAGTGTTCATTATAACCCTAAATGACCCTTCCTACACGGATTTTTAAATATTAATCCGTGTAGCTCTCTCTATATTTACACACGGCTTATTATATAAATAACCGTGTACATAACATAATCCTACACGGATATTTCAGTAAAAATCCGTGTAGCTCTCTCACGTTTTATACACGGATATTTACTGAAATATCCGTGTAGGATGCCTTAATTTCCACACGGACACTGATTGGGGTGTTATTATCTGTGTAGAATTCCTTGAGCACTGGAAAAATCCGATTTTATACACGTTTTTTTATAAAATTTAGAAAATCCGTGTATAAGGTACAGTGTAGGAAGACGTTTTTTGTAGTAGTGGTATCTCCGTACTCCGTATGGCTGAATGCTACTTTTCTTAGAGAAAAGCATGATTCTTCTTTTCCGATTTCAACCATTCAAATTTATTGAGATTTGTGCATGGAAAAGTTTTTTTATAGAGATATACAAATAGAAAATTTTGAATAGTTGGAATTGAAAAAGCAGAACTTTGCTTTTTTTTTTTATAAAAAAGCAGCAAAGTCGGAGTCCCCTGCAGCTATTCAGTGCCGAAATTTCTATTTATATTGAATAGAAGAAAAATAAAAAAATAGAAAACGATATATGCAATTTTTAAAAATGAGAAGACACTATCTCTACTGTATCACAGTATGACATCCTGCAGGGACATCATATCAAAGTATCAAACAGAAGTCTCAGTCCGAAAAAAAATAAAAATTAAAAAACTAGAACGTCATACTAAAATAAACAACTGTATTATAAAAAACAAGTGAGGCATCATAGGAAACCTAGATCAATAGAACTATTGTAATAACTGAAAGCACATTTCATAAAATCTAGGATTTTGTAAATACTCATTTCGTAATATATATACGTATTGACTCAAATTGAAGAGATAAATTAATTAATTTAAGAAATTGGTCCAAAATACTGAGTTATTTTGTGTTTTGATATAAATATAATATTTGAACAATATAATAGAATTTTTTTTATATAAAACTCAAAGTACACAATATAATATTTGAACAGCTAAACTATAATTTATTTCATAATACTAGAGTTCTAAATAAAATACATGTTGTGACTTGGGTTATGTGCTATGTCGTGATTAAGTCAGATTTATACGTACGTATTATAACATGATTAAATTTGAAAGAATGATCACAATACGTTAGTCACACTGTGACCACACATATCCATGTTAACTTATAAATAGAGAAATACAGAGGGAGAGAGACAATGATAGACTTAATGAGAGAGATTTGACGGTCGTTGCTACGGTTTTAAGAAATAAAAGAGCTAGCCAAATGAGATAAAGCTAGATAACCGGATAAAATCGCAACTATAGCCCTTAGTTTTTTTAAATGAAAAGTTCGGAAAAATAGTCCATATAAAGATCAAACATAATTCATTTTTTGAAGTCGTAGAAGAAAAAAAAAATTAAGCATGGTTATGTCTTACCATCTCATAAATAGTAAGTTTTTTTATATTTAATTTATTATTTTCAATTTTCTTATTATATTTTAGGAAGAGTTCAATACGAGTTCTATGTATAAAAAAAATCAATATGGATACTTAATTGAGTCGATCAAGCAACTTTTTATTATGGTTCACCCACCGGTGGTATTGTACCACGTGTCTTTTCTTTCCAATAGTAGTCAAATGTAATATCTCTATTCTATTATTAAGCACGTTGAGTGTCCGATCCGTCAACAATTACGATTAAATGATAAAATTTTAGATTTAATCAAAGTCTTCCAATCACATAATATGTCTTATTTTGATTAAATGCATCTAAATAATATGTAGAAGTCTAAATTTAACTAAAAACATACTCGCCACACGTATTGCCATACGATGCATTACAATTAAAATTAAACAAACTCTAAAATTTAGCAATATAATTATGTTTTCTTATTTCTTTCATTCTTTATTTCTCCCTCTTCAATTGAACCGACTATAATTTCCGTTTCTATATGGCGGATAACAATGAAAATATTTCTTATTTATCTTCTATGTTTCTCTTCCATGTTTATATATACACAATATTTTTTAAGAGATATATATACAGTATTAATTTGTTGTAATAAGGATCTCCAGCCTCCAGCCAAAGAGGGATTGAAATCTGCTGCGATCCAAAAAAGGTGAACAGTAACTCTAAAATTCCTGCTTTTCCAAATCTGACCGTCCAATAATTTCGTGCACGTATCTCAAAGCAGATGATTTTTTCTTACATGAATCTCGAAACAATTCAATAGTTGGATTTGGAAAAGCAGAAATCGCAGGTCACTGTTCATGAGCGAGAATCGCAGCAGATGCGGATCCGCCAAAGAGATCAAATTAATCGATTATGATATATATATTATATGTGCATGATCTCAGGCAAGATAATAAAATAAATAATGCATTCACGCCGTCAAGTCCAACAATAAAAAGTAGAATTGTTTGTCTGTGCAAATTTGGAAAGAAATATTTGACCATATTTTAAAATTTTGGAAATATATATCAATGATGCAATTGTAATTGTCAAAAAATAGATATAAAATAATGATATCGGTTCAGTGTTATAGTATGTGAGAATAATATAAAAAAAAAATACTAAAAATGTAGGATCTCTGTTGGCAAAATGAAATATTGTTGGAATAGTACTATTTGAATAATAAAATTAGGATAGTGATAATAGTATTATTCAAATAGTTGATAATTATTAATTTTATCTATTATTTATATAATTAAGCCTAAAATCTATCTCAATAATGCACTTTGATTTGTCAAAAAATAATATAAAAATAAGAGTGAGCCTATGGTACTATGCATATCATGATTTAGTCCGTAATACGGTTCAATATTTTCTTTTTCAAAATCTTAATGGTCAATCCGAGCCGTTCAACATGATTTTCATATGAATATGTATTTGCAGACTGTATTTTTTGGAATTTTTTTACTATTTTTTAAGGTAGATGAAAATCACTGTTTTTGGATGGTCCAGAATTTTCAGATCAAGTGATTTTTTACCTACCTTAAAAAATAGTAAAAATATTCCAAAAAATATAAAATTCGGTCTACAAGTACATATTCATATGGAAATCATGTTCAACGGTTCGGATCAATCATTAAAATTTTAAAAAAGAAAATATTGAACCGTATTACAGATCAATCTGTGATATGCATAGTACCATAGACTCACTCTAAAAATAATGATACCCGGTCAGTGTTATTATAGTATGTGAGAATAATATAAAAAAATACTAAAATATATGATAGGTTGGCATAGAGAAGTATTGTTGGAATAGTACTATTTGAATACTAAAATTAGTATAATATTAGACTATTACTATTTAAATAGTTTATAAGCGTTAATTTTATCTCAATAGAACTTCAATTCATTTGTTATTTTTTGGTTGTCTTATGCGTCAATCTCTTGCACTTCGGAAAAGAATAAGAGAGTCAGTGCCTTACATGTAGAACCCAAAACAAGGAATGCATGTGCTAAGTCGCATGACCTGCTTGTTTAACCTTGTTGAATGCATGGTCTGAGTAATACAAGGAGAGCACAAAATATTTTTCTTATATGGTACTGCTATGTACAACGCTTTGGTGACATTTGAGATGAAAAATTATATAAACTTCTTTTTATTGATATGACGGTAAAATAGTCGGTGATACATGTGGTAAATACATCTCTAACTAAGAAATCCAATTGTCGGATACAATTGTTTTAATGTAGTTATTATTCGATCATTAATATTTAATAATAATCATCACAGCATCAAATTATTATCATAGATCACGGTTCAAGGTAATAAAAAAATACAAAATCATATAAATTCTCTATTAGCATGTCCCTCAATTTTTGAAAAATATTATTTTCATTGGTATGTTTTTATTTATTTATGAAAATATGTTATTTTGTATGAGAATCTTTTTCTCCTCTTATAGTATGTTCTCGTTGCAACACACGGGCATGATGCTAGTAATTTGTTATTTTTTAATCTTAATCTAGATCAAGTGTTAGTCAAGTTAAAATTAATTGTCAATTCAGACATATATTAAGTGCACATTTGATGTTAATCTCAAGTAAATAAAATTCCTACATACTACATGTGGTGAATCTAAAATTTATGGAATTTTTAACCAAGTCAATTAAACAGGTAATTAATTGGAGCATTAGATTCAAATTAACATAGTACAAAATTAAAACAGTACACATATTTGCAGAGAAGCCACATAAAATAGTACACATATACTTATATTTTTGCCTTAATTGATTGAGAAGACTTTTATTGTTTTTAGGTGGATTTCTATAAGTTGATGGACTTCAAGTTAGTGACACTATAAATCTACAATATGGTACGTTCTACTTTTTTTCTATGATGGATTAATCAATTTATTGGTTTAATAAAATTTCGATGTTTTTTAAATAAAATAAATCTTTTTTTTATAATTTTATTAATTATATTAAATAATAAAGTATAATTCAAAAAGGTTATGCAATTAACAACAAATGAACTTGTTAAGCACAAGAACAAGGGCAAATTAGGTTGCTAAGCACATGAAGTAATGCAAATGATGTTGATAATCACAAGAACAAAGGCAAATGAGGTTGATAAGTACAAGATCAAGGGTAAATAATGCTGCCAAGTACAAGAACAACCGTAAATGTGGTTACTAAGCACTAGAACAAGGATAAATAAGCTTTATGTGTACAACAACATTGGTAACTGCACTTGCTAAGCACAAGAACAATAACAAATAAAGTTGCTAAGCATAAAGAACAATAACAAATGAGTTTGTTAAGCACAAGAAGTAAGGCAAATGAGCTTTCTTTGCACAAAAACATTTGGAAATGAGGTTACTAAGCACATGAACAAAAGCAAAAGTGGTTGATAAGCACAAGAAGAACAACAAATGAACTTGTTAACCATAAAATTTAGGACAAATGATGTTGCTAATCACAAGAACAAGGAAAAATTAGGTTGCTAAGCACAAGAAAAATGACAAATGAGGTTGTTAAGCACATCAACTAATGCAAATGATGTTGATAATCACAAGAACAATGACAAATGAGGATTTTAAGCACAAGAACAAGGGCAATTGAGGTTTAAAAGCACAATTATAACGGTAAATGTGGTTGATAAGCACAAGATCAAGGGCAAATGTTGCTATTAAGCACAACAACAACCGCAAATGAGGTTGCTAAGCACATGAACAAGGGCTAATGAGTTTTCTTTGCAGAAGAACATTGGCAAATGCACTTGCAAAGCAGAAGAACAAGGGCAAAAGTGGTAGATAAACACAAGATCAAAAACAAATGAGGTTGCTAAGCATAAGAACAATGACAATGGGTTTGATAAGTACAAGATCAAGAGAAAATGATGTTGCTCAGCACAAGAACAACCGCAAATTATGTTGCTAACCACCAGAACAAGGACAAATGAGCCTTTTTTGCATAAGAACATTTGGAAATGTAAGCACATAAACAAGAGCAAAAGTGGTTGACAAGCACAAGAAGAACTACAAATAAGCTTGCTAAGTATAAAAACAATGACAAATGAGGTTGTTAAGAATAAGAACTAATGCAAATAATGTTGCTAATCACAAGAACAATGGAAAATTAGGTTGCTAATCACAAGAAAAATGACAAATGAGGTTGCTAAGCACATGAACTAATGCAAATGATGTCGATAATCACAAGAACAATGACAAATGAGGATTTTAAGCACCAGAACAAGGGCAAATGATGTTCCAAAGCACAATAATAACGGCAAATGTGGTTGATAAGCACAAGATCAAGGGCAAATGATGTTGATAAGCACAAGAACAACTGCAAATGAGGTTGCTAAGCACATGAACAAGGGCAAATGAGCTTTATTTGCACAAGAACATTGGCAAATGCGTTTGGTAAGCATAAGAACAACGGCAAAAGTGATTGATAAGTAAAAATCAACAACAAATGAGGTTGCTAAGCATAAGAATAAAGACAAATGAGTTTGATAAGTACAAGATCGAGGGAAAATGATGTTGCTCAGCACAATAACAACCGCAAATGAGGTTGCTGAGCACCAAAACAAGGACAAATGAGCTTTCTTTGCACAAGAACATTTGGAAATGAGATTGCTAAGCACATGAACAAGAGCAAAAATAGTTGATAAGCACAAGAAGAACAACAAATGAGCTTGTTAACCATAAAAATTATGATAAATTAGGTTGTTAAGCACAATAACAAATGCAAATGATGTTGTTAATCACAAGAACAAGGGAAAATTAGGTTGCTAAGCAAAACAAGGACAAATGAGCTTTCTTTGCACAAAAACATTTGGAAATGAGATTGCTAAGCACAAGAACAAATGAGATTGTTAAGCACACAAACAAGGGCAAATGAGGTTCCTAAGCACAAGAACAAATGCAAATGAGGTTCATAAGCACAAGATCAAGGGCAAATTATGTTGCAAAGCGCAAGAACAACGACAAATGATGTTGTTAAGCACAAGAACAAGCGTAAATGATGTTGCTAAGCACAAGAACAAGGGCAAAAGAGGTTAAGAAATATATGAACAACGCAATTGAGGTTGTTAAGCACACGAACACGGGCAAATGCGGTTCCTAAGCACAAGAACAAATACAAATGGGGTACATAAGCACAAGATCAAGGGCAAAAAAGGTTGTTAATCACACGAACGACGTCAATTGAGGTTGTTAAGCACACAAACAAGGAAAAATGAGGTTCCTAAGCACAAGAACAAATGCAAATGAGGTTCATAAGCACAAGACCAAGGGCAAATTAGGTTGTTAAGCACACGAACAACGACAATTGAGATTGTTAAGCACACGAACAATGGCAAATGCGGTTCCTAAGCACAAGAACAAATACAAATGAGGTTCATAAGCACAAGACCAAGGGCAAAACAGGTTATTAAGGGCACAAACAACGCCAATTGAGGTTGTTAAGCACACAAACAAGGAAAAATGAGGTTCCTAAGCACAATAACAAATGCAAATGAGGTTCATAAGCACAAGATCAATGGTAAATTATGTTGCAAAGTGCAAGAACAATGACAAATGAGGTTGTGAAGCACAAGAACAAGTGTAAATGATGATGCTAAGCACAAGAACAATAACAAAAGAGGTTAAAAAACATATGAACAACGACAATTGAGGTTGTTAAGGACACGAACAAGGGCAAGTGAGGTTCTGAAGCACAAGAACAAGTGTAAATGATGTTGCTAAGCACATGAACAAGGGCAAAAGAGGTTAAGAAGCATATGAACAACGACAATTGAGGTTGTTAAGCACATGAGCAAGGGCAAATGTGGTTCCTAAGCACAAGAACAAATGGAAATGAGGTTTATAAGCACAAGATCAAGGGCAAATTAGGTTGTTAAGCACACGAACAATGACAATTGAGATTGTTAAGCACACGAACAAAGGCAAATGCGGTTCCTAAGCGCAAGAACAAATACAAATGAGGTTCATAAGCACAAGACCAAGGGCAAAAGAGGTTGTTAAGCACATGAACAACGCCAATCGAGGTGGTTAAGCACACAAACAAGGGCAAAAGAGGTTCCTAAGCACAAGAACAAATGCAAATGAGGCTCTTAAGAAAAAAATCAAGGGCAAATTATGTTTCAAAGTGCAAGAACAACGACAAATGAGGTTGTTAAGCACAAGAACAAGTGTAAATGATGATGCTAAGCACACGAACAATGGCAAAAGAGGTTAAGAAGTATATGAACAACGACAATTGAGGTTGTTAAGGACACGAACAAGGGCAAATGAGGTTCTGAAGCACAAGAACAAGTGTAAACTATGTTGCTAAGCACATGAAACAAGGGCAAAAGAGGTTAAGACGCATATGAACAACGACAATTGAGGTTGTTAAGCACATGAACAAGGGCAAATGAAGTTCCTAAGCACAAGAACAAATGTAAATGAGGTTCGTAAGCACAAGATCAAGGGAAAAAGAGGCTGTTAAGCACACGAAAAATGCCAATTAAGGTTGTTAATCACACAAGAATAAGGACAAACGACGTTCCTAAGAACAAGAAAAAGACAAATGATGTTGTTAATGTTGGGTTATGGACAGTCCAAAACCATTGATTAGCTTAAGCTACGGAAAGAACGTAAAACAAAAATTTTACTTCTAACTTAAGCCAAGGATTAAACGAGGTATGTCAGAATACTTTCCAAGGCGATCCACCTTCAGTATTCCTTGACATCAAAACCCAATTTAATCCTTTTACAGATCTACTCCATAATTGATTTCTAAAACTTTAATCTACTTACAAATTAAATAGATTAATATAACATATTTATACCTTGATCCAAATTCCAATTGGATTGCAGCAGACCGAGAAGATCGAATCTGAGGAACGTCTTGCCTCGGAGTATCAGACATCTGATACCTCTATCGGTCGTCCACCAAGAACCACCAGAGCGCTGGCTTTCTACTGCCAGTAATACTGACCAGCGGGATTCGCAAAAACACTATTCACCGAGAAAAGGACAAAATAAATATACCGCGACTTTCACAAATATATTATTTCCTAATCCCGTAAACACTATTCACGACAACCGTAAAAGCACTATTCACGGGAGGCGTGAAAACACTATTCACGAAGATCATAAAAACCGACTTGCTTCTCACGCAAAATCAGATTCACGAAACTTCGCGAAAACACTATTCACGACAACCGTAAAAATACTATTAACAACTGGCAAGATTATACGTGGATTACGTATATCTTTCTCTTCTAGCCCAACACTATCTGGGAGAGAAAAACCGAAAGTTCTGAAAGACTGACTTTCAGATCGATCAGACTTCGATCGGATCTTTGGAATGAATTTTTCTCTACCCCTACCCCTCTATTTATAGACTTTTGAAATGGTCTAAATGACCAATATGCCCCTAGGGCAACATGGTATTTACCAAAATGCCATCGAGCCCATTAATCAATTGATTAGTTTGGGCTTTGACTTTTGGGCTTTGACTTTGGGCTATGGGCTTTGACTTTTGACTTTTGACTTTTGGGCTTTCTAATTAAAATCTATTTTTAACTTAGGCCCAAAATTCAAATGGGCTTTGAGCCCAAAATATTAATTCATAATTAATATCTGTAATCCACTTTATAATTTATCTGATCAGTTATAACTTCTTGCGACTGTTGTTGCGATAGCTTTTACACAACGTGTCGTACACGCTTGTAAATTGAATATGTTTAAGCTTGTCATCTTTATGACATTTATATTAATTATACCTTTTATAATTAATATAATTATCTTATTATTAATTATAATCAATTTATAATTAATCAGTAAGATTCTCTGATAAGTCTCCTTTGCGGTGTGACCCAATAGGATCTGTGTTATGTTGGTAAATAGAATTTAAAACTATTTTAACTTCTATAATCATAGGAGGCATCTGACATCTACACTATGACCATCCAATTACACAAATGATGCTGTACTATACAGTACCACGATCCAGTAAACTATTTTAGTCGTGTTAATTCTTATGTCTCACAGTATCAGATCAGTTTCAAGGTAGGTGTGTGTCATCCTTGCAAACTTAATCTTTTCTTGATCTTGAGCAGATTATCAAATATAATTACTCTTGTAATTATACTGCATGCAGATAATCCTACTCTATCAAGGGGCCCAGTGATACCGTAACTCGTATAGAGATACGAGAAACAATAGTACTTTTGGTAAACCATCACTACCTCAACTAAGCTATGTATACCGAAAAGCTACCGTTATGACTGCGTTTTACCGACAGCGTTAGATAACAATCACACATACACATCTCTTAGTAGGAAAGATGAATACCTCATACTTTAGAACTTAACACTGAATGAAAACATTAATGACACGTACACAATTCCATTTAATGTTTCATTCGGGGTCTGTCAAATACCATGTTCTTAGAACATGTATCTATGTGATTAAAACGACATCTCATGTCAATGGTCTGTAAAACATGACCATCTTTTAATCCACATTCTAACCTTGTAACGGTAAATTAGTGTTCCTGCTAATTACCTCGGTTAGTGACTTTTAAGAGTATTTATATCATTTAATATTATGGAGTTTCACAATTCCAATTATTGACTCTAGTTCAGATAAATGAATTATCTATAAATTCAATAATACTCAAGGCAACAAAATGACAGTTTATTAATCATTCAATTCATGAACAAAGCTTTATGATAATTTATCGTATTATTGACTTCTAGATTATTACAAACTAACAGTTAAGCCCAGGAGCAAATGCAAATGATACTGCTAAACACAAAAACAACTCAAAATGAGGTTCCCAAGCATGAAAACAAATGCAAATGAGGTTAATAAGCACCAGATCAAGGATAAATGATGTTTCTAAGCACAAGAACAACCGCAAATGAGGTTGCAAGCACAAGAATAAGAGAAATGAGCTTTCTGTCCACAAGAACATTGGCAATTGCGCTTGCTAAGCACATGAACAACAACAAATGAGGTTGCTAATCACAAGAAAAATGACAAATGAGTTTGTTCAGCACAAGAAGTGAGGCAAATGATTTTACTTAGCACAAGAACAACGACAAATTAGATTGCTAAGCACAAGAAGTAATGCAAATAATACTAATAATCACAAGATCAATGGCAAATTATGTTTCTCAGCACAAGAACAACCACAAATGAGTTTGCTAAATACAAGAACAATTACAAATGAGCTTTCGCACAAGAACATTTGGAAATGTGCTTGCTAAGCACATGAACAAGAGCAAAATTGGTTGATAAGCACAAGAAGAACTATAAATGAGCTTGCTAAGCATAAAAATAATAACAAATGATGTTGTTAAGTACTAAAACAAATGCAAATAATGTTGCTTAGCACAAGACGAATGACAAATTAGGTTGCTAAGCACATGAACTAATGCAAATGATGTCACAAAGTGCAAGAACAATGACAAATAAGGTTGTTAAGCACAAGAACAAGTGTAAATGATGTTGCAAAGCACAAGAACAATGGCAAACGATGTTAAGAGACATATGAACAACGACAATTGAGATTGTTAAGCACACGAAAAAAGGCAAATGAGGTTCCGAAACACAAGAACAAGTGTAAATGATGTTGCTAAGCACAAGAACAAGGACAAAAGAAGTTAAGAAGCACACGAATAAGGCTAAATGAGGTTCCTAAGCACAAGAACAAATGCAAATGAGGTTCATATGCACAATATCAGGGGCAAAAGAGGTTGTTAAGCACACGAACAATGCCAATTGAGGCTGTTAAGCACACAAACAAGGGAAATGAGGTTCCTAAGGACAAGAACAAATGCAAATGAGGTTCATAATCCCAAGATCAAGGGCAAATTATGTTGCAAAGCGCAAGAACAACGACAAATGAGGCTATTAAGTACAAGAACAAGTGTAAATGATGTTGCTAAGCACAAGAACAATGACAATTGAGGTTGTTAAGCACACCAAAAGAGCAAATGAGGTTCCAAAGCACAAGAACAAGTGTAAATGATGTTGCTAAGCACAAGCACAAGGACAAAAGAGGTTAAGAAGCACACAAACAAGGCTAAATGAGGTTCCTAAGCACAAGAACAAATGCAAATGAGGTTCATCAGCACAATATCAGGGGCAAAAGAAGTTGTGAAGCAAACGAACAACGCCAATTGAAGTTGTTAAGCACACAAACAAGGGAAAATGAGGTTCCTAAGCACCAAAACAAATGCAAATGAGGTTCATAAGCACAAGATCAAGTGCAAATTATGTTGCAAAACGCAAGAACAACGACAAATGAGGTTGTTAAGCACAATAACAAGTGTAAATGAAGTTGCTTAACACAAGAACAACGACAAAAGAGATTAAGAAGCATATGAACAACGACAATTGAGGTTGTTAAGCACACGAACAAGAGCAAATGAGGTTCCGAAGCACAAGAACAAGCGTAAATGATGTTGCTAAACACAAGAACAAGGGCAAAAATGGTGAAGAAATATATGAACAATGACAATTGAGGTTGTTAAGCACACGAACAAGGGCAAATGCGGTTCCTAAGCACAAGGACTGTTACAACTCACCATTTGCAGCCCAATGCAACAACTTACCACTCACTGAATTGCAGCCCACTAAAGCAATCTAGCCCGTAACGAGCCCAAAAATACATATCATGACGAGGGCATGTTAGGGTCACAAAGTTTGTGTGTCTTTACATTCAGTTTGCATTTCTTTACATTCAGTTTGCTTGTCTTAGCATGTCGTTTGTGTGTTTTAGCATGTTGTTTGTGTGTCGTTACTTTTTTAGTTTTCTATTTAAATATGTGACCCTTGTATCCTAAGAACTAAGCAATGAAATGAATGAAATTTATGTTATTTAAATTTATCTTTACTGTTCTTTATCTTTACTTCCTTTATTTCTTTCAAATTATACAAAAATACCAAAAACATTCCACCACACCAGTGCTACTGAGATTTTCCTAAGCCGAATCGTAACAAGGACAAATACAAACGAGACTCATAAGCACAATATCAAGGGCAAAAGAGGTTGTTAAGCACACGAACAACGCCAATCGAGGTGGTTAAGCACACAAACAAGGGCAAAAGAGCTTCCTAAGCACAAGAACAAATGCAAATGAGGCTCTTAAGAAAAAAATTAAGGGCAAATTATGTTTCAAAGCGCAAGAACAACGACAAATGAGATTGTTAAGCACAAGAACAAGTGTAAATGATAATGCTAAGCACAAGAACAACGGCAAAAGAGGTTAAGAAGCATATGAACAACGACAATTGAGATTGTTAAGGACACGAACAAGGGCAAATTAGGTTCTTAAGCACAATAACAAGTGTAAACGATGTTGCTAAGCGCATGAACAAGGGCAAAGAGGTTAAGAAGCATATGAACAACGACAATTGAGGTTGTTAAGCACATGAACAGGGCAAATGAGGTTCCTAAGCACAAGAACAAATGCAAATGAGGTTTATAAGCACAAGATCAAGGACAAAAGAGGTTGTTAAGCACGCGAAAAACGCCAATTGAGGTTGTTAAGCACACAAACAAGGGCAAATGAGGTTCCTAAGCACAAGAACAAATGCAAATGAGGTTTATAAGCACAAGATCAAGAGCAAATTATGTTGCAAAGCGCAAGAACAACGACAAATGAGGTTGTTAAGTACAAAAACAAGTGTAAATGATGTCGCTAACCACAAGAACAACGCCAAAAGAGGTTAAGAGGCATATGAACAACGACAATTGAGGATGTTAAGCACACGAACAAGGGAAGGTGCGGTTTCTGAGCGCAAGAACAAATAAAAATGAGGTTCATAGCACAAGATCAAGGGCAAAAGAGGTTGTTAAGCACACGAACAACGCCAATTGAGATTGTTTAGCACACAAACATGTTAAAATGAGGTTCCTAAGAACAAGAACAAATGCAAATGAGGTTCATAAGCACAAGATAAATGGCAAATTATGTTGCAAAGCGCAAGAACAATGACAAATGAGGTTGTTAAGCACAAGAACAAGTGTAAATGATGTTGCAAAGCACAAGAACAACCGCCAAAGATGTTAAGAGGCATATGAACAACGACAATTGAGGTTGTTAAGCACACGAAAAAGGACAAATGAGGTTCCGAAACACAAGGACAAGGACAAGGACAAAAGAGGTTAAGAAGCACACAAACAAGGCTAAATGAGGTTCCTAAGCACAAGAACAAATGCAAATGAGGTTTATCAGCACAATATCAGGGGCAAAAGAGGTTGTTAAGCACACAAACAAGGGGAAATGAATTTGAAATGATGTTACTGATCATGCGAACAAGGGCAAATTAGGTTGCCAAGCACAGGAACAAGGGCAAATGAGATGGCTAAGCACATAAACTAATGCATATGATATTGCTCATCACAAGAACAGTGACAAATGAGGTTGCTAAGCACAAAAATAATGCCAAACGACGTTCCTAAGAACAAGAAAAAGGCAAATGATGTTGTTAAGCCCAGGAACAAATGCAAATGATACTGCTAAACACAAAAACAACTCAAAATGAGGTTCCTAAGCAAGAAAACAAATGCAAATGAGGTTGACAAGCACCATATCAAGGGTAAATGATGCTAAGCATAAAAATAATAACAAATGATGTTGTTAAGCACTAAAACAAATGCAAATGATATAGCTTAGCACAAGATGAATGACAAATTAGGTTGCTAAGCACATGAACTAATGCAAATGATGTCACAAAGCGCAAGAACAATGACAAATAAGGTTGTTAAGCACAAGAACAAGTGTAAATGATGTTGCAAAGCACAAGAACAATGGCAAACGATGTTAAGAGACATATGAACAACGACAATTGAGATTGTTAAGCACACGAAAAAAGGCAAATGAGGTTCCGAAACACAAGAACAAGTGTAAATGATGTTGCTAAGCACAAGAACAAGGACAAAAGAAGTTAAGAAGCACACGAACAAGGCTAAATGAGGTTCCTAAGCACAAGAACAAATGCAAATGAGGTTCATATGCACAATATCAGGGGCAAAAGAGGTTGTTAAGCACATGAACAACACCAATTGAGGTAGTTAAGCACGCAAACAACTGAAATGAGGTTCCTAAGCACAAGAACAAATGCAAATGAGGTTCATAATCCCAAGATCAAGGGCAAATTATGTTGCAAAGCGCAAGGACAACGACAAATGATGTTGTTAAGCACAAGAACAAGCGTAAATGATGTTGCGAAGCACAAGAACAAGGGCAAAAGAGGTTAAGAAACATATGAACAACGACAATTGAGGTTGTTAAGCACACGAACACAGCAAATGCGGTTCATAAGCACAAGAACAAATACAAATGTGGTTCATAAGCACAAGATCAAGGGCAAAAGAGGTTGTTAATCACACGAACAACGTCAATTGAGGTTGTTAAGCACACAAACAATAGAAAATGAGGTTAAAATGATGTTGCTAATCATGCAAACAAGGGCAAATTAGGTTGCCAAGCACAAGAATAAGGGCAAATGAGATGGCTAAGCATATAAACTAATGCATATGATATTGCTCATCACAAGAATAATGACAAATGAGGTTGTTAAGCACAAGAATAATGCTAACGACGTTCCTAAGAACAAGAAAAAGGCAAATGATACTGCTAAACACAAAAACAACTCAAAATGAGGTTGCAAGCACAAGAATAAGGGTAAATGAGCTTTATGTGCACAAGAACATTGGCAACTGCGCTTGCTAATCACATGAACAACAACAAATGAGGTTGCTAATCACAAGAAAAATGACAAATGAGTTTGTACAGCACAAGAAGTAAGGCAAATGATTTTACTTAGCACAAGAACAAGGGTAAATGATGTTGCAAAGCACAAGAACAATGGCAAACGATGTTAAGAGGCATATGAACAACGACAATTGAGATTGTTAAGTACACGAAAAGGTCAAATGAGGTTCCGAAGCACTAGAACAAGTGTAAATAATGTTGCTAAGCACGACAACAAGTCCAAAAGAGGTTAAGAAGCACACGAACAAGGCTAAATGAGGTTCTTAAGCACAAGAACAAATGCAAATCAGGTTCATCAGCACAATATAAGGGAAAAAGAGGTTGTTAAGCACACAAACAACGCCAATTGAGGTTGCTAAGCACACAAACAATGGAAAATAAGGTTCCTAAGCACAAGAACAAATGCAAATGAGGTTCATAAGCACAAAATCAAGGGAAAATTATGTTGCAAAGCGCAAGAACAACGACAAATGAGGTTGTTAAGCACAAGAAGAAGTGTACATGATGTTGCTCAACACAAGAACAACGACAAAAGATGTTAAGAGGCAAATGAACAACGACAAAAGATGTTAAGAGGCAGATGAACAACGATAATTGAGGTTGTTAAGCACACGAAAAAGGGCAAATGAGGTTCTGAAGCACAAGAACAAGTATAAATGATGTTGCTAAGCACAAGAGCAAGGACAAAAGAGGTTAAGAAGCACTCAAAGAAGGCTAAATGAGGTTCCTAAGCACAAGAACAAATGAAAATGAGGTTCATCAGCACAATATCAGGCGCAAAAGAGGTTGTTAAGCACACGAACAACGCCAATTGAGGTTGTTAAGCACACAAACAAGCAAAGATGATGTTCCTAAGCACAAGAACAAATGCAAATGAGGTTCATAAGCATAAGATCAAGGACAAATTATGTTGCAAAACGCAAGAACAACGACAAATGAGGTTGTTAAGCACAAGAACAAGTGTAAATGATGTTGCAAAGCACAAGAACAACGGCAAAAAATGTTAAGAGGCATATGAACTACGACAATTGAAGTTTTTATGGACACGAAAAAGTGCAAATGAGGTTCTGAAGCACAAGAACACGGGTAAATGATGTTGCTAAGCACAATAACAACAACAAAAGAGGTTAAGAGGCATATGAACAACAACAATTTAGGTTGTTAAGCACATGAACAGGGGCAAATGAGTTTCCTAAGCACAAGAACAAATACAAATGATGTTCATAAGAACAAGATCAAGGGCAAAATAGGTTGTTAAGCACACAAACAACGCCAATTGAGATTGCTAAGCCCACAAACAATGGAAAATGAGGTTGCTAAGTACAAGAACAAATGCAAATGAGGTTCATAAGGGCAAGATAAATGGCAAATTATGTTGCAAAGCGCAAGAACAACGACAAATGAGGTTGTTAAGCACAAGAACAAGTGTAAATGATGTGGCAAAGCACAAGAACAACGGCAAAAGATGTTAAGAGGCATATGAACAACGACAATTGAGGTTGTTAAGCACACTAAAAAGGGCAAATGAGGTTCCTAAACACAAGAACAATCGTAATGATGTTGCTAAGCACAAGAATAAGGACAAAAGATGTTAAGAACTACACAAAGAAGGCTAAATGGGATTCCTAAGCACAAGAACAAATGCAAATGAGGTTCATCAGCACAATATCAGGGGCAAAAGAGGTTGTTATGCACACGAACAACGCCAATTGAGGTTGTTGAGCACAAGAACACGTGTAAATGATGTTGCTCCGCACATGAACAACGACAAAAGAGGTTAAGAAGCATATGAACAACGACAATTGAGATTGTTAAGCACACGAACAAGGGCAAATGAGGTTCTGAAGCACAAGAACAAGCGTAAATGATGTTGCTAACCACAAGAACAAAGGCAAATGCGATTCCTAAGCACAAGGACAAATATAAACGAGGTTGATAAGCACAATATCAAGGGCAAAAGAGGTTGTTAAGCACACGAACAATGCAAATTGAGGTTGTTAAGCACACAAACAAGGATAAATGAGGTTCCTAAGTACAAGAACAAATACAAATGAGGTTCATAAGCACAAGATCAAGGGCAAATTATGTTGCAAAGCGCAAGAACAACGACAAATGATGTTGTTAAGCACAAGAACAAGCGTAAATAATGTTGCTAAGCACAAGAACAGGGGCAAAAGAGTTTAAGAAACATATGAACAACGACAATTAAGGTTGTTAAGCACACGAACACGGGCAAATGTGATTCTTAAGCACAAGAACAAATACAAATAGGGTTCATAACCACAATATCAAGAGCAAAAGAGGTTGTTAATCACACGAACAACGTCAATTGAGGTTGTTAAGAACACAAACAAGGGAAAATGAGGTTCCTAAGAACAAGAACAAATGCAAATGAGGTTCATAAGCACAAGACCAAAGGAAAATTACGTTGTTAAGCACACAAACAACGATAATTGAGATTGCTAAGCACACGAACAAGGGCAAATGCGGTTCGTAAGCACAAGAACAAATGAGGTTCATAAGCAAAAGACCAAGGGCAAAAGAGGTTGTTAAGCATACGAACAACGCCAATTGAGGTTGTTAAGCACACAAACAAGGCAAAATGAGGTTCCTATGCACAACAACAAATGCAAATGAGGTTCATAAGCACAAAATAAATGGCAAATTATGTTGTAAAGCGCAAGAACAACGACAAATGAGGTTGTTAAACACAAGAACATGTGTAAATGATGTTGCAAAGCACAAGAGCAACGACAAAAGAGGTTATGAAGCATATGAACAATGACAATTAGGGTTTTAAGCACCCGAAGAAGGGCAAATGAGGTTCCGAAGCACAAGAACAAGCGTAAATGATGTTGCTAAGCACAAGAATGAGGAAAAAAGGTTAAGAAACATATGAACAACGACAATTGAGGTTGTTAAGCACACGAACAAGGGCAAATGCGGTTACTGAGCACAAGAACAAATACAAACGAGGTTCATAAGCACAAGATCAAGGGCAAAAGAGGTTGTTAAGCACACAAACAACGCCAATTGAGATTGTTAAGCACACAAACAAGAGAAAATGAGGTTCTTAAGCACAAGAACAAATGTAAATGAGGTTTATAAGCACAAGATAAATGGCAAATTATGTTGCAAAGCGCAAGAACAACGACAAATAAGGTTGTTAAGCACAAGAACATGTGTAAATGATAGTGCAAACCACAACAGCAACAACAAAAGAGGTTATGAAGCATATGAACAACGACAATTGAGGTTGTTTAGCACACGAACAAGGGCAAATGAGGTTCCGAAGCACAAGAACAAGCGTAAATGATGTTGTTAAGCACAAGAACAAGGGCAAAAAAGGTTAAGAAACATATGAACAACGACAATTGAGGTTGTTAAGCATACAAACAAGGCTAAATTAGGTTCTTAGGCACAAGAACAATTGCAAATCAGGTTCATCAGCACAATATCAGGGGAAAAAGAGGTTGTTAAGCACACGAACAACACCAATTGAGGTTGTTAAGCACACAAACAAGGGAAACTGAGGTTCCTAAGCACAAGAACAAAAGCAAATGAGGTTCATAAGCACAAGATCAAGGGCAAATTATGTTGCAAAGCGCAAGAACAACGACAAATGAGGTTGCTAAGCACAAGAACAAGTGTAAATGATGTTGTTAAGCACAACAACAACGACAAAAGAGGTTAAGAGGCATATGAACAACGACAATTGAGGTTGTTAAGCACACGAACAAGGGCAAATGCGGTTTCTGAGCGCAAGAACAAATACAAATGAGGTTCATAAGCACAAGATCAAGGACAAAAGAGGTTGTTAAGCACACCCAACGCGAATTGAGACTGTTAAGCACACAAACTAGGGAAAATGAGGTTCCTAAGTACAAAAACAAGTGCAAATGAGGTTCATAAGAACAAGATAAATGACAATTTATGTTGCAAAGCGTAAGAACAATGACAATGAGGTTGTTAAGCACAAGAACAGTGTAAATGATGTTGCAAAGCACAATTACACCGGTAAAACATGTTAAAAACAATATGAACAACGATAATTAAGGTTGCTAAGGATACAAACAAGGGAAAATGAGGTTCTGAAGCATAAGAACAAGTGTAAACGATGTTGCTAAGCACATGAACAAGGGCAAAAGAGGTTAAGAAGCATATGAACAACGACAATTGAGGTTTTTAAGCACATGAACAAGGGCAAATGAGTTTCCTAAGCACAAGAACAAATGCAAATGAGGTTCATATGCACAAGATCAAGGGCAAAAGAGGTTGTTAAGCACCCAAAAATGCCAATTGAGGTTGTTAAGCACACAAAAATGGCAAATGAGGTTCCGAAGCACAAGAACAAGTGTAAATGATGTTGCTATGCACAAGAACAAGGACAAAAGAAGTTAAGAATCACACAAGCAAGGCTAATTGTGGTTCCTAAGGACAAGAACAAATGCAAATGAGGTTCATCAGCACAATATCAGGGGCAAAAGAGATTGTGAAGCAAATGAACAACGCTAATTAAAGTTGTTAAGCACACAAACAAGGGAAAATGAGGTTCCTAAGCACAAGAACAAATGCAAATGAGGTTCATAAGCACAAGATCAAGTGCAAATTATGTTGCAAAGCGCAAGAATAACGACAAATGATATTTTTAAGCACAATAACAAGTGTAAATGAAGTTGCTCAACACAAGAACAACGACAAAAGAGGTTAAGAAGCATATGAACAACGACAATTGAGGTGTTTAAGCACACGAAAAAGGGCAAATGAGGTTCCGAAGCACGAGAACAAGTGTAAATGATGTTGCTAAGCACGAGAACAAGTACAAAAGAGGTTAAGAAGCATACAAACAAGGCTAAATGAGGTTCCTAACCACAAGAACAAATGCAAATCAGGTTCATCGACACAATATCAGGGGAAAAAGAGGTTGTTAAGCACATAAACAACGCCAATTGAAGTTGCTAAGCACATAAACAAGGGGAAATGAGGTTCCTAACCACAAGAACAAATGCATATGACATAAGCACAAAATCAAGGGCAAATTATGTTGCAAAGCGTAAGAACAACGATAAATGAGGTTGTTAAGCACAAGAACAAGTGTACATGATGTTGCTCAGCACAAGAACAACGACAAAAGATGTTAAGAGGCATATGAACAACGACAAAAGATGTTATGAGGCAGACGAACAACGACAATTGAGGTTGTTAAGCACCCGAAAAAGGGCAAATGAGGTTCTGAAGCACAAGAACAAGTGTAAATAATGTTGCTTAGTACAAGAACAAGTACAAAAGAGGTTAAGAAGCACACAAACAAGGCTAAATGAGGTTAATAAGCACAAGAACAAATGAAAATGAGGTTCATCTGCATAATATCAGGGGCAAAATAGGTTGTTAAGCACACGAACAACGCCAATTGAGGTTGTTAAGCACACAAACAAGGGAAAATAAGGTTCCTAAGTACAAGAACAAATGCAAATGAGGTTCATAAGCGCTAGATAAATGACAAATTATGTTCCAAAGCGCAAGAACAGTGAGAAATTAGGTTGTTAAGCACAAGAACAAGTGTAAATGATGTGGCAAAGCACAAGAACAAAGGCAAAAGATGTTAAGAGGCATACGAACAACGACAATTGAGGTTGTCAACCACACGAAAAATGGCAAATGAGGTTCCGAAGCACCAGAACAAGTGTAAATGATGTTGTTAAGCACAAGAACAACGACAAAAGAGGTTAAGAAGCACACAAACAAGCCTACATGAGATTCCTAAGCACAAGAACAAATGCAAATGAGGTTTATCAGCACAATATCAGGGGCAAAAGAGGTTTTTAAGCGCACGAACAACGTCAATTGAGGTTGTTAAGTACACAACTAAGGGAAAATGAGGTTCCTAAGCACAAAAACAAATGCAAATGAGGTTCATAAGCACAAGATCAAGGGCAAATTATGTCGCAAAGCAAAAGAACAACGACAAATGAGGTTCTTAAGCACAAGAACACGTGTAAATGACGTTGCTCAGCACAAGAACAACGACAAAAGATGTTAAGAAGCATATGAACAACGACAATTGAGGTTGTTAAGCACACGAACAAGGGCAAATGAGGTTCTGAAGCACACGAACAAGCATAAATGATGTTGTTAAGCACAAGAACAAGGGCAAATGCGGTTCCTAGGCACAAGGACAAATACAAAAAGGTTGATAAGCACAATATCATAGGCAAAAGAGGTTATTAAGCACACGAACAACGCAAATTGATGTTGTTAAGCACACAAACAAGGTTAAATGAGGTTCCTAAGTACAAGAACAAATGCAAATGAGGTTTATAATAAGCACAAGATTATGGGCAAATTATGTTGCAAAGCGCAAGAACAACGACAAATGATGTTGTTAAGCACAGGAACAAGCGTAAAATGATGTTGCTAAGCACAAGAACAAGGGCAAAAGAGGTTAAGAAACATATGAACAACGACAATTGAGGTTGTTAAGTACACGAACACGGGCAAATGTGGTTCCTAAGCACAAGAACAAATACAAATAAGGTTTATAAGTACAATATCAAGGGCAAAAGAGGTTCTTAATCACACGAACAACGTCAATTGAGGTTGTTAAGCACACAAACAAGGGAAAATGAGGTTCCTATGCATAAGAACAAATGCAAATGAGGTTCATAAGCATAAGACCAAGGGCAAATAAGGTTGTTAAGCACATGAACAATGACAATTGAGATTGTTAAGCACACGAACAAGGGCAAATGCGGTTCCTAAGCGCAAGAACAAATACAAATGAGGTTCATAAGCACATGACCAAGGGCAAAAGAGGCTGTTAAACACACGAACAACGCCAATTGAGAATGTTAAGCACACAAACAAGGGAAAAAAGCACAAGAACAACAGCGAATGAGGTTGATAAGCACAAGATAAATGGCAAAATATGTTGCAAAATGAAAGAACAATGACAAATGAGGTTGTTAAGAACAAGAGTAAGTGTAAACTGTGTCGTAAAGCACAAGAACAATGGCAAAAGATGTTGAGAGGCATATGAACAACGACAATTAAGGTTGTTAAGCACACGAAAAAGGGCAAATGAGCTTCCGAAGCACAAGAACAAGTGTAAATGATGTTGCTAAGCACAAGAACAAGGACAAAAGAGGTTAAGAAGCACACGAAGAAGGGAAAATGCGGTTCCTGAGCGCAAGAACAAATACAAATGAGGTTCATAAGCACAAGATCAAGGCAAAAGAGGTTGTTAAGCACACGAACAATGCCGATTGAGGTTGTTAAGCACACGAACAAGGGAAAATGAGGTTCCTAAGCACAAGAACAAATGCAAATGAGGTACATAAGCACAAGATAAATGGCAAATTATGTTGCAAAGCACAAGAACAATGACAAATGAGGTTGTTAAGCACAAGAACTAGTGTAAATGATGTTGCAAAGCACAAGAACAACGGCAAAAGATGTTAAGAGGCATATGAACAACGACACTCGAGGTTGTTAAGCACACGAAAAAGGGCAAATGTGCTTCCGAAGAACAAGAACAAGTGTAAATGATGTTGCTAAGCACAAGAACAAGGACAAAAGAGGTTAAGAAGCACACAAACAAGGCTAAATAAGGTTCCTAAGCACAAGAACAAATGTAAATGAGGTTCATCAACATAATATCGAGGGCAAAAGAGGTTGTTAAGCACACGAACAACGCCAATTGAGGTTGTTAAGCTCACAAACAAGAGAAAATGAGGTTGAAATGATGTTGCTAATCATGCGAACAAGGGCAAATTAGGTTGACAAGCACAAGAACAAGGGCAAATGAGATGGCACATACATTAATGCATATGATATTGCTCATCACAAGAACAATGACAAATGAGGTTGCAAAGCACAAAAATAATGCCAAACGACGTTCCTAAGAACAAGAAAAAGGCAGATGATGTTGTTAAGCCCACGAACTAATGCAAATGATACTGCTAAACACAAAAACAACTCAAAATGAGGTTCCTAAGCAAGAAAACAAATGCAAATGAGGTTCATAAGCACTATATCAAGGGTAAATGATGTTGCTCAGCACAACAACAACTGCAAATGAGGTTCCAAGCACAAGAATAAGGGTAAATTAGCTTTATGTGCATAAGAACATTGGGAACTGCGCTTGCTAATCACATGAACAACAACAAATGAGGTTGCTAATCACAAGAAAAATAACAAATGAGTTTGTTCAGCACAAGAACAAGGACAAAAGATGTTAAGAAGCACCCAAACATGGCTAAATGTGGTTCCTAAGAACAATAACAAATGCAAATGAGGTTCATCAGCACAATATCAGGGCAAAAGAGGTTGTTAAGCACACGAACAACACCAATTTAGGTTGTTAAGCACACAAACAAGGGAAACTGAGGTTCCTAACCACAAGAACAAAAGCAAATGAGGTTCATAAGCACAAGATCAAGGGAAATTATGTTGCAAAGCGCAAGAACAACAACAAATGAGGTTGCTAAGCACAAGAACAAGTGTAAATGATGTTGTTAAGCACAACAACAACGACAAAAGAGGTTAAGAGGCATATGAACAACGACAATTGAGGTTGTTAAGCACACGAACAAGGGCAAATGCTGTTTCTGAGCGCAAGAAGAAATACAAATGAGGTTCATAAGCACATGATCAAGGGCAAAAGAGGTTGCTAAGCACCCGAAAATGCCAATTGAGGTTGTTAAGCACACGAAAAGGGCAAATGAGCTTCCGAAGCACAAGAACAAGTGTAAATGGTGTTGCTAAGCACAAGAACGAGAACAAAAGAGGTTATGAATCACACAAACAAGGCTAAATGAGGTTCCTAAGCACAAGAACAAATGCAAATGAGGTTCATCAGCACAATATCAGGGGCAAAAGAGATTGTGAAGCAAATGAACAACGCCAATTGAAGTTGTTAAGCACACAAACAAGGTAAATTGAGGTTCCTAAGCACAAGAACAAATGCAAATGAGGTTCATAAGCACAAGATCAAGTGCAAATTATGTTGCAAAGCGCAAGAACAACGACAAATGAGATTTTTAAGCACAATAACAAGTGTAAATGAAGTTTCTCAACACAAGAACAACGACAAAAGAGGTTAAAAAGCATATGAACAACGACAATTGAGGTGTTTAAGCACACGGACAAGGGCAAATGAAGTTCCGAAGCACAAGTACAAGCGTAAATGATGTTGCTAAGCACAAGAACAAGGGCAAAAATGGTTAAGAAATATATGAACAATGACAATTGAGGTTGTTAAGTACACGAACAAGGGCAAATGCGGTTCCTAAGCACAAGGACAAATACAAACGAGGTTTCTAAGCACAATATCAAGGGCAAAAGAGGTTGTTAAGCACACGAACAACGCCAATCGAGGTGGTTAAGCACACAAACAAGGGCAAAAGAGGTTCGTAAGCACAAGAACAAATGCACACGAGGCTCTTAAGAAAAAGATCAAGGGCATATTATGTTGCAAAGCGCAAGAACAATGACAAATGACGTTGTTAATCACAAGAAGAAGTGTAATTGATGATGCTAAGCACACGAACAACGGCAAAAAAGGTTAAGAAGCATATGAACAACGACAATTGATATTGTTAACGACACGAACAAGGGCAAATGAGGTTCTTAAGAACAAGAACAAGTGTAAATGATGTTGCTAAGCGCATGAACAAGGGCAAAGAGTTTAAGAAGCATATGAAGAACGACAATTGAAGTTCTTAAGCACATGAACAATGGCAAATGAGATTCCTAAGCACAAGAACAAATGCAAATGAGGTTCATAAGCATAAGATCAAGGGCAAAAGAGGTTGTTAAGCACGCGAAAAATGCCAATTGAGGTTGTTAAGCACACAAAAAAGGGCAAATGAGGTTCCTAAGCACAAGAACAAATGCAAATGAGGTTTATAAGCACAAAATCAAGTGCAAATTATGTTGCAAAGCGCAAAAACAACGACAAATGAGGTTGCTAAGCACAACAACAACGACAAAAGAGGTTAAGAGGCATATAAACAACGACAATTGAGGTTGTTAAGCACACGAACAAGGGCAAATGCTGTTTCTGAGCGCAAGAACAAATACAAATGAGGTTCATAAGCACAAGATCAAGGGCAAAAGAGGTTGTTAAGCACACCAACAACGCCAATTGAGATTGTTAAGCACACAAACTAGGGAAAATGAGGTTCCCAAGTACAAGAACAAATGCAAATGAGGTTCATAAGAACAAGATAAATGACAATTTATGTTGCGAAGCGCAAGAACAAGGACAAATGAGGTTGTTAAGCACAAGAACAAGTGTAAATCATGTTGAAAAGTACAATAACACTGGTAAAACATGTTAAAAAGCATATGAACAACGATAATTAAGGTTGTCAAGGATACGAACAAGGGAAAATGAGGTTCTGAAGCACAAGAACAAGTGTAAACGATGTTGCTAAGCACATGAACAAGGGCAAAAGAGATTAAGAAGCATATGAACAATGACAATTGAGGTTTTTAAGCACATGAACAAGGGCAAATGAGTTTCCTAAGCACAAGAACAAAGGCAAATGTGGTTCATATGCACAAGATCAAGGGAAAAAGAGGTTGTTAAGCACCCGAAAATGCCAATTGAGGTTGTTAAGCACACGAAAAGGGCAAATGAGGTTCCGAAGCACAAGAACAAGTGTAAATGATGTTGCTAAGCACAAGAATGAGGACAAAAGAGCTAATGAATCACACAAACAAGGCTAAATGAGGTTCCTAAGTAGAAGAACAAATGCAAATGAGGTTCATCAGCACAATATCAGGGGCAAAAGAGATTGTGAAGCAAATGAACAACGCCAATTGAAGTTGTTAAGCACACAAACAAAGTAAAATGAGGTTCCTAAGCACAAGAACAAATGCAAATGAGGTTCATAAGCACAAGATCAAGTGCAAATCATGTTGCAAAGCGCAAGAACAACGACAAATGAGATTGTTAAGCACAATAACAAGTGTAAATGAAGTTGCTCAACACAAGAACAATGACAAAAGAGGTTAAAAAGCATGTGAACAACGACAATTGAGGTGTTTAAGCACACGAACAAGGGCAAATGAGGTTCCGAAGCACAAGAACAAGCGTAAATGATGTTGCTAAGCACAAGAACAAGGGCAAAAATGGTTAAGAAATATATGAACAATGACAATTGAGGTTGTTAAGCACACGAACAAGGGCAAATGCGGTTCCTAAGGACAATATCAAGGGCAAAAGAGGTTGTTAAGCACACGAACAACGCCAATCGAGGTGGTTAAGCACACAAACAAGGGCAAAAGAGGTTCCTAAGCACAAGAACAAATGCACACGAGGCTCTTAAGAAAAAGATCAAGGGAAAATTATGTTGCAAAGCGCAAGAACAACGACAAATGAGGTTGTTAATCACAAGAAGAAGTGTAATTGATGATGCTAAGCACAAGAACAGCGGCAAAAGAGGTTAAGAAGCATATGAACAACGACAATTGATGTTGTTAACGACACGAACAAGGGCAAATGAGGTTCTTAAGCATAAGAACAAGTGTAAATGATGTTGCTAAGCGCATGAACAAGGGCAAAGAGTTTAAGAAGCATATGAAGAACGACAATTGAAGTTCTTAAGCACATGAACAATGGCAAATGAGGTTTCTAAGCACAAGAACAAATGCAAATGAGGTTCATAAGCATAAGATCAAGGGCAAAAGAGGTTGTTAAGCAGGCGAAAAAAAGCCAATTGAGGTTGTTAAGCTCACAAACAATGGCAAATGAGGTTCCTAAGCACAAGAACAAATGCAAATGAGGTTTATAAGCACAAGATCAAGAGCAAATTATGTTGCAAAGCGCAAAAACAACGACAAATGAGGTTGTTAAGCACAAGAACAAGTGTAAATGATGTTGCTAAGCACAAGAACAATGACAAAAGAGGTTAAGAGGCATATGAACAACAACAATTGAGGTTGTTTAGCACACGAACAAGGGAAAATGCGGTTCCTGAGCGCAAGAACAAATACAAATGAGGTTCATAAGCACAAGATCAAGCGCAAAAGAGGTTGTTAAGCACACGCACAACGCCAATTGAGATTGTTAAGCACACAAACAAGGGAAAATAAGGTTCCTAAGCACAAGAACAAATGCAAATGAGGTTCATAAGCACAAGATAAATGGCAAATTATGTTGCAAAGCACAAGAACAACGACAAATGAGGTTGATAAGCACAAGAACAAGTGTAAATGATGTTGCAAAGCACAAGAACAACGGCAAAAGATGTTAAGAGGCATATGAACAACGACAATTGAGGTTGTGAAGCTCACGAAAAAGGGCAAATGAGTTTCTGAAGCACAAGAACAAGTGTAAATGATGTTGCTAAGCACAAGAACAAGGACAAAAGAGGTTAATAAGCACACAAACAAGGCTAAATGAGGTTCCTAAGCACAAGAACAAATGCAAATGAGGTTCATCAGCACAATATCAGGGGCAAAGAGGTTTTTAAGCACACGAACAACACCAATTGATGTTGTTAAGCACACAAAAAATAGAAAATGAGGTTGAAATGATGTTGCTAATCATGCGAACAAGGGCAAATTAGGTAGCCAAGCACAAGAACAAGGACAAATGAGATCGCTAAGCATATAAACTAATGCATAAGATATTGCTTATCACAAGAACAATGACAAATAATGTTGCTAAGCACAACAATAATGCCAAGCGACGTTCCTAAGAACAAGAAAAAGGCAAATGATGTTGTTACGCCCAGGAACAAATGGAAATGATACTGCTAAACACAAAAACAACTCAAAATGAGGTTGCAAGCACAAGAATAAGGGTAAATGAGCTTTATGTGCACAAGAACATTGGCAACTGCGCTTGCTAAGCACATGAACAACAACAATTGAGGTTGCTAATCACAAGGAAAATGGCAAATGAGTTTGTACAGCACAAGAAGTAAGGCAAATGATTTTACTTAGCACAAGAACAAGAGTAAATGATGTTGCAAACTACAAGAACAATGGCAAACGATGTTAAGAGGCATATGAACAATGACAATTGTGATTGTTAAACACACAAAAAAGGGAAAATGAGGTTCCGAAGCACTAGAACAAGTGTAAATGATGTTGCTAAGCACGAAAACAAGTACAAAAGAGGTTAATAAGCATACAAACAAGGCTAAATGAGGTTCTTAAGCACAAGAACAAATGCAAATCAGGTTCATCAGCACAATATCAGGGGAAAAAGAGGTTGTTAAGCACACGAACAACGCCAATTGAGGTTGCTAAGTACACAAACAAGGGAAAATGAGGTTCCTAACCACAAGAACAAATGCATATGACATAAGCACAAAATCAAGGGCAAATTATGTTGCAAAGCGTAAGAACAACGACAAATGAGATTGTTAAGCACAAGAACAAGTGTACATGATCTTGCTCAGTACAAGAACAACGATAAAAGATGTTAAGAGGCATATGAACAACAACAAAAGATGTTATGAGGCAGACGAACAACGACAATTGAGGTTGTTAAGCACACGAAAAAGGGCAAATGAGGTTCCGAAGCACGAGAACAAGTGTAAATGATGTTGCTAAGCACAAGAACAAGTACAAAAGAGGTTAAGAAGCACACAAACAAGGCTAGATGAGGTTCCTAAGCACAAGAACAAATGAAAATGAGGTTCATCAGCACAATATCAGGAGCAAAAGAGGTTGTTAAGCACACGAACAACGCCAATTGAGGTTGTTAAGCACACAAACAAGGGAAAATGAGGTTCCTAAGCACAAGAACAAATGCAAATGAGGTTCATAAGCGCAAGATCAATGACAAATTATGTTGCAAAGCGCAAGAACAATGAGAAATAAGGTTGTTAAGCACAAGAATAAGTGTAAATGATGTGGCAAAAGATGTTAAGAGGCATATGAACAACGACAATTGAGGTTGTCAAGCACACGAAAAAGGGCAAATGAGGTTACGAAGCACCAGAACAAGTGTAAATGATGTTGTTAAGCACAAGAACAACGACAAAAGAGGTTAAGAAGCACACAAACAAGCCTATATGAGATTCCTAAGCACAAGAACATATGCAAATGTGGTTCATCAGCACAATATCAGGGGCAAAAGAGGTTGTTAAGCGCACGAACAACGTCAATTGAGGTTGTTAAGCACACAAACAAGGGACAATGAGGTTCCTAAGCACAAGAACAAAAGCAAATGAGGTTCATAAGCTCAAGATCAAGGGCAAATTATGTTGCAAAGCAAAAGAACAACGACAAATGAGGTTCTTAAGCACAAGAACACGTGTAAATGACGTTGCTCAGCACAAGAACAATGACAAAAGAGGTTAAGAAGCATATGAACAACGACAATTGAGGTTGTTAAGCACACGAGCAAGGGCAAATGAGGTTCTGAAGCACAAGAACATGTGTAAATGATGTTGCTAAGCACAAGAACAAGGGCAAATGCGGTTCCTAGGCACAACAACAAATACAACAAAGATTGATAAGCACAATACCATGAGCAAAAGAGGTTATTAAGCACACGAACAACGCAAATCGAGGTTGTTAAGCACACAAACAAGGATAAATGAGGTTCCTAAGTACAAGAACAAATGCAAATGAGGTTTATAATAAGCACAAGATTAAGGGCAAATTATGTTGCAAAGCGCAAGAACAAAGACAAATGATGTTGTTAAGCACAGGAACAAGCGTAAATGATGTTGCTAAGCACAAGAACAAGGGAAAAAGAGGTTAAAAAACATATGAACAACGACAATTGAGGTTGTTAAGCACACGAACACGGGCAAATGTGGTTCCTAAGCACAAGAACAAATACAAATGGGGTTTATAAGCACAATATCAAGGGCAAAAAAGGTTCTTAATCACACGAACAACGTCAATTGAGGTTGTTAAGCACACAAACAAGGGAAAATGAGGTTCCTATGCATAAGAACAAATGCAAATGAGGTTCATAAGCATAAGACCACGGGCAAATTAGGTTGTTAAGCACTCGAACAACGACAATTGAGATTGTTAAGCACACGAACAAGGGCAAATGCGGTTCCTAAGCGCAAGAACAAATACAAATGAGGTTCATAAGCACATGACCAAGGGCAAAAGAGGCTGTTAAACACACGAACAATGCCAATTGAGATTGTTAAGGACACAAACAAGGGAAAATGAGGTTCCTAAGTACAAAAACAAAAGCCAATGAGGTTCATAAGCACAGGATAAATGGCAAACTATGTTGCGAAATGCAAGAACAATGACAAATGAGGTTGTTAAGCACAAGAGCAAGTGTAAATTGTGTCGCAAAGCACAAGAACAACGGCAAAAGATGTTGAGAGGCATATGAACAACGACAATTAAGGTTGTTAAGCACACGAAAAAGGGCAAATGAGCTCCCGAAGCACAAGAACAAGTGTAAATGATGTTGCTAAGCACAAGAACAAGGACAAAAGAGGTTAAGAAGCACACGAAGAAGGGAAAATGCGGTTCCTGAGTGCAAGAACTAATACAAATTAGGTTCATAAGCACAAGATCAAGGCAAAAGAGGTTGCTAAGCACACGAACAATGCCAATTGAGGTTGTTAAGCATACGAACAAGGGAAAATGAGGTTCCTAAGCACAAGAACAAATGCAAATGAGTTTCATAAGCACAAGATAAATGGCAAATTATGTTGCAAAGCGCAAGAACAATGACAAATGAGGTTGTTAGGCACAAGAACTAGTGTAAATGATGGTGCAAAGCACAAGAACAACGGCAAAAGATGTTAAGAGGCATATGAACAACGACAATTGAGGTTGTTAAGCACACAAAAAAGGGCAAATGAGCTTCCGAAGCACAAGAACAAGTGTAAATGATGTTGCTAAGCACAAGAATAAGGACAAAAGAGGTTAAGAAGCACACAAACAAGGCTAAATGAGGTTCCTAAGCACAAAAACAAATGTAAATAAGGTTCATCAGCAGAATATCAGGGGCAAAAGATGTTGTTAAGCACACGAACAATGCCAATTGAGGTTGTTAAGCACACAAACAAGAGAAAATGAGGTTGAAATGATGTTGCTAATCATGCGAACAAGGGCAAATTAGGTTGCCAAGCACAAGAACATGGGGTAATGAGATGGCTAAGCACATAAACTAATGCATATAATAAGCTCATCACAAGAACAGTGACAAATGAGGTTACTATCCACAAAAATAATGCCAAACGACGTTCCTAAGAACTAGAAAAAGGCAAATGTTGTTGTTAAGCCCACAAACAAATGCAAATGATACTACTAAACACAAAAACAACTCAAAATGAGGTTCCTAAGCAAGAAAACAAATGCAAATGAGGTTGATAAGCACCATATCAAGGGTAAATGATGCTGCTCAGCACAACAACAATTGCAAATGAGGTTCCAAGCACAAGAATAAGGGTAAATGAGCTTTCTGTGCACAAGAACATTGGGAACTGCGCTTGCTAATCACATGAACAACAACAAATGAGGTTGCTAATCACAAGAAAAATGACAAATGATTTTGTTCAGCACAAGAACAAGGACAAAAGATGTTAAGAAGCACCCAAAAAGGCTAAATGTGGTTCCTAAGCACAATTACAAATGCAAATCAAGTTCATCAGCACAATATCAGGGGCAAAAGAGGTTGTTAAGCACACGAACAATGCCAATTGAGGTTGTTATGCACACAGAGAAGGGCAAATGAGGTTCCTAAGCACAAGAACAAATGCAAATGAGATTTATCAGCACAAGATCAAGGGCAATTTATGTTGCAAAGCGCAAGAACAACGACAAATGATGTTGTTATGCACAAGAACAAGCGTAAATGATGTTGCTAAGCACAAGAACAAGGGCAAAAGAGGTTAAGGAACATATGAACAACGACAATTGAGGTTGTTAAGCACACGAACACGGGCAAATGAGGTTCCTAAGCACAAGAACAATGTCAAATGGGGTTCATAACCACAATATCAAGAGCAAAAGAGGTTGTTAATCACACGAACAACGTCAATTGAGGTTGCTAAGCACACAAACAAGGAAAAATGAGGTCCCTAAGCACAACAACAAATGCAAATGAGGTTCATAAGCACAAGACCAAGGGCAAATTAGGTTGTTAAGCACACGAACAACGACAATTGAGATTGTTAAGCACACGAACAAGGGCAAATGCGGTTCCTAATCGCAAGAACAAATACAAATGAGGTTCATAAGCACAAGACCAAGGCTAAAAAAGGTTGTTAAGCACACAAACAACGCCAATTGAGGTTGTTAAGCACACAAACAAGGGAAAATGAGGTTCCTAAGCACAAGAACAAATGCAAATGAGGTTCATAAGCACAAGATCAAGAGCAAATTATGTTGCAAAGTGCAAGAACAACGACAAATGAGGTTGTTAAGCACAAGAACAAGTTTAAATGATGATGCTAAGTACAAGAACAACGGCAAAAGAGGTTAAGAAGCATATGAACAACGATAATTGAGATTGTTAACCACACGAACAAGGGCAAATGCAGTTCCTAAGCACAAGAACAAATACAAATGAGGTTCATAAGCACAAGACCAAGGGTAAAAGAGGTTGTTAAGCACACGAACAATGCCAATTGAGGTTGTTAAGCACACAACCAAGGGCAAATGAGGTTCCAAAGCACAACAACAAATACAAATGTGGTTCATAAGCACAAGATCAAGGGCAAATTATGTCGCAAAGCGCAAGAACAACGACAAATGATGTAGCTAAGCACAAGAACAAGGGCAAAAGTGGTTAAGAAACGTATGAACAACGACAATTAAGTTTGTTACACACACGAACACGGGCAAATGCGGTTCCTAAGCATGAGAACAAATATAAATGGGGTTCAGAAGCACAAGATCAAGGGCAAAAGAGGTTGTTAATCACACGAACAACGTCAATTGAGGTTGTTAAGCACACAAACAAGGGAAAATGAGGTCCCTAAGCACAAGAACAAATACAAATGAGGTTCATAAGCACACGAACAACGACAATTGTGATTGTTAAGCACACGAACAAGGGCAAATGCGGTTATTAAGCGCAAGAACAAATACAAATGAGGTTCACAAGCACAAGACCAAGGGTAAAATAGGTTGTTAAGCACATAAACAACGCCAATTGAGGTTGTTAAGCGCACAAACAAGGGAAAATGAGGTTCCTAGGCACAAGAACAAATGCAAAAGAGTTTCATAAGCACACGATCAAGCGCAAATTATGTTGCAAAGTGCAAGAACAACGAAAAAGGAGGTTGTTAAGCACAAGAACAAGCGTAAATGATGATGCTAAGCACAATAACAACGTCAAAAGAGGTTAAGAAGCATATGAACAACGAGAATTGAGGTTGTTAAGGACACGAACAAGGGAAAATGAGGTTCTGAAGCACATGAACAAGTGTAAACGATGTTGCTAAGCACATGAACAAGGGCAAAAGAGATTAAAAAGCATATGAACAACGACAATTGAGGTTGTTAAGCACTCGAACAAGGGCAAATGAGGCTCCTAAGCACATGAACAAGGGCACTCGAACAAGGGCAAATGAGGTTCATAAGCACAAGATCAATGGTAAAAGAGATTGTTAAGCATGTGAAAAATGCCAATTGAGGTTGTTAAGCACGCAAACAGGGGCAAATGAGGTTCCTAAGCACAAGAACTAATGCAAATGAGGTTTATAAGCACAAGATCAAGAGCAAATTATGTTGCAAAGAACAAGAACAACGGCAAAGGAGGTTGTTAAGCACAAGAACAAGTGTAAATGATGTTCCTAAGCACAAGAACAACGACAAAAGAGGTTAAGAGGCATATCAACAACGACAATTGAGGTTGTTTTAGCACACGAACAAGGGAAAATGCAGTTCCTGTGAGCAAGAACAAATAGAAATGAGGTTCATAAGCACAAGATCAAGGGCAAAAGAGGTTGTTCAACACACGAACAACGCCAATTGAGATTGTTAAGCACACAAACAAGGGAAAATGAGGTTTCTAAGCACAAGAACAAAAGCGAATGAGGTTCTTAAGCACAAGATAAATGGCAAATTATGTTGCAAAATGCAAGAACAATGACAAATAAGGTTGTTAAGCACAAGAGCAAGTGTAAACCGTGTCGTAAAGCACAAGAACAACGGCAAAAGATGTTAAGAGGAATATATACAACGACAATTAAGGTTGTTAAGCACACAAAAAATGGCAAAAGAGCTTCCGAAGCACAAGAACAAGTGTAAATGATGTTGCTAAGCACAAGAACATGGACAAAAGTGGTTAAGAAGCACACGAACAAGAGAAAATGCGGTTCCTGAGCATAAGAACAAATACAAATAAGGTTCATAAGCACAACATCAAGGCAAAAGAGGTTGTTAAGGACACGAACAATGCCAATTGAGGTTGTTAAGAACACGAACAAGGGAAAATGAGGTTCCTAAGCACAAGAACAAATGCAAATGAGGTTCATAAGCACAAGATCAAGGGCAAATTATGTCGCAAAGCGCAAGAATAATGACAAATGATGTTGTTAAGCACAAGAACAAGCGTAAATGATGGTGCAAAGCACAAGAACAACGACAAAAGATGTTAAGAGGCATATGAACAACGACAATTGAGGTTGTTAAGCACACGAAAAAGGGCAAATGAGCTTCCGAAGCACAAGAACAAGTGTAAATGATGTTGCTAAGCACAAGAATAAGGACAAAAGAGGTTAAGAAGCACACAAACAAGGCTAAATGAGGTTCCTAAGCACACAAACAAGGGAAAATGAGGTCCCTAAGCACAACAACAAATGCAAATGAGGTTCATAAGCACAAGACCAAGGGCAAATTAGGTTGTTAAGCGCACGAACAACGACAATTGAGATTGTTAAGCACACGAACAAGGGCAAATGCGGTTCCTAAGCGCCAGAACAAATACAAATGAGGTTCATAAGCACAAGACCAAGGGTAAAAGAGGTGGTTAAGCACACAAACAACGCCAAATGAGGTTGTTAAGCACACAAACAAGGGAAAATGAGGTTCCTAAGCACAAGAACAAATGCAAATGAGGTTCATAAGCACAAGATCAAGGGCAAATTATGTTGCAAAATGCAAGAACAACGACAAATGCGGTTGTTAAGCACAAGAACAAGTGTAAAATGATGATGCTAAGCACAAGAACAACGATAATTGAGGTTGTTAAGGATATGAACAAGGGCAAATGAGGTTCTGAAGCACAAGAACAAGTGTAAACGATGTTGCTAAGCACATGAACAAGGGCAAAAGAGGTTAAGAAGCATATGAACAATGACAATTGAGGTTGTTAACCACACGAACAAGGGCAAATGCGGTTCCTAAGCGCAAGAACAAATACAAATGAGGTTCGTAAGCACAAGACCAAGGGTAAAAGAGGTTGTTAAGCACACGAACAATGCCAATTGAGGTTGTTAAGCACACAACCAAGGGCAAATGAGGTTCCTAAGCACAATAACAAATGCAAATGAGATTTATCAGCACAAGATCAAGGGCAATTTATGTTGCAAAGCGCAAGAACAACGACAAATGATGTTGTTATGCACAAGAACAAGCGTAAATGATGTTGCTAAGCACAAGAACAAGGGCAAAAGAGGTTAAGGAACATATGAACAACGACAATTGAGGTTGTTAAGTACACGAACACGGGCAAATGCGGTTCCTAAGCACGAGAACAAATATAAATAGGGTTCATTAGCACAAGATCAAGGGCAAAAGAGGTTGTTAATCACACGAACAATGTCAATTGAGGTTGTTAAGCACACAAACAAGGGAAAATGAGGTCCCTAAGCACAAGAACAAATACAAATGAGGTTCATAAGCACACGAACAACGACAATTGTGATTGTTAAGCACACGAACAAGGGCAAATGCGGTTATTAAGCGCAAGAACAAATACAAATGAGGTTCACAAGCACAAGACCAAGGGTAAAATAGGTTGTTAAGCACACAAACAATGCCAATTAAGTACACGAACTGAGTGCGTCCGCACGGGCTCTCACTGCATCCACACTGCGCTCGGACTTTTCCTATGCGGCCAGAATGCGGTCCGCATCGATATCCGTCCGTCCGCACTAGCACAGATTTTGATGAAAACCTTATTATACCTTAAAAAAATTGGCACATGCCCAGAAAATCCATCTGCGTACTTATTTTGGCCGTATCGAAATCCGTGCGTCCGCACTGGGCTCTGGAAGGCTGCATTTTGGCCCTTTTTTGCCATTTTTTGCCATTTTTTGCAATTTAAAGCAAGCATACGCAGTAACTTGATTCCAGGTGTAATCTAAGACATTGATATATCAAAATACAAGATATTTAGAGTATTTTCAGGATAAAATCAAGATCGAACATGTGTAAATGTGTGTATATTTTATGCCTATCATGCCCGGGTTGCAAGAAAGAGGGACACACTCAAGAGAACTGTTGGTTTCTTCACCCTCACCTCAAGCCAAAATATTGGAAGACGAAAGAGAAATGAGGAAGAGGCGACAGACATGAGGGAAGAAGAGGAGAAAATGAAGGGGGCAGGACCTATTTGCGGAACTAGGGAGAAAAAACTGGGTTTATAACCCAGACCAAACCAAATAAAACCGAACCGGCCCAAAGCTCTAGCGGGTCAAATGAGTTGGGCGGTAACGGGTCAACTGGGTCAGCGGATCAATTGCAGTCCCTGGTTCAGCAACTCTCTGTGTTGCTTGCACAACAAAATCCAGCATTTTCTGGTATAGCCTCACACTCAAAAAATTTAAATTTATTAGATAGAATAATTATTGATAGTGGAGCTACGGAATACATGCTCGGTAACCAAACACTTCTAAAAAATTTAGACATAACAAAAAATGAACAATATGTCATGGTAGCCAACGGTATGAAGGTAAAAATAATCGGTGTAGGAGAAACAAATTTTTGTAACAAAAAAATTTACAACGTACTATATTTAAAAATATTTCCTATAAATTTATTTTCGGTAAAAAAATTAACACAAGAATTAAATTGTAGTGTAATTTTTTTCTTGTGAAAATGTTGTATTTCAGGACCGGGAAACCAGGACGAAGATTGGTGAAGGATTTCAAGAGAATGGACACTATTTTTTGAAATCAACAAATTATCTTTGTGCTTCCGCTAAAGCCATCAAGGATCTTTGGCATAGAAGATTTGGACACCCTTCTGACAAAACTTTAAATTATATTTTTGAGTGTAAAATTTTTAATTGTAGTAATTGTTAAGTTTGTAAGTTGGCAAAACTATCAAGACTTCATTTTCCTCATTCTAAGTAAAAGCAAAGCTATGTTTGATTTAATTCATTCCGATGTATGGGGACCGGCCCCGATTGAATCATATAATGGATTTAAATATTTTGTAACTTTTATCGATGATTTTTCAAGAACAACTTGGTTGTATTTACTCAAATCTAAAGATGAAGCCTTTAATAATTTCAAAGAATTTGTTTATCTAATAGAAAATCAATTTAACGCTAAATTAAAAATATTTAGATCGGATAATGGGACGGAATTTATAAATAAAAATTTCGCAACTTTTTTTAAAGAAAAACGAGTTATACACCAAACCACATGCATTAATACACTCGAGCAAAATGGAGTGTCGGAAAAGAAAAATAGACACCTCTTAGAAATGACAAGAACATTAATGTTTCAAAGTAATGTTCCAAAAATATATTGGTCCGATGCTATACTTTGCGCCACATATTTAATTAATAGACTACCTAGTTCAAAATTAGAAAGCAAAATTCCATTGGAAATTCTCTATGAACAAAAAAATCTCATTTGATCACTTAAAAATATTTAGTTGTACAAGTTTTGTACATATTAAAAGGAAAGATAAATTAGATTTTGTATCAACAAAAACTAATTTTTTAGGACATTCTTCCTTCAAAAAGAGATATAAATGTTATGATCCTATAAATAAAAAGATATTTATTTCTAGGATTGTTGTATTTTTTTGAAGATGAACCATATTTTAAACAAAGGGAAAATATTCAAGTCTCTTGTTAAAATGAAAAAATTAATTCCGTGATGCCTAACATTGAGGGACAAGATGTTATCCAAAGTGAACATTATGAGAATAATGTGAAAAATCTTGAAGAAGATATAGGTGGAAATAATGATGAGACAAATGAAATAGAAAATAATTTAGAACTTAGACGAACATCAAGGGTACCACAACCGTCGATTAGACTTAGAGATTATACCGTACAATATCCTATACAAAATTTTATTTCATACGATAAAATTTCATCTTCATACCAAGCTTTCCTCACTACCATAGAAAAAGAAATAGAGCCGAAAACTTACCAAGAGGCCATCTAAAGTTCAACTTGGGGCAAAGCCATGAAAGAAGAGCTAAAAACTCTAGAAAAAAATAAAACTTGGGTAATTGTTCAATTACCAAAAAATAAAAAACCGGTTGGTTGTAAATGGGTTTATAAAATCAAGTATAATTGTGATGGTACCGTAGAACGGTATAAAGCAAGATTAGTAGCCAAAGGGTTTACACAAACATATGGCATAGACTATAACGAGACCTTTACACCGGTTGCAAAAATGAACACTGTTAGGGTTCTATTCTCGGTTACTATAAGCAATGGTTGGAACCTATACCAAATGGACAAAAAAAAATGAGTTTCTTCAAGGAACACTTAAAGAAAAAGTATACATGACCATACCACCCGGCCATGGAATGGAAAATATTTCTAACCTAGTTTGTAGGTTAAATAAGTTGATATATGGATTAAAGCAATCTCCGAGGGCATGGTATGGAAAACTTAGCTCTTATTTAAATTCTTAAATTTTAAAATTAGCAATGCCGATCATTCATTGTTCACAAAAAATAATGGTAAATCAATAACCCTAGTTCTAGTCTATGTCGATGACATTATAATCACCGTGAGTGATTATCAAGAAATTAAAAAAATTAAAAAACAATTGAGGAAAGAATTTGAAATTAAGGATCTAGAATACCTAAAATATATTTTAGGAATTGAGGTAACTTTTTCAAAAAAGTGCCTATTTATTTCACAAAGGAAATATACACTTGGCTTGCTAAAAGAAACCGGTAAAATAGGTTGTAAGCCGACCTTTACTCCAATTGATAGTAAATATAAATTAAATAGTGAAGATGGAGAACCGTTAGAAAACATAAATCAATTTCAACGACTTGTAGGAAAATTAATTTATCTAACGGTTATCTGTTCGGATATCTCTTTTTCGGTAAGCCAAATTAACAAATTTATGCACTCACCAAAAACACTGCACCTAGAGGCCATAAATAGGATCTTAAGATACCTAAAAGGAAATCCCGGAAAAGGAATTTGGATGAAAATAACAAATCTAACAATATATGTGGCTATTTCGATGCAGATTGGGTCGGAAGCTTTGATAGAAAATCCATTACCGGCTTTTGTACATTTGTAGGCGGAAATTTAGTCACATGGAAGAGCAAAAAACAAAGTGTTGTGGCTCGGTCAAGCGCGGAAGCCAAGTATCGAGCCATGGCATCCACAACGAGTGAATTGATTTGGCTCAAGCAATTGCTCAATGACATGGGAATCGAATATGATCAACCCATGAAAATGTATTGTGACAACAACTCGGCACGTCACATTGCTCTAAATCCCGTATTCCACGAGCGGACCAAATACATAGAAGTCGATTGCCATTTTATTATAGAAAATGTTCAAGCCAAGGAAATAGAGACACCGTTTGTTCAAAGTGAAGATCAAGTAGCGGATGTTTTTACTAAAGGATTGGATCCAAAGCCGTTTGAAAAAATCACGAGCAAGCTAGGATTGCTTGACATCTATAATCCTAACTTGAGGGGGGTGTTGAATAATGATCTCAGAGTAATTCATCATTGATCAGGGATCTAGATGTAAAATTAGGTAGAAATAGAATAAAGGAGTACTGTGGTACAGTGGTACAATGATACCAATAAATAGAAAAAGCAACTCCAACGGCTATATTGCCAAAAATGTAGCTATAAATAGAAGTGTCATGAGAATGTAAAATAAGTTTTGATATATGAAAATACTGTTCTCCTCAGTTGTGCATCTCTCTCTAAAAATCTTCAATCTGTCTTTGTTGTATAAGGTTTTTCTGGGGCACTACAATACTCATCGATTAATGGTGCCGTATTCCCCTTGTTTTCTCTTCCACTCCTCTTTCTCTCGTTCTGATTATTACCACCAAATTTGCCTGCCTTCAAATCGGAAATTGGAAGCCCAAATTTGTCGATACTCTTGTTAGTTAAATATTTAAATAACATAAGAAGAGGAAAATAATTAACTAAACAAGTGTAGGCATATTTCTGAACAATGGTGAAGACATTTTTTTTCTTTATGATTGTTAGCGACAAAAGGGTGAAGACATTTCTTATTGTAGAGTTTGTAGTAAATTAGAACAAATTTCCGATTCAAGATTTTGCACAAATTTCAACAATGAGAGTACAATTTTTATTTAAATGCCATTAAAGGCACACCTTGGTAGCCACTACCAAGTTCCTCCAAAAAAAAAAAGAGTACAATTTTTATGAAGTTTACAATGGGGAAGGAACCATACATGTTTGATCTTACATATGATATTTGGAAAGCAAAACATATCAGCTGGACTCAAAATAACATGCTCTGCATACCACCTGATGTCTTTTTTGTTTTTGTTTATCATTTTGCAGTTCAATAACATGAAGTATTTGATTATGACTTGATTAAGTTAAATAATGAGGTCTGATGGAATTCATTCCAGCAATTAATAGTTAAGGCCAAAATTTTTTTTTTAAGAAAATTTCTTGGTTAGTATATTGATGATGTAGTAATAATTTTTGTAAAAATTAAAACTTTCAAAATACAAAAATGAGTATACAACAAGCTTCGCTCAAGAACAAATGTTCATCTTCTTCACCTTTATTTTTCTGTTACCGCATATTTTATCAATAAATAGTATTTTTGTCTTTTTTTTTACCGTCAAACTCTAATATATAGGTAAGTGGCATCACTAATAAATTATCTAAACTTTAAGGTTTTTTCTTCGTTCTTTTATCCGGAATTAAATCCTCCATTGTTTTTATCAGTTCACAATTAATCATATTGTTTCTTTTCTCTTTTATTGAAATGAGCTGGATTCCTTCCTCCAATTTGTTCTAATCAGAGTGTGTGTTTATTTTTAATAAAAATGGGTTTTACCCACCAATTTCATTAGAGATCAGTGTTTCCTCACAAATATTGGTACCGAAACAGTACCAATCAACTGTGAAAAGTTATTACATTTACAATATTTAGAAAACAAACCAACAACATATATACAAAGTACCAACAACCATGCCATAAGACATAAGAAACTACAGGAAACTAGATATCAAAACTATTATTTTTTGTAAGACTAGAGAATAGAAATTTAAGAAAACAAATTATTATTGCAATCTTATTTTTATCTTTACATTTGTCTCTATTTATAGAAGAAATTTAAAAATTAGCCGTTATACTATTAATTACAACTACCAACTACCAACCACTATCTACTAACCTATTAATTACAAGACACTAATCTCCGTTATAATTTAAAAATTGTAACTAGCCGTCATTTTTAATACTCCCCCTCAAACTAGGAATATATATATTGTACAATCCTAGGTTGCTTGTAATTTTCTCAAATGGACTCGGATCCAAGCCTTTGGTGAAGATATCCACTAGTTGATATTTCCTTTTACGTATGGTGTTTCAATTTTCTTTGCTTGAATCTTTTATCTAATAAAGTGGCAATCCACTTCTATATGCATTGTTCGCTCATGAAACACAGGATTTGATGCTATATGCCAAGCCGAATTGTTGTCACAATACATTTTCGTTGGTTCTTGAATTTTAAATCCCATGTCCGATAGGAGTTGCTTGATCAATGTTAGTTCGCTTGCGGTTGATGCCATGGTACAATATTCGGCTTCGGCGCTTGATCGTGCTATACCATTTTGTTTCTTGCTTTTCTATGTGACTAGATTTTCGCTTACAAATGTGCAAAAATCGGTTGTCGATTTTCTATCGAAACTTCCGGTCCAATCTGCATCGAAATAGCCACATATATCATTAGAATTATTATTTTTCATCTAAATACTCTTACTGGGATTATTTTTTAAGAACCTCAAAATTATATTTACCGCTTCTAAATGTGGTGTTCTTAGTGAATGCATGAACTTACTAATTTGGCTTATGGAGAATGAAATATCCGCTTCTTTCAGAGGTTCATCATCTTCACTATTTAATTTGCATTTGTTGTCAATTGGGGTAAAGGCGGGTTTACATTCTAACTTACCGGTTTCTTTTAACAAATCAAGTGTATATTTTCTTTGAGAAATAAAATGTCCTTTATCCGAAGTGGCTACCTCTATTCCTAAAAAATATTTAAGGTATCTTAAATCTTTTATGTCGAATTTTTCTTTTAGTTATTTTTTAATTTTTTCGATTTACTCTAAATTATTTCCGGTAATTATGATGTCATCTACATATACTAAAATGAGAGTTGTATTGATACCGTCACATTTGGTAAATAAAGAATGATCAGTATTACTAATTTTAAAATTACAAGAAATTAAATAAGAGCTAAGTTTGCCATACCATATCCGTGGAGATTGCTTTAATCCATAAATTGATTTATTGAGCCTACATGCCAAGTTAGAATTGATTTCTAATTTATGACCGGATGGTAATGTCATATTCACCTCTTTTTCAAGTGTTCCTTGAATAAAGACATTCTCCACATCCATTTGGTAGAGGTCCCAACAATTATTTATGGTAATAGAAAATAAAATTCTTACGGTATTCATTTTTGCTACTGGTGCAAAGGTTTCATTATAGTCTATGCCATATGTTTGGGCTCATTTAGCTATAAGTCTTGCTTTATTCCTTTCTATAGTATCATCACTATTATATTTGATTTTATATGTTCATTTACAACCAACTGATTTTTTATTTTTTGGTAGAGAAATAATTTTTGAAGTTTCATTTTTTTCCAAAGCTTTTAATTCCTCATTCATAGCCTTATACCCAATTGGACTTTTAATTGTTTCATGGTAATTTTTTAGTTCTAATTCTTTTTCAATGCTAGTGAGAAATGTATGGCATTTGATTGAGATATTATTGTTTTAAAATCCGGTCTATTCGACGGAATATTCCTATTCGATTGCAATCCAAATAGAAAATCTATATTCGGTACGAATATAAAGTTTAGAGCATATTATCGGTTTAGAGTATATTAATAGTAATAAAATACCGGTTTAAAGTACATTAATAGTGATTTATACCACATATTATCGGTTTATAGTATATTAACAGTGATAAAAATACCAGTTTAGAGTATATTAATTGTGAGTCATACCACATATTACCGTATGTTTTTTTCTATATACGAATTCTTATTTAAAATCTGAATGAAAATCCGCATATGCGGCCGCATAATGTATATGCAGTATGCGGTGGCCTTCCGCATATCAAATGAGAACCGAATTTCAAAACACTGATTGTATGAAACAAAATTTTCAATTAGATATTGTACCGAATATGTCACATAATCTCTAAGTCTAGTTGATAGTTGTCGTTCCCTAGATTATCTTCTAACCATTAAATTTTCTTCCATTTCATTTTCATTTATGTCACTAATAGTCTCATTTTCTTGATTAATCTCAATCTCATGGTTATTTCTAGGAATAAAATTCAAATCGTCTAAGTAAGGCAAAACTATATTGTTATTTTGACTATTTTGTTATGTTTGAAGAATTATTTCTTTTTCTTTAATATATGGTTTATTTTCAAAAAATGAAACATTTCTAGAAAGGTATATTTTTTTATTAATTGGATCATAGCATTTATTTATAGAAATTAAGTTTTTTTGTAATGGTTTTTTGTGATACAAAATCAAGTTTGCCATTTCTTTTGATATGTACAAAACTTGTACAATCAAATACTCTTATATGGTCATAAGTGATTTTTTGTTGGTAAATAATTTCTAATAGACTTTTATTTTTTAAAGTAACACTGGGCAATCTATTAATTAAATGTGTGGCACATAGTACGGCATCCGACCAATAAATTTTTGGAACATTATTTTGAAATAATAAATATCTTGTCATTTTTAATAAGTGTCTATTTTTTATTTTCGATACTCTGTTTTGTTCAGGGAGTATTTATACAAGTTGTTTGGTGTATACTACCCTTTTCTCTAAAGAGACTTGAAATTTTTTTATTTATAAATTCGATTCCAATATCCGATCTAAAGATTTTTAATTTTGCATTAAATTGTGTTTCTATGAGACATAAAAATTCATAAAAATAATCAAACATGTCATCTTTAGATTTAAGTAAATATATCCAAGTTGTTTTTGAAAAATCATCAATAAATATAACAAAATATCGAAATCCATTGTATGAATCAATTGGGGCCAGCCCCCAGACATTGGAATGTACTAAATCAAAAATAGATTTACTTTTGCTAATAGAAAGATAAAAAATGAAGCTTTATTTGTTTTGCTGATTTGCATACTTCACAATTAGTACAATTCAATTTTTTAATATTATTTAAAATCTTGTCAGAAGGATGCCCAAGTCTTTTATGCCAAATATCAGAGTTAACGAATTTTGCAGAAGCACAAAAATTTAAATTGGAGTTCAAAATATAGTGTCTATTTTCAAGGAATTCTTCACAAATCTTAATGCCGGTTTTCCGGTCTTGAAATTCAACATTTTTACAAGAAAAAATTGCAGAAGTTAAGTTTATGGGAAATGTTTCTAAATATAAAACATTTTTAATTTGTTTATTGCATAATTTAATTTCTCCTATGTCATCTATTTTTGCATTCATACCGTTTGCAACCAAGACATATTTATCACCATTGGTTGGTTGGAGGTTTGACAATAATTGTTTGTTACCAAAAATATGGTCTGTTGCACCACTATCTATAATAATTTGATTTCAAAATAAATCTTTTGAGTTAGAAGCAATACCAATAATTTGATTTAAAAATAAATCTTTTCAGTTAGAAGCAATATCACATGAGCTCTTATTTTGAATTTGGTTAGAAAGTATTTCGATGATTTGTTAGAGAATGTTGCTCTTTTACATTTGGTAAGAAAGTATTTCGATGATTTGTTGGAGGAGGTGGCGTGGCATTGGGATTGAATTATTTGTGGTATTTGAGTGGAAAGTAGATGCATCTTCCCTAGTTCGGTCCCATTCATCTCTTTATCTTTTCTCTGCCACTTTCCACCCTTTTGGTCCGAGATTAGAATACAAGAACCAACATTGATCTCGTGTGTGACCTTCTTTTTTGCAATTTGGACAACTATTGGGATTGCTTTGGTGATTGGTGAGACTAAAGTTTTGTGTCATGGTTGTTTAATTTTTTTTTCGGAAAATATTTTATTTTTAAGTTGATAATAATTGTTCGTTTTTTTATATATGAATTTGATGAGAATCAGAACAATTTTTTTTTTATAAGAACAAATGTAAGAATTTTTGAATACTAGTTCGTTTTATAATAACTAGTTTGTTTTATAAAAAAAAATGAAACAAATGTAAGAATTTTTAATACTAGTTTGTTTTATAAAAAAAAAAAAGAATTTTTGAATACTTTTTAGTATAAATAGGGACACATGTAAAAATTTTGTTACTGGTTTTCTGATACATGTAGAGAGAATTTCTTTGGTTTTTTAGCTCTAATTCTTCTTTCTCTTGACACTTGTTAAATTCTTGACTCTTTGGCTCTTGACTCTTTTTTTTTTTTCTTCGTTGGTACCTTTGAGTGGAGAAGGGTCTGAAGTTGGAGTTCTTATGTGTATGATATGTTTGTTCCCAACAAACAGGTATTGTTAAATCTTCATAATGGTATTTTTAATCTTTTGTAGATAATTAGAAAAAAAACATAACATTATCATGATTATGTACTATCTTCTGATAACTTATTTCCAGGCAGCAGAATGCAGTTACAATGTGACCACTGTAGTCCTGCTGAAAATGTGCCGAGAGGAAACATACAGTTGGGTGGGAAGGATCCACTGAAGCTCTCATTTTTAATGAACAGTATGTCGACAATAATATTCTGGTATTATTACCTCTTTGCAAATTAAATTTCTATCTCGGTTTATATTTTTTATCTCCACTGTGATCTGACATTACCAGGTGACCTCATTTCAGATGCCTGAATACAATTTCAATAACGAGGCAAGTGAAAATATTCAATTGACAGAAGAAAGGTCTGCAATGGGAGTACTGTGGGGTATTGAAGATTAATGGTCGCAATTGAAGAGCCTGATCACAGATTGAGTGAGGCTGAGGCTACTCTGCTGGTCCATCAATATTTGATAAGAGGAGGACTTGGCGACCTCATCGACAATAGCAACCAACAAAGAATGATGGAAGGTACAGATTATGTACCTCCTCACTATGAAGATGAAATTGGTTACCTTCTCAACTCATTTAATAGCGACTCGTGTAGCCCGCATAGCATCTTCAAAGAATCAAACTTGACCGAAACTATTGCACCATATTGATGCATAGCAAAAAGTCAGACTAAATCGGAAGTTGATCTTTTTTAATAACGGGAAAGGAAAGAGACCCTCTATTTCTTAAAAAGGCGCAGATCCTAAAGCTTAAGTGCTCCCAAGGAGATTTCTAAATTATATAGTACATAGTATGTTTATGGCTGATTGTTTCTGGATTTTCTTTTTTGAATTGTTTGTCTTTGACTGTGACATATCAGAGCAAAGTTATGAGATGTATTTATAGCTTTTGTATTTGTATATATAAATGGTGATATTCTAAGTTGTTTTGTTTGAGGGATTCAGGGAGGGTGGAAAAGTGGAGAAGTTTTTCCTAATTGGTTGAATGCATGCAGGTTTGGCCGGTACTAGCTAGTTCGTTGATTAGTGTATCAAACACTAAAAATCTTGCTGAAAAGATGACAACTTTTCATTCATGACTTGACAAGCGCAATACAAGTTACGTTTATTTCTTTTGAGAATTAAGTTTAGAGTAAAATGATAGCGTTGTTAAGTTTTATTAAGGTCCTTAATAAGTTTTAATTTTAAACAATGAATTCAAACAGTTGGACCAATTTACTTTACGAGTAGTATTACATTTTATATATAAAATTTATAAATTTATGAATTAATTTAGTATAAATTCAAGCAATAAAAAAAATGATGAAAATTCAATGTATTAAATTAACTTACAAATTCTTATTTTTTAACGCTTGTTTATGCTAAATTAATTGAAAAATTATAAATTTGGTATACATACACTGTAAAGTAGAAAGTTGTCAATAGTTAAATTAATTATTGAAAGTCGATATGATAGTTTTTGAAATTGAATTTACAGAGATATTATTTTTAAATTAATTTGATTGAAACAAATTCGGTTCAAAACACCTGAGACCTGACGCTGACGGTAAGAACGGATAATATTTGTTCTTGTTTGTGAGGGCCATATGGACGATCCACCATCCGATCAAATCTGACGGTTGTAAGAACGAATGACCTCTCCAATTCCTTATCAATGGAGAGGATTCTAACGATCTTCTCTCTTCCTCGTTTGTTCCCATCCTTTCCCTCTTTTAGTCGCAGCGTTGCAAAGCTCTCGATTGCCCTGCTAATGGCGGATTGCGTCGAGGAGGTGGATGAGGAGGGGGCACAGGCAGAGCTGAGCGATAAGGAGAAGAAGGATATCGCCGTTTGGTTCCTTTCCAATGCTCCTGTTGGCGAGATCTCGTATGTCGCTAAAGGTCTCTCTTTCTCATCTTTATATCTAACTGGAAATTTGACGACTAATGGAACCTCAATTGAAAAAAAAGAAAAGAGAGTAATGTAGTAGATGTGAAATAGGCGGTATTCCAGCTCCATTCTGACAGAAGGGAATAGAATTATGGAAATAGAGCTTCTATTGCTATTTTGGTTAAAATTACATTACCCATGAACTATTTTTCTATATTTTTTGGATGTGAGCTTACTTCCTGATTTATGAGAATAATTTACATTTGATTTGTATCCTAACCGGACTGAGACTTGTTTCTGCTTAGAGGCTGCACTTACAATTCCAGTCAAGTTCTAATTATTAAGAAAAAAAAAATATGATTATAAAATAATTCAAATTCTAATGAACTCCAATTATGCACTGTTCAAACACTATTCCCACGATGTATGAATTTGTTATTGAATTCTGGTTATGCATGCAGATATACGCACACTTATAGGAGATGATAGATTATATGATATGGCAGCTTCCGAATCCTTTCCTAGACATAACAAGGCACATCTTCTCACTCTTGAATTGCCTGACAGAAGTGGAGATGTGAGTTTCATTTTCATTTTCAATACCAAACACTGTACCAATCTGGCCACCACTGGTACCTTTAGGTATTAAAGTGTATCAGTACTGATATGTTCTATCAGACCAGTATAGCTTTGCAGTAATTCCGACAGAGCTAGATGCTCACTGGTGTATGAGTGTATCGCAGTACCAGTTGGCCTATGAGGAATCATTTAGGATATATTGAGGTTATATAATACATTGTCATTTACAATTACAGGTAATAATTACAGGATACGGAGAGATTGACAAGAACCAATATCTTGAGCCAAGAAGCGCTCAGGTTGCTACTGTTGACCATATCAAACAAGTATACTCTCTCTCTCTCTCTCTCTCTCGTGCTGTTGATGCATGACCGTTGGCCTTTTGATAAATAATCAATTAATTAATTAATTAAACTGATATTTAATTGAGTTGCTGCATACTTTATGCTTATTAAGATATCTTGCAACACTTTACTATATTTAATTCTCATTGTTTATCTTTGCATAAACATAAATTAGGTTTGCACCGGGTTGAGACCTGCTACGGATGATGAGCTTCCCTCTCCCTATATTGAGGAGTTCAGGTACGAATGTACGATACACTTGTGTATAAAGGTACCATCTTTGAGTATTGATACAAATTATTAACCATCCATTACTTACCTGTATCAGGCAGGTAACTGCTCTTTTTTTAGAACATTATTTTCATTTGAGCTTTTAATTGAGTTTATACTTCAAAGCAATTTTTTCCCTACACTACCAAAATATTGCTGCTACTTTAATTATTATTTAGTTTTCTTTCTTTGAAGTCATACAAAAATTAAAATAATGCAATGTATGAACAAAGGTACGCACTAGATGTTGAACTTTGCAAGTATGTTGCTGAGGCGTACCCAAAAGGTATATCTGCTGTTTATTGCACTAGAGGGAAAGACATCGATGGACCCGGAAACGATTTTGATCTTGTTGCCATTATTTCGGCATCAAAAAAGAGCCCTCAGAATTTCTGGTATGTTTTTGTTTTTCAATATAAGACAATCCTTGTATGATCAACATGATGTTAAGGTGTAATATTTCTTTCTGAGTGAGGCTATGGTACTGTGCATAGCGCAGATTGGTCCGAACTATGGATTAATCTTCATTTTCAAAGTTCAAAAGTCACGTTCAACATAATCTCCATATGAAAATGTGCTTGCTAACGAAATTTTACATTTTTTATATTCTTTTACTATTGTTTTAGGAAGATAAAAAAATCACTACTTTTGGATGGTCTAGAATTTTTAGGTCAAGTGATTTTCTACCTATCTAAAAAATTGTGAAAATATAAAATTTGATCTACAAGTACATTTTCATATGGAGATCATGTTGATTGGGTCAGATCAACTGTTTAGACTTTGAAAACGGAGATATCGATCCATAGTATGGACCAATATGTGGTATGCATAGTACCATAGCCTCACTCTTTCTTAATTAGGGAGTCAGAGTTGTGTTCAAGAGTAGGGAAAACCTGTTTTTTTTTTATTTACATCTTTTTTTGTGGTAGTATTTGGCTTATGAAAAAAAAATACTAATATTTCTTTTTGGTGTTTAAATTAGCAATGGTAGCTGGAGATCAATATGGACCTTTGAGTTTAAGGATGATACACAACTTGTGGATATAAAAGGAAAGATCCAGGTCTTACTGTTGTGATAATTTCCTTTACTATTTCTGATTGAAATCAATCTTTCAAATTATTATCTAATCAACGGCAACTCTGGTACCAAGCATGGTTACAAGTACCCTTACCTTCGCTACAAAAGACCCCCACTTTAAGCATAACTAAATAATAAATCTTGCCAGATTGCTGCGCATTATTTCGAAGAAGGAAATGTACAGCTAAATACAAAGAACGAGTTCAATGACTCCACTGTTTTTCAGGTGAATACATTTTTGTGCTCTTCTCATTGAATGTCTGTTTTCAATGAGAAGATATGCTGCACAGTGACAAATTAATACTATCATGAAAGATATGGACAAAATATCCACAGTATTATTTTTATTTTCTCTCTCATTTTTTTTATTATTTCTATAACTAAAAATGGATGTTTTTTTTTTTCACAGTCTCCCGAGGATTGTGCTGTTCAATTAACCAACATAGTTCGCCATCACGAATCGGAATATTTGCAATCACTTGAGGTTGTGCCTTGTTATGTATTTCTGAAAACAATATGTTTGATTTATGTAATAAAATAAAATTAAGTGTACTTGTTTTGCAATATGCAGGCATCCTACCTGCATTTACCTGACAGCATGTTCAAGGTACCTGTGCTAATATTTTACTGTACTTCTTTGTCTTGCAAACTTTATTGTGTATTAATTTATTTGTAATACCAGTAGGTACTGATATTGAGTTACATGAGTTATATATGCTGCACTATCTAGATAAACACTTTGTATAGGAGGGTCAATGGGTATGGTACAGGTAAGTGGATTTGTTTTCATACCCGTCTAACATTAGTCCTACCTGTATCTTGCTCTTACCTATCAAGTATTATCCGTACCCCACGTTTTTCCGTTAAGATTAATTAAAAATTTAAAATTGAACAAGTAATGGGTAATTACCGAATAAATTGATAAGTTATATAATCTAACCCAAAAATATAGCAAACAAATAATTATATATACTTTAGAGAAGTGTACATAATATCATAAAACACATTAAAAATTATAACTTTTGATCCTATTATTTATAAATTTCTAACTAAATAAAACTATATAAATTATTGTATGAATCAATCTCATCATTAATTACTAATTAAATAAAACTATATAAAATGTTGTATAAAAATTAATCTCATCATAAATAATATATAATGAGTGAGGCTATGGTACTATGCATAACACAGATTGGTCCGTACTATGGATCAATATCTTTGTTTTCAAAGTTCTAATTGTCAATTTGAACCGTTCAACATGATATCCATATAAAAATGCTCTCGCAGACTAAATTTTACACTGTTTAGAATTATTTTTATTACTTTTTTAGAAAGGTAGAAAATCACTACTTTTGAATGGTCTAGAATTTTTAGATCAAGTGATATTCTACCTATCTAAAAACAATAGTAAAAAAATTGTAAAAAATGTAAATTTTGATTTAGAAGTACATTTTCATATGAGATCATGTTGAATGGTTCAAACCGACAGAGATGCATAGTACGGGCCAACCCGCGCTATGCATAGTACCATAGCCTCACTTAATATATAATATAATTAAATGTCCACATAAAAATTGTCATATATTATTATTGTATTATCAATTACCCTATCGGGGAACGAGTACGAGATAGCTCTTACTTGTACCTTTACCCAATAAGCTAACAAAATTGTTTTCTTATCCATACCCTCCCTCGATAAGATATTGAAAAGTTCCTTGCAAATACTTGCCTTACCAAATATGACATGGGTAGGATAAACAGGTAAAAGGTTTTCATTGACACTCCTAACTTTGTACCATACCCTTTATGTACCCAATTACAACAGACCTTTGCCATTCTTGTCTTGGTCTTCTTGTGTTGAGTTTAACTGTTGTTGTAGAGACTAAAGCTTAGTTTTATATTAGACATCTTAAATTGCATATCCAACCAATCACTGCCTTAACTGTCAGTATTCCTTGATTTATATTCCATAACATAGGTATGCTCTTTCTCTGATATCTACATGGCATATTTTTGTTCATCTAAAGTTATTGAGCTTCCTTGTGAAATAGGACCTAAGGAGGAAGCTTCCAGTTACACGAACATTGTTTCCATGGCACAACACTTTGCAGTTCAGCATCAACCGAGACCTCAGCAAAGAACTTGGAATTGGAAAATAATTTATATGTATTTAGGAAATCTCAAGCCTTTTTGTTTTTCTTTTTCTCTTCATCGAGCATGTTTCATCTGAGGCAATTCATGTCAAATGGTTTCCCTTGTATATTATTTTGCCTATGTACGTTGGAAATAGTATGGATTCATTTTCAGAAATGAAATTTCATGAGAGATTTATATTAGAGTTAATTTTAGAGACCCTTGGCATTATAGCAAAGCACTTGAAACTGCACAATCTTTGGAACTTTTATTCCCTCGTAGTCATAGCAGAGTGCATGAAAATTTGAATAAGTTAATGACACAATAGGATTCCAAACGCCAGTCAAAATTTTGCGAGGGTATCAAATTGCATTTACTTTATTTACTATTGTAGAAAATTTATCAGGTGCAAGTTGTGACATTGGATAAAAGTTGACGGAAGTATTGTTGTGCTTCTATGGGAATCAAACTTTAAAAGAGTTTATTGTATATGATTTGTATTCGACTTGTACATCGAAAATGAAGGGAGAAAAAATGTTGAATTCTTGATGAGCTCTTCATTAGAAAACAAGCATTTTAGTTAATATGAAATGACAATATAATCCTTTTTTTTTTTTAATAAAAGTGGTATTAAACAAGCATTTTATTCTATCAAAAGCATTATTTTCATATGTTGTTCTATCTCTATCAAAACTATCAAAAGCATTTCGTTTCAATTTGATCCAGAAAAAAAGCATTCAACATCAAGGGTAATTATTTACTACCACAAAATAATGACATTTTGTTTCAATTTACTATAATTATTGCGTACTGAGTTACTTTTTCCAGCCTATACTAGTAATAAAAAATTACCAAGGGCAGCTTTGTCATGACATAATTATAATCATATATCACTGTAAGTATATATGATAATATATTACAAATAAACACTCAAAAGATAGGGCTGAAAGGCATCAAATTAGGAAAAAATTGGAATTCAGTAATGTATAGACATCAAACAACACGTCTTTGTGTATATTTGATTTGTTTTCCTCAGTCAAACAACACACTCACTCACCAGATTCGTCTTTCTCAAGAGAATGAATATTTGAGCCACTGACACCATCTCTCTTTCAAATCTTCGGTTTTCTCATCCTACATTTAATGATGGAGAATGTGTGAGAGAGCAGGAGAGAGGACAAGGAGAAGCTTAAGTCCGAATATTGCACTAAAGTGCTGCTAAATTTTACGAAGATATGAAATACAAAAAATTTCAACAGTAATGGTGAGATCATTCAGAAGTGCTAGAGGGAGATGAGAGAGAGAGTACCACAACAGTTCCCAAAGTGCAAGCAGAAGGGGATTCAAAGCTATTCTTTTCTTCTCTTGTCATTTTTTTCTGGATCGATGAATTTGACTTGAGGGTCTTTCATTGTGCCAAGTTTTACATTTGGAGACAAATCAACCAGAGAAACTCCAGTAATATTTTCCTCTGGCAAATTGCACTTTGAGAAGCTCAGTCATTACCTGACTTTGATTTGCGTCGGGTCTCCATCTCTTCTCCAAAAAGAAATGACCATAGTATCAGTTTGATTTTTAGCTTCTAAATCGTCTCCTTCAATACGTGAGAAACAACTATATCAGCTTGAATTGGTACACAGTCAATCAAAATGACCTGTACATCAGTACATGGGCACTACTTTGTTTATCAACAGGAGTTGATTCACACTCAGACCTCATCCCTTCTACCAAAAAACCAATTGTAGCTTCAGATCTTTGATTCATGGCTCTCAAATATTTTCTTCCTAAACCACTTCACTGAACAACACTTAGCACCACTTCCTTTCCTATCATCTCATCATTTGTCTTACAGCTAATTTTAACTAACTCTTCAATTCTAGTATCATTTGTGATTTCAGATCCTTTTGACTTATTAGGTTACAATTTGCCAAAAAAAATAATCAATTAAGATTGTTGATGCAGCTGTGGTCGGAGAAGTAGGAGTGGCCTGAGTGGCTGCCTAGGTTGGTGGAGTTGAGAAGAGAGCACGAAGAGGGATCCGCAGACGTCGGAGGTGAAGCCGAACAGAGGAGAAGATATCATTTTTGAGAGGACAGTAATCAGATTAAGGTGGAGGGAGGGCACGAAGAAGGTGCCCCGATGGGATCGTGGCATTGCTGGGTTCGAGGCGAGGCGCGGCTGTGGCAGGCCGTGCAGGGGCAAAACTTAGCTATAGATGGGGAGTGCTAAGCCACCCTAACTTGATTTTTTATTTTGTTTATTATCAAGTATATAGAAATCATATTATATTGTTTGTTTTATAAGTAAAAGTTCTCCATAATAATATTCAAAATAAAGGGCTTCAAATAGTGAAGAATCTTCTTATCTTGTGTTATATTATGTTATGAATTTTTTATTTAAAAAAATTATTCTATTATTTAGCCCCTTATACTCAAATCCTAGTTCCGCTTCTGAGGCCGTGACATGTTGAGCAGGTTCGAGAGAGATCGAGCATGAGAGAGAGAGAGGCGGAAGGAATAATTTTGTTCCGTGGGAATTCACATCTTCTCTCTTACTGCACAAGAGAATATTTTACAATTATTGAATCTGGACCATTCATTTTAACTTGGCATGAATCTCAAAGCTCAATAATACTGCCTCTATTTCGAATCTCAAACCGGCTGAGATTTGCATCCTTTGTAATAATATAGAGGGATTAGTTCCGTAGTGGAGAGACAGATAATAGTAGGGGTGTTCATTGGTGCTGGTTTGTTTGGTTTTTAACCGAACTGGAAAAGTTTGGCTCAAACGGTTCAGTTTTTCAGTTTATTTGGTTCGATTCGGTTTATATTTTGTTACTGTTCAGTTTTTTCTATTTGGTTCAGTTTGTAATATTAGAAAACTGCATTAACTGAACCGACCGACTATTGTAATTCATAACCCTTGTTTAGATAAGACTTTCCGATTCATCCTTCCCCCTCTTCTAATCTTCTCTTCGCTCAATCACTTCTCCTCTATTGCTCTATTGCTCAATCGCGCCTAGCCGCTTATCGCTCAGACCCGAACCGATGAATACCCTAGACGCTCAATCGCTTCTCCTCTTTGCGCCTTCACCCTGGTCAAATTGCTCACACCTACTCCTGTTGCTTCATCCGTCAAATCATCGAAACCCAGCCACACGATGTTGCGCTTTCATAGCACAGGTACGAATTCGATTCATTCCCCTTTTCGATGTTCTTTAGCTCTCTCTCTGAGACTCTAACTCTCTCTTATTCTCTCTCAAAGTCTCAGACCCCTAAGTTCAATTTGCCTTTCTATGATTCTCTCCTCTCTTGCGCCATTTTCCCCTTTTGTTTTAAATCACGTAAGCTAATTTTTTTTCTTTTGTTTTAAATCTGTTTGCCGAACAAACCCAACAAAAGCACTCAGAGACCAGAAATTAGCAAAGGAATTTAATTTGTTGGATTTCTTGTCTCTAGTCAGAGTTTACTATTTTAATTTGGATAATCAGTTTCATACTAAAAAAATCTGAAAGCAAATACTATTTTCTCACTTTTGTTTCTATGTCAGGATCAGAATTACAATTACAAAGGAAGAAGGAGAAGGAGACTATCTCTAGACAGCTTGAGTGCACACAGGTGAGTGGCTCTGAAACCGTTAGTTAGAAAAAGAGTCTTGCTTGTATAAGTTTTAAATTTGATGTTTTATATTTATGTTAGTTTGCTTGTACCTTGACATCTAAAGCTGCAACTCTGCAAGGAAAAATATTGAAGCTATGTCATTATTGAATACTTGTTTAAAATGGTGTCAGGTCATGAGAAATCTTTTTTTTGGTTAATTTTTTGTAAGAAATAGTTGGATGCTGTCAAGTGAACCTTGAAAGGCTGCTGTCAAGTGAATTTTTTTGTAAGAAATAGTTGGTTGCTGTCAGGCCATGCAAACCTTAAAAGGAAGTTTCTACTATGCAAAGATTGCATTTGCCTCTTATTTTGTATCTAATTTTAATTTTATTTGTTATTTGGGAAACATGTGTGGGCTGCTGGTATTTTTATTGTGAAAACTTGCAACTTCATTCAGATTTATATGACAATATAATACCCTTACTTATTTTCATTTTCAGATTCTCTATACACAATATTATTGATATGTTACTTTCATCTATTATTTATTTTTTATAGATGGCTGAACAAGGAATCAAGTTGCCCAAACTGATAGCTCTGTGCAACCAGCTGTGGTTGATGCACTTGAAATTGAGAGCTCCAACTGTAGAAGAAAGAGAAAAGCGATACAACCAAGGTCTGAAGTATGGAAAGAGTTTAACAAGTTTAGGAATGAAAAAGGTAATGAAAATGCAAGGTGTAATTTTTGTGGAAAAGAGTTTTTCTTTCTGATTCAAATAGAAATGGCACATCAAGTTTGAAAACTCACATGACAAAATGTAAGGAAAAAGAAGATAAGAAACAAGCACTTCTATCATTTGAGCAAAGTACTATAGGGGCTGGTGGTACAACAATTAGTACTTGGAGGTTTGATCTCGATGTTATTCGACAAGTGCTTGCTTGTATGATCATCTTAGATGAACTTCCTTTCTCTTTTGTCGAAAGAGAAGGGTTTATAAAGTTTGTGTCAATAGCTTGTCCTAGATTTCGCATACCAAGTCAATCTACCATTACTAGGGACTGTTTTGACCTTTACATAAATGAGAAAACCAAACTAAAAGACTACTTGAGAGTGAACAACCAAAGAGTGTGTCTTACCACGGATACGTGGACCTCCTTGCAAAAAATAAACTACATGTGTCTCAATGCTCATTTTATTGATAGTGATTGGAAACTGAATAAGAGAATTCTGAATTTTTGTCCAGTTTCGGGTCATAGTGGTAGAGAAATTAGAATGGCTATAGAGAAGTGCTTGTTTGAATGGGAAATTGACAAGGTTTTTACCATTACCGTTGATAATGCAAGTTCAATTGATGTTGCAATTGATTGGTTAAAGAAGAAAATCACTAATTGGGGTACAGGTATTTTAAATGGGAAGCATCTACACATGAGGTGTATTGCCCATATCGTTAATCTAGTGGTCCAAGATGGTTTGAAAGAAATGTCTACTTTGGTTGCTAGAATTCGAGCTGCTGTAAAATACGTGAAACAGTCCCCAAAAATGTTACAGAAATTCAAAGAATGTGTGATAATGGAAAAGATTGATAGTAAAGTATTGTTGTGTTTAGATGTTCCAACTCGATGGAACTCTACATATATGATGTTGGATGTAGCTCTAAAATTCCGAAAAGTATTTGAAACTTATGCGGAACAAGATCATAATTTTATTTTTGATCTTGCCAATGAGGGTGAGAAAGAATGTGGGGAGATGGGGCAAAGTGTAAAAGGTGTCGGTTCACCTACCGAATCAGATTGGAAAAGTGCTGAAAAAATAGCAGTTTTTCTAAAACATTTTTATAATTTGACTAATCGGGTTTCTGGATCACTTTATGTGACCGCTAATATTTTTTTTCTATGAAATTACTAATGTTGAGTGCTTGTTTCAAAAGTTGAGAGAGAGAGTAATAACATGGAATTAAATGTAATGGCCAAAAGAATGGCTGAAAAGTACAACAAGTATTGGGGTAATATTGAGAAAGCTAATACTTTGATCTATGGTGCGGATATTCTTGATCCTCGACATAAATTAGAATTAATGGAGTTTGCTCTCATGGATTTATATGACAAAGAAAAGAGTGAAAAAATGATAAAGAAAGTGAAATGTGACTTGGAGTTATTATTTGATGAGTATAAGAGGCTATATGGCTCAACCTTAAATGATAAAGAAAGCAAGAATAACACTCCAGTAAAAACGACTCTCGATATAGATGATACACAAGTTATGGCTTTGAGGTTTAAGAAACACAAATCTGTAACTAATGTAGGGGGGAGTAAGTCGGAATTAGAGAAATATCTTAAAGATGATCCAGAGGTTGATGAATCAAATTTTGATATTTTGGGATAGTGGAAGGTTAATTCACCAAGATTTCCTATTTTGTCACACATGGCACGCGATGTTCTTGCTGTTCCTATTTCAACAGTGGCTTCTGAGTTGACTTTTAGTACTGGTGGATGCATACTTGATGCATTTAGGAGTTCATTGACCCCAAAAATTGCACAATCTCTCATATGTACCGAAGATTGGCTTCGTTTGACATGTCCAGTTGGTGTTGAAGAAAATTTAGAGATTATTGATCAGCTTGAAGAAGGTAATTAAATTCATCTATTTATTACAATTCATTTTTCAATTCTGGTTAAATTATATGAATCTCCAACCTTAGCTAATTATATTTAATTTTTTGAACTTTCAGAATTTTCCAAAGTTGTATTGGAGAGTGCAGCTCCAACTTAACAATTAGTGGTAATTTGCTAAGAATTTGAAAGTAGGCGTGCTTAGGTCATTTTGTAACCTTAGACTGATGACCCTTTTGTTGGTGGCAATGTGTTGTAACTATATCTAATTCTCTTTTGTTAGGGTTCAAGTTAAGTTAGAAAACTAAGTTATGTTGGAGACTTGGAGGCATTGTGCAGTGTGCTACCATGTCATACTTGTTGCCAGTTAAGTTAAAAATATGACATGTTTTGCTTCTTTTTTTAGTTTTACTTATTTCTCGTTTCAGTTTTACTTTTGTGTACAAGTGCAAATACTTGATGTGCAAATTATGGTGTGATGTGAAAATATGCTCATTTAACAGTGGTATATACTCTTTTCTTTTCTTTTTATATAATTTTATGAGTAGAACTAGGGTGCTCCTAGGAGTAAAAGCTCTTTTGTACTCTTAACTCTAAAATCTATCGGATTAACTTTAAATGATGAATCTAAATTGTTGAAATTCTTTTACCTTACGAGTGATGCATTTACATGTGAAAATTTTAAAGTTCCGAATTAATTTAGTATAAAGTCAAGTGGTCAAATTAGAAGGTTTCTAAATTAATTTTAATGCATTCATTTTTGGAAGTCTTTTGACCACTTGACTTTATACTAAATTAATTCGAAACATTAAAATTTTCACATGTAGACGAATCACTCGTAAGATGGAAAATTTTCAACGGTTTGGATTCGTCATTCGAAGTTAATCTGATAAGTTTTAGAGTTAAGAATACAAAGAGACTTGGTACTCCTAGAAGCACCTATTTCTACTCTAATTTTATTACTTCTATAATTATTTGTTAGATGAATACTAACAAGTGTTAACTCTGCCTATGTCATATTGGACATAGCCGGTTCCAAGCCCGGATAAAAGATGAGGGTAACATGAAAAACTTGAATATTATACTATTTCTCGTGGAATTGGAGATTTTCATAGGTACCTTATCTTATCTTATTTTGTTGTAAAATTCATTTCTCATTATTTCCTAATCATGAATAGAAATTGCAAAAGAGAGATTGCAATTCTGGCCATACATCATTGGCTAAATAATTCTAGCCTGACATCATTGCTTAATAATTTTTGTCATTTGGTTACATTCTTTGAGTGTGATTGATTTCTGATAGTCTAATTTCGATATAGAATGCGTTATAGGTCTCTTGGCAGCCACTACCAAGTTTCTAAAAAAAGAATGCATTATAGTCACAAATCAAGTTTGAAAGAGGGTAAAGCGATAAACTTGTTGTGTGGCAATTTTGCAACCTGAGGAGGTAATTAGATAAATTTTGTCACTCAATTCTGGTTGTGAGCTTAATCTTTATTCTAATTGCAATCAGATTATCAAATATAATCTCAACTTTTAATAAGGAGGTAATTAGGCGCATGTGTTATTTTCACTTTTAATTAGGCGCTGGGTATGTACTGGAATCGGCTGGTACCTAATTGAGGAAATTCAAGGGATAAGAGAAGTTCTGGGCTTCTGGCGCATGTGCCATTTTCACTTCTTTTTTTGTTTGTTTTAGTTTATTGCAGACTTGCAGTTGGTTATATCTTATTCAAATAGGAGGATAGTTGAAGAGGGTTGTTATTTAGTATTAAACCATGATGTGAAGTAGTTGTTTTATCATTAATATATATTGGCAACTGCTTGCGAATTTTTTGTGTTAATTTACAGCACCCATAAAAGTCAATTTGTGAATTGAACATTTACAGTGTAGTACAATGTTTCATATTATTGCTGAATTTATTGTTTACAGTATTAATCTCAACCTGTGAGCTGTAAATGTCTTGTTTTATAACAATCTCAATTAAATAATGTTTGGTTTGGTTTAACCAAACAAACCGAAATTTTTTTGGTTCGGTCTTAATCGGTTGCTATGTTTAGTTTGGTCAGTTTGATTCTATTTTTGAAAACCCAATAAAACTTTGGTTTGCTTATTTTATTTCGATTTTAACCGAACCGAACCAATGAACACCTCTAGATAGTGGTGGGTTTATTTCGATTTTGACGAAGGAATCCGTTAATCAAGCGAACATTATTAGATTCTGACTGAATGGTAGAACAGAGTTGGGTCCGATGGGCATCGCACTGACGCACACCCCCCTCTACGGTTCTACCCAACGACAAGGAATCCCGAATCCGTATATCTCTTATTTTGCATGAGTTAATCTCTAGCGTTCATTTAATCCAACGGCAAAAAATCAAACCCAATTTACTAACTCTGCCCACAAACCTCTAACCTAACGAATCGGTTCTCCCTCAACCCTCCCCCGACGTCTCCCTCCCTTTCTTTTCCTCCATACTCTCAGCAGTCAGCAATAATCTATCTCATATACCTTCGCCGTCTCTCAGTCAAAATTCAAAAACCCTAAGTTTCCGACAAACACCGCTCCATCGATCAGTCACAGCCATGGTATAATCTCTCTCTCTCTCCACACACACACATCCTAGTCTCCATTTGTGAAGCTTGATTGTTTGGCATCTATGTCGTTATTTTCTGTTAGGCGCAAGGGGATTACATTCAACTTCACGAGAAGCGCTGTGGAAAGCGCCTCGACCATGACGAGCGCCAACGCAAGAGGAAGGCTCGTGAGGTCAAAAAGCGAAGCCGCGTTGCACAGCAGGTTAGAGTTTGTTTTGTTCTTGACAACTCAAATTTCACCTTCTCTTTTGTTCTGGTAAAGGATGAGATAGGAGTTCCAGTACAGTTGCCTTGAGCAATTAGTTCACTTTTTGAGAAAAAGAGTAGGGCTATGTTGAATTGCTAATATCTGTTTGAGATTGTTGGAGACTTGAAGCATTCCTTATGTTTGATCTTAAGTTGTTAATTTACAAGAAAAATTTCTGCTGATCAATAAATCAAACAAGAAAACAGTGAAAGAGAACAATGCCAGCTTTTAAGATGTAATTTTCTCTCAAGACACTTAATAAATCAATCTGGTCGTAGGATATTTTATTTTCTGCCAATTATGAAATTGGTAGGAATCAGGAAGGAGTAGGTCTAATTCCTACATCAAACTTACTTACAAAATAGAAGTTGTAAAATGTTAATCCAACTTTGAACTTATTTTTGGTGAAAAATTGTCCTTATTTTTTTTTAAATTATTTGGAATGGCTCTAATTCTCAACTTGATATTTGTCCTAAACATGTGCAAATTGAAAATGTGGCTTTCTTTCCTATAGGCAATTGGTCTCAAAGGAAAGAGGATTGCAAAACAAAACTACAAAGATAAGGTCCAGATGAAGAGAACGTAAGATTCTTTGCTTTGCTTTACATTTTTATTTGTACCATATCCTTACTGATTTTAGAAGCTTTTCGAGTTTATAATTGCATTACCTAGGATGTTTTATGTGAGTGCTTATGAACTCTCTTTGATTCCTAAAATTAAGGATTGCTATGCATGAAGAATCGTCTACAAGGCGTAAAGTTGATGACAACGTTCAAGATGGAGCAATGCCAGCATATTTGCTAGATCGTGACCCCACAACTCGTGCAAAAGTAAATGTTTTGTTGTGTTTTTGTGCTATAAATTATATTTTATTTATTTATTCAGTCTCTATGTTTATCAGACGAGTGAGCTGATACTCTAATTGTATGTGTAGGTTCTCAGCAATACAATTAAGCAAAAGAGGAAGGAAAAGGCTGGGAAGTGGGATGTGCCTCTTCCCAAAGTAAGTTTATTTTCATAGAAGTTTTCATTTGTACTACTGCAAATTTTAAGGTCATCATGTATAACCAAAGGAGAAATATCATATGCATCCACAAAATATAGGAAACACCACTATATGGAAACAGAGATTTTGTATCTTCTTAACTCTCTTATTACTCTACCATGCATATATGTGAGATATGTTTCATTTAAGAGATGTTGATGCGTTTAGTTTTTTAATTTCTTCTATTAAATCAAGTTATTAAAATTATGATATACTAGTAGTAATTCAGTATTGATGGGGTCTGAATCTTGGCATCAGTTACCAACAGTTATTCATTTTTTACCATTCCTATGGATTCTTGGTGGATAAAACTGTATTTGATCTGAACTGGTATTTTTTTTATCAACTATCATCAACTATAATTTTTTATCTGGACTTTCTTCTGTAGGTACGACCAGTAGCCGAAGAAGAAATGTTTAAAGTTATCCGCACTGGGAAGAGAAAAAGTGAGTAGATATTGGTTTAATATCACTATGGTTTTCATACAAGCCCAGTACAATTAACTACCACTATGGTTTTTAATTAACAAGACAAATAAAAGAAAGGTTGCAAAAAAAGAAATCTTAAAAATTAATATTTGTCATAAAGATCACTTATTGGACTGGTCTGTACATTCACAGAACAATATCAAAGATGAATTGAAACTAAGAGCATCTCCATCTCACATGCAAAGGATTTGCAAATGCTGAAGTGGCAATTACAATTTGCTAAAAGTGCCATAATATTTGCAATTGCTTTTAAGTGCCAATTTCAGGGATGCTAAAGATAAATTTCAAAGATATAAAAAATATATATATTAAAATATTCAATATGTTTCTCAAATTGAAATTATAATTGCTAAAATTGTTAATGTGGCAAAAAAATTGTAATTGCAAGGATGGAGATGTTCTAATGTTCTAAGGCACTAAGCATTATTAACTTTGGTTGTCCTAATTTTTTTTAATTACAGCCAAGCAGTGGAAGCGAATGGTAACTAAAGTCTCTTTTGTGGGGCCTAGTTTCACCAGAAAACCACCGAAGTATGAGCGTTTCATCAGGCCCACGGGTCTTAGGTTCACCAAGGCCCATGTGACCCATCCTGAACTGAAGTGCACTTTTAATCTCGACATAATTGGGGTAAAGAAAAACCCCAATGGCCAGATGTATACTTCTCTCGGTGTTATAACCAAGGGTACCATCATAGAGGTAAATAATAAAAAAATGCTTCCTATGTCTGAGATGTTGCTGTTGTTTATTTCATTTTATCTGTTTTCATGCTAAACCCAATATTTGCAAATTAACACTCAACAGTTAAGGCCTACTTGAGATACCAGTAGGGTTGGTTTTGTTCAATTAAAGCATATCATACTTAGAAATACAAGAAACCAATCAATGTTTTTATTGGATAGAAGTGGGATGAATCACTGACTCTATTGCTGAAATCATCAAGTTTTGCATCAGTCTTTTAGACTAACCAAAATAATCAGATAAAGCACCCGACTAAGCCAGATCTAGAGCTATAGATCTTTCATTACTATACACCCAATATTAGGAGAAAGAAACAAAAACAGTGTCCGAAACACAGCAAGAAAAACCAGTAAAAGCACAAATACACTGGATAGACTATAGATAGAACAAAATGATGCTAGTACAAAGAGCCAAATCTAGGTTGAAACCTCTCCTGGTGCATGTTTGGTTGTGTGAAGTAAAGTTAAGAAGGATTAAATTAAGTTAATCATGATTGGTGGAGTAACTGTGAAGAGAGTAAAATTGAAAGATGAATGTTACACTGACTGTGGGATCCATAGGCGGAGTATCTGTTGAGTAAGCATAGAGGTGGAGTAACTTATTCGGGTTAAGGGGTTTACTCCACAACCAAACATGCGCCACATGCCTAGCCAGATTATTTCTCGTAGTATGATGTGCTTTAGTTGCTGATATTATGAATTTCTACACACACCTTGTAAGTAGCAACTGAAGCTTATATTTGAAGTTATAAAACTTGACACTTCTTTTTTTCCTTTATCTTGAAGGTCAATGTAAGTGAGCTTGGTCTTGTTACTCCTGCTGGAAAAGTTGTTTGGGGTGAGTTTTTTTTATTTTATATTTTAGTTTCAACTTTTGCACATTGTGGGAGAGTTCTGAGGATATATACTAGTTTTATAACTGCCAATGAGACCAATCTCACAACTTGACCTTTGTGGTTTTCTGATATTTTGCAGGGAAATATGCTCAAGTAACAAATAACCCAGAGAATGATGGATGCATAAATGGTGTTCTGCTTGTATGAGATCAGTTTTGTGAGGTGTAGTATGTTTATTTTAACTTTCAGCTGTGTTAAGAAAAAAAAACAAGATAAAAAATAGAACAGAACAGCACTTTTAACATTTTTGGATCTTTCGGGGGTTACCACTGTGCTGTGACTGTCCTAGAAACGCTTGTATTTGTGTGTTATTCAAATGGCAATTTTTGGTGCATAAATTAGAGTAGGTTCCTTGTTACCTGAAATGCTAACCAATTTTTAAAGTTAACAAGCCTGCTTAAGCAGGAGAGAATATCAAAATCCTTCTTTTAGTGAAAGTGGGTTCCACCGGTGGAACAAATTAAACGGCCTACATCTTAGGACTTTCTGACAATTGAAGTTAGGACTAAACTCTTTATGCTTTGGTTTAGTCATCAATAAAACATGAGCAAATAGTTTACTGTTTTAGACATATTACAACTATGATTGTGGGAGATGTTTGAAATGGAACTTGGGTGTGTTTTAAGTCAAGAAAAAAAAATATTCTTAAGCAAGCTTAAAAAAATGGGTAAAATGAGGTTTAAGAAAGTTTTTTAACTTTGTAAATAATATATAATTGTTTAACAAGCTTAAGACTTATCTAATAAGGTTCAAGGAGGGTGTGCCGAATGGTCTAAGTTGGTCTGGTGAGTTAAATCATCATCGATTGATTGGCTTATAACGCCTGGTTTCTGACTATAACTTGTTGAGAACTTGCATCAAGTATTAATTAAATAGATTGAAAGTTCTAACTATTTTATTATAACGCATTTCTGAACAAGTCCTCTACTGACAAAAAATGAAGTCATCGAGAGTATATTAGCTTGCACGAGCGTCAACTATGTTTCAAAGCAATGTGTTCGGAGATTCGAAATATTTACTTGAATACGTTTTTTGACGTTTATTATCTTAGTCTTGTTTTGCTATTTTCTCGACTACGGAAATTTATTTTAATGCTCTAAAAAAGCGGGATGAAAATATACAATGGTAATAATTTGCGGAGTTTCAGCTCATTCAAAAAGCAACACATGTTGTTGCAGCCACCAAATCTGAAGAATATTTTTTGTATTGAGCGTAGTGGAGATCAAACCATTCATTTACTTAATTAATATTCACATAGAATCTTCCATCTGAATTAAAAAAAAAAAAAAACATTGTTATTTGCAATTAGACCAAAGCAGGTTCTTCCACATCCGTACAATACTACAGATTAGATTCTTGACTGAACAATCAATTTCAGAACTTAAATTCCCAGTAGGATAGTTTTGTTCAAGTAATTCGAGTAGCAGTTTTCAAATGCAAAAGTAACTTACAGAAAAATAAAATAATAGAAGAAAAAAATGAATTATCCCAAAGGTTCATCAATTATAAATAGCAATACTGCAATAGTAGTTTATCTCACAAGTTTGATTAGCTAAAATCAAAATGGCCATTTCTTTCCAGGTTTAAACTATGCCATCAACACATCAGCTAGGATAAAGCAACTAATACTAATTCAGACTTTATCAATATGTGCCCTATTGATACGGCCGGCCTTGAAAATAAAGGATTCCTTGAAAAGATCCCGTAGCGAAGTAATTGAATCAATTGACAGAGAAAAAGAAGATAATTATTCCCATCAGAAAGTTTCTCCAAAGAATTGAATTTCAGCAAATGAAAATCTTTTTAGAAGATGCTATATTTTCAATATTCAAGTAATTGACATCAACAACAACCTGCCCAAAATCACCTGCAAATCAGACAAAAAAAACAAGAAGTATGAATATCACAACAATTCAGTGATAATAAAGAAAATAAAAATAAAATAATGCTTGAGAAACATTTGACCTTCATAAATTGTCCTGACAACATCAAGATAATCAGGCACGAGCCTCTGATAAATGATTCCATCGGGGTGAGCATCCAAAACTACCAACACTCCTAATATTTTATAAAAATCATTGATATGATCATATACATACCCAGTACTTAACAAATGATGTTAAATATATGCTTTAAGAAAGAGAGAACCTGGTACAAGCCAAGCTTCTGTGACATTAGAAGGCAGTGGGGCCAGCCACAGGATATTTCGTAAGTTCATGGATTCATCATAAGCAACATTAGATCCTAAAAGAATTTGTGTTAGATATTTGCATTATGGCCAATTATCTTACTAACAAATTGTAAAATAATTAATCCTTATTTTGTTTTCTGAGATTTTTTTTATCCAAGCACCTGGCAGCAGCTGCCTGGTTTTGATTCAAAAAAGTGATTTTTTTTTTATCCAAGAAACTCCTTACTACAACTTTACTGAAGATCAATGATTTGATAACAAGACATCAAATCAATGACTCCAATCTCAGTCCTCAGAACTGAGGCGTACCATGAATTTTCAATTGAAACTAAGCAGAGTTTCAGTTGCATTTTAATGGAGAATGTCAGGACTGGTACCAGCACAAACAAACGAATGTTGTAACAGCTTTGTTAATTAAATAAGTACTGTGTTGTGTACCTGAATCAGGTATCAATCACATTACAAAAAAAAAAAAAAAAACCAAATTAAACTTGACACAGAGATAAATTAAGACATTCTACCTGACTGGCAATACCCCAAAGGGTAAGGAAATTCCTCTTTATCATATGCTGGATATTCCCTTGCATGAAATCTCCATTATTTGACAACCAACAGAAGGTGCAAAAAAAGAATTAATTAACTAAATCAAACAGAAAAAATGAGCACAAATAATTTGAAATAAATTCCATTTTGTTAATCTCTCTCAACATTAAACCTAACACAAGATATCACAAGGTTGTTTCTGTACCAGATTTTACAACATGTTATTGGGTTAGATCCCATACTGCAGCAATTTCCTGGTACTAATAATATGTGCTGCTATCAACTTAATTTATTTCATCATATTAAATGGAGAAATGAAACCTACACACTTACAAAATACCCAGCCTTCCGGTATCTGTTGCAACAAACATATGCCCATGAAAGAGGTCATAACGGCTGAGAGAAAGATTCAATCCAACAGTGGGCCCACGCGTTACAATCAGTTCAAACAAGGATGCAAAGTATGAATTAATCTCCTGTTCACAATTTCATGCATTACAGTATCACAAGCACACAAAAAAAGATGAGTATTTCTTTTATGTAGTGACAATGTGACGTTAATAGTACCTCACTAGCAAAGCGCCAGCCATATGGAGTTCTTGTAAGCTGGCATTTATCCTCATTTATTCTATCCACGTCTGGTACCTAAGAAGTTATGGTAATTTAGACCAAGCAAGACAAACAAAAAAAGATATAAACCTCATTTGAATTTGGTACAGAACACTGAAAAGATAAGCCTGACAAGTTTAATTCAGTTCTGGTATTAGGGGTGTTCAAATGGTTCGGTTTATTTGGTTTTTAACCGAACCGGAAATTTTCGGTTTAAATGGTTCGGTTCAGTTTATTTTTTTGAATTAGTTCGGTTTAAATAGATCGGTTCGGTTTAGATTTCTCAAAATGGGTTTGAACCGAACCGACCGGTTTTATAATAGTTCGAGTCGACTTTGGTTCTGGTCCTGGAGTTGAGTCATTACCCGATCGCTCCGCTCCCTTTCTATTTCCTAATCCTTCCTGTCTCCTGCGCAGTACGCACTACCCAGTACAATCGCTCCCTTTCCTTTTCCCTCATGCACGCTAACTCTTATCAAATTGCCGAACCACCTCTCTGACCTTTGCACGATCTCATCGTGCATGCGCTTCATAAATCACCATCTCTCCTTGACTGTCTCTCTCTCTACCCCTGGCACTGGTTTCCCTCTTTCCTCCGAACCCTAAATCCCAACCTGAGGCTACACTTCTCCCTTTCCTCAAGTCAATACAAATTGAGTATTTCCCTTGTTTGATTTGAGTAATTACTGTCTCTATTGGTCTGTTGAGATTAACAGCGTGACAGAACTCTCACTCTCTCACTGCATCTCAGGCTTACCCTAAACTCTCAAGTCTCAAATTCGACAAACCCATTTGGAGCAGATTTCAAGTAAAGTTAGCAATCCCTTTTTATTTATTTGTATTCAAATTCAATGAAACAAATCTAATGTCTGAACAGTATATATCTTACTATCTTACTGCTTTTCTGAAATTTTCTTACTGTTCTTTTTTCTTACTGTTTTGTTTTTATTCAAGTAATAGACAATATTTTTCTGAACTTCGAAAAACAAATCTTGATTGTCATGATTGATGTATTCGGTTCAATCAAACAAACCGAAGTTTAATTTGGTTCAGTCAGTACGGTTTTAGTTCAGTTTGGCATTTTAATTCGGTAGGTTCGGTTGGATTTTTAAAAACCGAAAAAAAGTTTGGTTTGACAATTTTAGTTCGGTTTGACCCGAACCGACCATTTGAACACCCCTATCTGGTATGAAATAGCCCATTTCAGCCTATGTTGGATTCCTACTGAATCTATTTCCTTCACATCCTGAGTTAATTTCTCAGTATTTCAACAAATTGCATTTATAGATTATACGCACTGTAAAAAAAATAAAAGAAAAGAAAGGGGTACCAGTCCAGTGTTGTAGCAATATATGTAGCAACACTAAGCATGACAATATTGAAACCAGGATTGAAAACGCTAATTTTATTTTGGTAAAAGCTTGTCATGCTGAGTGTTGCATTGACAAATATTTTGAAGTACCAGGACATGAGACCAAGAAGAAAAAAAGAAAGAAAAAAAATTAAAAGAACACTGACGGGTAGGACTGTCGGATCCAAAGCCCGCTGGATAGCTGCCGGGTCGCTGCCTGAATCCACCGCAAGCCTGGCAAGCTCCATAACGGGTTCTGGCGGCCACCACACCATCTCATTTCCCGCCTTCTCCTCATCTTCTCCCCTTCTAGAATCTTCTAGAATCACCCTCCTAGAATAAGAAGAGTTTTCAGGCGTGAAGGGAACGAGAAATTTAAGACAAGAGGAAAGCTGTTGGATCTCGTCGGAAGGGATGTTAGGCTTGCGATCGGAGGGAGTGGCGAGGAAGGAGAGGAGGTCGGAGGCGAAGGATTGGGAAGAGGAAGGAGAAGAACTAAAAAGGGAAGAGAAGGTATTGGGTCTGGATTTGGGTTTGGAGAGAGAAAAGGGGAGGTGAAGAGAGGAGGTGGAGAGGGAGAAGGAGAGCGTGAAAGAGACAGCGAACGCCAGTCTCAGAGGAACAGAGGATCCCAGCGGCTTCATTGGTCTCCGACTCTCTCTCTCTCCCTCTCTCTCTCTCGGCTTTGTGGGAGAGAGGGGTCACTGCCTCACTGCCTCACTGGTCAAGACTCAAGACTCAAGAATTGGAAAGAAGGCTCTGATTTCATTGGTTGAGTTCCGTAATTGTTTCTTTCTAACGCAACACCATTGACGGGTAATTAGTTTAACAGATTAGTTTTGGCTCCATGCAGCGCACGTACTATAAAATTTAAACAGCGCTTCTTATGATTTGTCGCTGCATCACGCCAAAAATACTCTGTTAAAATCATTACCCCACCGTTGACCTCGATATATAGTCGATTATGTGCCTCCCTGGACCAATATGCTTTGGGGGCCTAAGAATCATAACAGGCCGGGCCAGTCAAGTATCGTGAGTAGCCAGTAGGGCTGTAAATGAGCTGGCTCGGGCCGAGTTGGGTCTTAGCTCAGCTCGTTAAGTCTGGACTAAGCGAGCTGGACCTATTTCGAGCTAAAATCTCAGCTCAAACTCGTGACGAACCAGCCCGAGCTAACTCGCAAGCTGACGAGCTGGCTCACTGGGTTTGGCTAGACCTTGTTGTAATAAGAAAATAAATTTTACAAACTTTTTTTGACCGAGTTGGACTAAGTTGGACCGAGCTGAAACGAGCTGGACCGAGCTTGATAGTATAAAATACACACAAATTCATACAAATTCACAAATTGATGCCTAGCTGAGCTAGCTCGTGTGCTGGCGAGCAAGCTAGGTCCCAGCTCAAATTCATTAATTCTAGACCGAACTAGTAGCGAGCGAGCCACGAGCTACGAGCTTTTTGGCCACCCCTAATCGTGACACCTAGGGGTGCAAACGGATCGGATAATATACGGTCATATCCGGATCCGTATCTGAAAATTTGATATGGACATTCGATATCTGAATATCCGTGTGGATACGGATATGCTTTTGAATTTTAATTATCCGTATTCAAATAGTAGATATATACCGTACAGTTTAATATATATTATGAAAATATTTATGTATATATTTATGGATATCCGATATCCAATCCATATCTGCACGTATCCGTCTAATATCCGATCTGTATCTGTATCTGAAAAATAAAAGTAGATACGGATATGGTTTTACCACTATCCAATCTGTTTGCATCCCTAGTGACCCCACCCCCCAAACCAAAAAAACAATTTGGGGGTTAATTGATAATAATTTATGACTGAGACTGGTAAATTAGTAATATGCATGTTATGGAAAAAAAACTTGTGTCATAAATTCATAAATTTCATATATCTATTTTCAAATTTTAAATTTCATCTTATTCATATTACATATTTTGTTTGATATATGTGTAGTAAGATTTTGAAAAATAAATATTTACTTATGACGATTCAATAAGCATAGTAAATGTAGAGTAAGTTAATTTATCGAGAGATGTGAAATAAGTTAACAATTTATTTTGAATTAATTAACATTTTACTTCGTCACATTCTTATTTAACTCTTTGTTTAACAGCTTAAGTGTGAAGTAAGAGGTTACACTACCTTTTACTCTACAATCAAACACGACAAAAAACATAATTGACGAGCACATGAATACAAGCAAGTTAGTAATGGAATTCAAACATGAATTCGTGTAGAAGATTGCATGATTGAAACCCGAGATTTCTTGTAAATATTAGACATCTGGATTGCTAAACCTCTAATTTCATTTCAAAGGAAAAAAAAACATCTCTTTAAACATGTCCCTTTAGATTGAATCAATTGTGGCAATAATAGATAGCATGCTAAAAATAGCAACGTTCAAAAATCTGCTCATGGAAATCGGAGGCGGTCCAATGGACATGGGACCAACTAGACCACATCAAGATTTGAGCAGATAGCTTTAATATTTATGCAAATTAATTTGCACGAATCTTAATACGTATAGATCAGTTAGACCTAAATTACCGTCATTTTTATTCATGCCCACTAATCCCTACATTTCCCCAACTCTGCCCAGAAATCTGAAATTTCGTCAAAAATACCCAAACCGGCCACTAAATCCGCGGTTTCTAATTTTTATTAGAAACCGGCCGTCTAGTAGCCGGTTTCTAATAAAAATTAGAAACCGCGGGTTTAGTGGCCGGTCGCTCAAAAAAATAATTTTATATATACGTGTGCACTGTTCTGAAATTTCTTCACAATTCATTTCATCAAATTTCACACTATCTCTCCTCACATTCTCTCTTTCTCCCAGATTTCTCCTTTTCTGCCTGCTTTTGCAAGTAAGTCCCTATATATTATTTTATATTATTCAGTAGGCCAAAATAGTTGTAAATTGGTACCAATTGTTATAAGTTGTTATAAATTTATTAGAAATTGCTACCAATTTTATAAATTGTTTAGAAATTGTTTAAATTTATTAGAAATTGCTAGAAATTTTTATAAATTGTTAAAATTAATTAGAAATTGCTATAAATTGTTTAGGAATTGTTTTAATTCATTAGAAATTGGTACCAATTGTTATAAATTGTTAAAATTTATTAGAAATTGGTATTAATTGTTAAAAATTGTTAAAATTTATTAGAAACTGTTAAAATTTATTAGAAATTGGTACCAATTGTTAGAAATTGTTAAAATTAATTAGAAATTGCTACCAATTGTTATAACTTCTTATAAATTTATTATAAATTGCTACCAATTGTTGACTATTGTTATAATTTATTATAAATTGCTACTAGTTGTTATAAATTGCTACCGTTTATCAGAAATTGTTAAAATTTATTAGCAATTGTTATAAATTGCTACCAATTCATTAGAAATGTACCAATTGTTATAAATTGCTACCGTTTGTTAGAAATTGTTATAAATTGCTACCAATTGTTATAAATTGCTACCGTTTGTTAGAAATTGTTATAAATTGCTACCAATTCATTAGAAATGTTAAATTTTTTTTTATAAATTAGGTAGTTTAGTATAGTTTAGTATAGTTATAAATTAAGGTATAATTTGGGTATAAATTATGGTTTGTTATAAATTAGGATATAATTTAGTATAGGTATCGAACTTGATAAAATTTTGTATAATTTCGGATAGTTATATAACTTAGCCTAATTCGAAAATAATGAGTATAAAATAGTATAATTAGCTCATTTTAGCTCATTTTAACGCGTTTTTACACAATTTAAGTTTAGGATGGCTGGAGGTAGAGGTAGAGGACGGCCCAAACGTGCACCACAGGTTGAGGCGCCGATTGACACCACCAGTACCGAGCACTTCAGCCCTCTCTTATGGATGCCCCACCGCGAGCACAGGGTATCATTGGCTTCCGTTGAGGTATGCTAGTTTTTGTCCATATACGAAGTTTAAATTTTGTTGTATACATTATGTAATACTTTTGTTGGCTTTCAACGCAGGACGATTATCTGATGGAGGTCAATTTTTACGTCCCTCGGATGCAGTACTTCTCACAGATGGACCCATATCTCATCCGGCTGGGACTATATCAGATTGTGTCCATCCTGCGGGACACGACTCCCTCCATCAATGCATCTCTCATCGCAGGATTTGTTGAGCGATGGCGTCCCGAGACGCACACGTTCCATATGCCTTTCGGGGAGATGACTGTCACGTTGCAGGACGTGAGTGCCCTCTGGGGTTTGCCGATCAGGGCATTCCCGTAGGCGGAGTATCTGACAGCAGAGACTTCGCCCATGACATCGATCAGTATTTGGGGGCAGATCCGACACAGCTACAGGCCGATAAGGGGAAGTCCAGTTATCACATGCAGAAGACAAAGTTGCGGCAGCACTTCAGTGCCGGTCTGACGGATGCCTCTAGTGATCTGGAGATTCGGAGGTAATAATAATAATAATAATTTATTTTTCATCTGTTAATTAACTTATGTAATTATAATACTAACCATCTTCTTTGTTTTTACAGATACACCCGGAGTTACGTGATGGACCTCTTCGGTACCGTTATGTTTCCTGATGCCAGCGGCGATGGCATCCCCATGATGTATTTGCGACTTTTGAGGGACTTTGATAACCCGCCGGCCTACAACTGGGGTGGAGCTGTGTTAGCTATGCTATACCGTAGCCTCTGCACTGCTTGTCAGGTTAGTTATTATGTTGTTTGTTACTTAATTATTTCATCAATTAGTCAAATGAAATTACGACTTATAACCTCCGAAATACAGGTGAAGGCCAAACAGGTGTACGGGCCGGTTCTTTTGTTGCAGCATTGGTCATGGTCACGGCTACCGGTGGGCCGTCCTATGCCAAATAAGCCAGAGCCAGTTTGGGGACAGCCGCAAGATGATCAGGAGCGATGGCCGGTCTACGGCCACCGTTGGCATGGTATCCACCACTATCGGGATGAGGGGCACGGACGTACCGTAGGTATTAGGTTGGTGCGTTTACAGCTGAATAACCTGGACGAGTCGCAGGTGCAGTGGACACCATACGCAAATCTGTATGCGGCTGAGGAGTTGCCTCTTCGTTGTCTTGAGGAGCGTGACAGCTGGTGGTACCGAGGCCCGCTAGTCTGCTTCTGGATAGTGGAGCACCACTATCCAGATCGGGTACTTCGGCAGTACGAAGAGGAGCCATTGATCCCAGTGGAGCCGGCATTACCCAGGCAGGAGATCAGGAGACTGCACAAGTAAGAAATTTAATTAATTATCGATAACCTCTAAATTACCTGTTACATTTTCATTGCAACTAACATTTAATTGGCAGGATGTCGCACGCCGGCGCTATGGAAAGAAACTGGCGCCTCGAGTTACCAAATTATTACGTAGAGTCTGAGATTCCGGCTGAGCCTCAGATATATCAGATGCCTGATGAGATGACTCAGACCCCAGGATCTCATCTGCTGAGGTACAGGACTTGGTACTCCAGGGTTGGCGGGGGGTCATTATATCTGAGGGGCGATTATAGTGCATATCTCCGCCAGCCACTGCAAGAGGATCTATCAGGTCACCAGCCTACCGGACGTCGCTGGGCTCGCTGGGTAATTAATCCAACACCTTTATATTATATGTTCATTAAACGGTAATTACATAAATATGTTGACTAATATATGTTTTTTTGTTCAGATATTACTGACTAAAATATAGCCCGGCTGCCAGGTCACTACTGTACGTGATTCGGGCACCGAAAAATTCGATATCAGCTTCTTGAAAGCCAGATGTATCATTGAAGCATTCGAACGGGTGCGTGCTGGCCCTGCCATTGAATGGGTTGATACGAACTGATCCTTCTCCACCCCCTGAAGCACCATCTTCACGTAAACCCTCCAAGTGGTCCAAATCCCATTCTCTTTCATATTCATCCGCCGTTTCCAGTGTATATTTTGGAATTTCATTCATGTTTTCAAAATCCGACCCGGCACGCTCATCTACTGGTACTGGTAACGGTCTGGGGTGAGGTGGTGATTTTCTTAGTGGTGATTGAGGTAATGGCAATGGAATTGTGTTATGGATTGGTGGTTCAGGAGTTGGCTCGAAATATGGACCAACGGGGGTGTATGGTTCGGCATATGCAGTAACGGGGTTGTATGGGCCCATGTCTGGTGGTGAGTGTGGTTGGAAACTTGGACCAGCTGGGGTTTATGGGTCCATAACTGGTTCTGGGTGTTGTTGGAAACTTGGACCAACAGTGGTGTATTGTTCTATTACTCGTTCTTGTCCATAGTTTGGCGCCACCGAATTTTGTCCCGAACTACTCCCACTTTCGTCTTTTTTAATTCTCTTCACGTACAGTTCCATAAAAGAAAACCCCTGCTCCTTAAACTTGTTGCACAATTGACTCCAAAAAGGATCATTATCTATGGGAACTTGGATATACATTGGTCCGTTCATGGCTCGGGTTGACAGCTTTAAGTCACATCGATTCGGGTTAAAACCCACACAATCATAAATTTGAGACTTCAAGCCCGAAAGGGAGGTACCCTCTTGAACAACAAAAGAATGCGATGGCGGTTTGGAGTAATATGCTCCTTCTGGACCATGTAGAAACTTTCCATTATAATGTAATGTAACAAGCAACGCCATGACCAACAAACTACATTGTCGTAAATGATAAACATCTTTCAAGTAATCCATTTTTTATTCATAATCCACTGATAAATAATAATAAAAAAAATAAAACGTTACTGTACAATGTTTACTATACAGCGTTTACTGTACAAAAATTGCTGTTGAAATGTTACTGTAGACATAATACTGTACAAATTACTGTTGACAGAATACTGTAGAAATTACTGTACATACGTAGTGTACAAAAATACTGCAGGTACTGTACAAAAATACTACAGGTACTGTACAAAAATAATACCGGTACTGTACAAAAAATACTATACGTACTGTTCAAAAAAATACTGCAGATCACTGTAGATTTGCTTCTTCGCGTCGTTCTCTTTCTCTCCTCTTTTCTTCTTCTCTAAAAATGGGGCTACTGTACGTTTTGAGAGAAATCGGCTATTAAATAGCTCTGGCCGAAATTAAACATGGAAACCGGCCACTAAACCCGCGGTTTCTAATTTTTATTAGAAACCGGCGGTCTAGTAGCCGGTTTCTAATAAAAATTAGAAACCGCGGGTTTAGTGGCCGGTTTGGGTATTAATGACGAAATTTCATATTTCTGGGCAGAGTTGGAGAAATGTAGGAGTTAGTGGGCATGGATAAAAATGACGGCCTAAATTATCTGATATCCATCGAACTGCCCCCACTTTCTGCTCATGATATAATTGAAAGTTATATAAAAAGAAGTTTTGTATACCCTTTTTTGTTGATTCTTAAATAAAAATAATATTGATGACCGGTTGCTACAAGTCTCAACATTTACAAATAATAAAAGTTGATAATTATTCTAAATAATAAGTAGGCTTAGACCTACTTCAAAAAAAAAAATTAAAAATATATATTTCTGATCTTCGTTGCAAAACGTGAATCACAAAATAATTAAATAATTTAGGCTGAAATAGATCGAGGCGTCCAACCTACTATAACACATTTTTATTCTCTTTTTCCAACTTTTCCATGGTTGTTAAATAATTTTATATTATGATTATAATTACAATTTGCCACCAAATTAAATAAATATAACGTTGAAGTATTAAACTATGTTTCATCTGTATATCTTTCTATTTGTATCCGCAACTTGTCTTATCAACAAGCTGTATATCTTTAATTAGTGATAAATGTAATGTCATTTGTGTGAGAAGTCAAAGATACAAAATCAGAATAATATTTTATTTTTACTATTTAGAAAATATATCTTATTAGTAGTCGTGGATTTGAAATTCCAATAAATATATTTTTAAATATTAATAAGTTGAAGACAGTTCGAAACGGTGCGTTCACAATTGATATTCTAAGAGGGAATGGACTCTGCTATTTTTTTTAGAGAAAAACAGGATCCTGATTTTCCAATCTCAACTATTCAAAATTTTTTATTCACGTATCTCGATAAAGAAACTTTTTTCATGCACAAATCTCCACGATTTTGAATAGTTGAGATCGGAAAAGCAGAACTCTGCTTTTTTCTAAAAAAATCAGCAGAGTCGAATCCATCTAAGAGTTCCTTTCTATTTTTATATTTCTGATTTCTGAATGAACATTTAAAGTTATAATATTGTTTGTAACTTACCAAACTGTTTATAGTGAATATTTTTTTCCTGTGTCTTCGTAAATATCGGTCATCCAAAATTCATTGAATTTGAATGGTACTAATTCTTTTGTTCTTCTTATGAAGAGTACGTGTAGAAGCTACAAATTGGGGTTTCCGTAGGTACTGTGCAAATCAAATTATTTGCATTGCCAACCTGCTCCTTTTAATATTATTTATCTTCACTTTTTGGTAAAAGTGCTATATTATAGTAAAATGTGCTGACCCAATATATATTAATTATTGGATGACGTACTGACGTACTGTAGAAATATTGAAGAACATTCTTTTAAGGGGGAATTTCATGTATCCTCCTAAAAAAACTTCAAATTACGTATTGGTGTCTCTAAAATTCATAATATCATATTTACCCTTCTAAAATTCAAAAACTCACAAATTTACCCAATTTACTATTTTTTCTAATAAAACTCATTTTAAATTTAGAAATTATCTATTTTACCCTTTATCTACCATTTCTTCTTCTCCTTTCACATCGTCCCAAAGAAATTCAGGGGGGCCTGTGTGTACCTAGTCTGGCTATGTCTTGACCCCTCGAAAAACATTTGATGATTTCCTTGCCAGCATTCCTTCCTAAAGGAGGGTGAAGATTTAGAGTATAGATTAGAGAAAAGAAAAAGGAGTCTGGAAGACCAAATGAAAGCTCTGACAATTCAGGCGAGCTTGAATGAAATCATAGCAGAACCAATGCACAATTCGGCACTCAGAGATTTGCGTCTTTCTTCAATCGATACCACATGTGATGAAAGATTAGCTGAATGAAACACTGCTCTCAAGTGAATGCTGATACTGACAAGGTGAACTGGCACGAATAATTCGTTTGTCTCAAGTGAATGCTGAATGTTGATACTGACAATGTGAAACACTGCTCTCAAGTGAAATGATTAACCACTCTCCAGCCAGATTTCCTTGGAACATTTTATAAGAACGATGATGAAGAGCGCTAGCATCCTGAAAAAAAAATAACGATTCCGAGGTGGGGGAATGGACCCAGCTAGATTACATAGCCAATGGGAGAAGATTTTGCCAATTTATGTTTTCAAATGCCTTCGATCAGTATTTTGATCCAACACCATAATAAAATACTACCCTCATGATTAGACCATGTCCCTGAGATTTGATACATTGAATTGGAACGAAGTCTCATAATGTTTTGCCTCCAAGTTGATAAGTTATTTTATTGTTTTAAATAAGAAATAAATATTGGAAAGGTTAGGAGAAGGATGGGGAAAGAGAAGATTATTTGTCAAGTCTGGAAAGACCTTGTTTTATCCCCTCTATTTCTTCCTTGGATCTTAAGAAACAGATTCTTATTGAATCTAAAGCTACAGTATTTTAAGTTCCGAAGTAATACTGGCTATCAAAGTATGCAGTATTGAATGAAAACTTACCACGTTTTGAATAGAAAGAAAGTAGGATCAATAATTCAAAATTATATTTAGAGAATCTTTGGAATGAAGTGAAAGGAGAAAATAAATGATGGACAAAGGGTAAAATGGATAATTTATAAATTTAAAATGAGTTTTATTAGAAAAATCAATCAGATGGGTAAATTTGTGAGTTATTAAACTTTAGAAGGATAAATATGATATTATGAATTTTAGAAAGAGAAATACGTAATTTCAAGGTTTTTGAGGGGATACATGAAATTCCCCCTTCTTTTAATGTACAGACACGTCAGCTTGTACCTCCTTTGTAAGGCAATACAGTATATATACCGGATGGTATTCATAAAATACATCATGACTTGATCAGAAATCCGCAAAGAGAAGTCTACCACTTCTTGTCAGAAAAAAAAAAAGGTTTATATTTTTTATGTTTATGTATATCTATTTGCTCACGTACTTTTAAGTTAATTTATTACAGAGCATTTCATATTTATGCCTTTTTTTTTTTGCATGCGTTTACAAGCTTCTTGATTTTATTTTTTATTGAGTACATGTAAGATGACTGCGGTTTGGTTTATTCTTTAGTCAAGTGATCAAAGATGTTCAAAAAATAAATGTCATAAAAATTAATTTACAAACTTTTTAATTTTGACCACTTGACTTTAAATTAAAATTTAAATTTTTGCATGTAGACGCATCACTCGCAAGGTAGATCAATTTCAACAATTTAGATTCGTTGTTTGAAGTCAATCTAATAAGTTTTAGAGTTAAGTTCACAAAGAGACTTGATGAACTTAGGAACATCCTAGTTCTACTCAATTTCTCTTAAGAATTGAATTTCAACATATGAAAATCTCTGTAGCAGATGTTATATTTTCAATATTCAAATAATTGACATCGGCAACCACCTGCCCAAAATCATCTGCAAATCAGACAATAAAAGAAGAAGTATGAATATCACAACAAATCAGTGATAACAAGGATGACAATAAAATAATGCTTGGGGAACATTTGACCTTCATAAATTGTCCTGACAAAATCTACATAATCAGGCACAAGCCTCTGATAAATGATTCCATCGGGGTGAGCATCCAAAACTAACAACACTCCTAAATGTTTTGCAAAAATCACTCATGAGATCAGAGACGCATACTCAGTACATAACAAATGATGTTAAATATTTGCTGAGAGAGAGAACCTGGTGCAAGCCAAGCTTTTGTGACATTTAGAAGGCAGTGGGGCCAGCCACAGGATATTCCGCAAGTTCATGGATTCATCATTAGCAACATTCCCACTTTTTTTATCAATGGCATTAAAAGTAATAAAACCCATAACGCAGCTTGGCCCTTATCTCATTTCGTAGTCCAACAACTAATTTAATCAGCGGGCTTCATATATGGGCCCAACTGCAGATTTTTCCAGCGGTTTCTCTCTGGCCTCTACGACTGAGGAAATCTGCGATGTAGCCATTTTTTTTTCCAGACAACTTATATAGTTTAATTTAATTATGCGTTCCGTGTTTATTTATTTTTATGTTTTCTTTCATTTAATATGTAGGGTCTTTTTTTCGGTTGGTGTGTATTTTTAAAAAAAGATGACACAATAACGTTTATAACAGGAAAAAATATCAAAGTACACAATAATGTCAACAGCCATAGTAATTTCAATTTAGATCCAAACCATTCTATCACGGACTAATCCAGCTCGAAGTGAAGTGGACAGAGTTTCTTTAATATTTGTGCAAATTATAGTCAGATGGTCCAGATCTAAACAGAAATATTATGTTACCTTAATTAGTGATATGAACGCCCCCTCTCCCTAACACACACACGCACTGACGCACAGTATCCCTCCTTTTTTTTACAGGGTTAATAGGTTGATAATAACATTATTAGTACTAAAAAAATAATCTCTCAATCATGTGGATGAAATCTGTGTCGCTGGGCAAGGGATCGTAACAGCCGGCCTTCATCTATAATTTCAACTGTTGAGTATTGTTTTGGTTCACTGTATCACCCCCCCCCCCCCCCCCCCCCCCCCCCCCCCCCCCCCCCCCCCCCACAAATCTAGATTTTAAAAGTGCTTTTCATATTTTTGTTATTATTATTGTTGTTATACGGAATTTATTTTTTAGTATCATTAATTAGAATTTATAAATTAATTATTAATAAGAAGAATGTTTTGTTTATCCACCATGTTATTCTCAAATATCAACCTTATTTGTTATATGTGAGACACAAAAGCATAATTATACTAACAAACAACATACACGTTTATTGGAAATCCATATTAGTTCTCCAGGAGGAAGAATATTTCCAATGTTTATTTAGGATATTAGAGGGTAGGAGATCCATTTTATAAGTTCCATGTCAGACTGAAATATATCGACAACTCAAATCTCATTCTACATGGTCCGATATTGCATTGGACCTGATTTTTTTTTTTTTTTTTTTGGTTTTTAGGGACAGTGGATCTGAGTTTCGTTGATGGAGGAGCTATCTTTTTTGCATGTGCATTCGGGGGTGAGCTATTTTTTTCACACGTGTTAATGACGGGCTAGAAGAGGACGAATCACCTAACAATTCTTAGCATCCCTCAATATATAAAATCGGATAATGAACTACTGTCCACATCATTATGAAAAATTTGTCTGCGTTACTTAAAATAAATATAGTAATATTCATTAGATATCCTCTTCTATATAACTTTCAGAAAAAGTGCATTTAGACGAACATATAAATAAAATCATCAAGAGAACCTAATATAGTAATTTTCAATTATTTTTTCTGTTTTCCAGTTTTTTTTTTTACTGCAGGCACTGTCATAAAAAATGGTTTCAAATTTCAAGTAACTAACCATTGTGTTATAACCATTCGTTCAAATATTTTTCTTCCTTTTTAATATAGGTTGTGAAAGGCTGCATATGTAAAATATGAATAAAATTTTTCTTAATTCTTATGAATATTAGACATTTGAATGACTTCACCCATAAATACATAATCTTTTTTTTTTTTTTTGGGAAATGTCTTTCTAACATGTCCTTTTAGATTGAATCACTTATGACCATAGATAACATGATAAAAAAGAAATCAACGTTGAAACATCTACTCATGGGAATTAGGGATGGTCCGATGTATATCAAAACTCATCAAAATTTGAGATAACTTTCAAATTTGTGCAGATTAAGTGTGAACGAATTTTTTGAAGAAGAAACGGTCCTACACTTATTTAGAAATTGTGCTATACCAAACAGGTCATCAACATCGATCCTGAGCCCAAACCAAGGGAATCAGGGATTCAGACAAGGAAAATTAAGAGAATGTATACTCAATCCAGGTAACAAGAGTATCCAGATATTGCAGGTTGCGGTGTGTTTCGAGTTTGGAGGGAAAGATGTGCTCGAATCTTTCAGGAAGATTGCAAGAATCCAAGAATATTGGCAATGGAAATAAATAGTGAGGCAAGCGCTTGGTTTCAACTTTCAACAGAACAATTAACACTACTCCAACAGCTCCATTCTTTTTACCTTTTACTGTTTTTTTCAGTTTATCCCAATTTTTTACAACTGTTGTAAATTGACACCCCTGGTATCTTAATTAATGGAAACTGGAAGTTGGACTTCCATTTTTTCTTGTCAAAAAAAAGTGTGAACGAATTTTGATGCGAAAGGCTCCAATCAAACATCGAATATGTCATATATCCATCAAATCACCCCACTTCCTGCTCATGATATAGTTGAAAGTTAAAAAGGGGCATGTTTTGGGACTTGCACAATAAGAAGGCATGAATCTTGTGGAACTGAAGGGGTCCAACATGTATCAGATCAAATTCAATTCGATGATTGGTCTGAACCGTTAGATCTACACTAAGATTTGTGTCTGATTTAGCAGTTTATAATTTTAATTGTACGTACGAATCTCTATGATAATCTAATGGTTTGATCAAATTAGGATTGAATTTAGTCTGATGTCCATAAAAAAAAAAATACCCGCTCCTTGACAATTTATGATACCACTCAAGATGTGTCAATGCGAAGGGCAGGCTCCATATGTGATAATATAATTCTTCAAACCGCCATTGTTTGACAAACTTTTTTGTTTTGATTATAACTTCTTCATACAAGTTTCAATTAACGTGATTCAAAATTATGTGGAAAGCTTTCATGTTTTGAGTTTTTATTCAAGATCATAGCACAACATAGTCAAAATGCTGGTAAGGAAGTATCATCTGTTTGAAGCTATGTTGCATGAATATGGGTATGAGTATCGTATCGGATACAAAATGGGATACGACGATATGACAATTTTCAACACAATACGAGGGGCGATACGATACAGGTATTGATACAACAATACGATACGTATCAAATACCAGTACGGAACCATATATGAAGTATGGGGTAACATAGGTTTGGAGATTTTTTTATATTAATTAGTTAGGTGTGGGTTTTAAATGCTATTATTAGGTTAGGGTCAGAACGTAAATTAATATTTTGATGTTTTCTGTTGTATTTGCTGGATTTTTAAGAGTTTTTTAGAGCTTCTAGGAGATTATATATTATTAAGTGTGTTTTGGTAATAGAAAAAATAGTTGAGAGTTGTAATAATTGTTAGATAGATTTTAGAGGAAGAATATTGCTATATAACAGTTCAAAATCAGTTTGTATTATAAGTTTATAACCATTGAAATATTACGAATTAATTTGTTTTGAGTTGAGTTTATCTTTTCTTCTTTGAGTTGAGCATATTCTTCTAGTGATTTTTTAGTTAGAACTTGTATCTTTATGAATCTCATCGGTGGAGCCTTGTCAATATAGCTCATTCCAATCATTTTTCATGTGTTGTCAATTAAGAAAGTTGAGTTTGATAACGGTGGATAATCTGCCGCACTATATGTCAAACGTGTATATATATGTCTATTTGAACAACACATGCACCCAAATTTCTATGCTCCCATTTGCTTCCAATTATTTATCTCTTTTATCTTCATTTTCAAAAACCGAATAGTCGATCCAAACAATTCAACATGATCATTATAATAAAATATACCTGGAGACCAAATTTTATATTTTTTATATTTTTTTTTTACTATTTTTAAAATAGATACAAAATCATTGTTTTAAGGAGATTCTGGACCATGCATCCGATAATGTGATTTTGTACCTATCTTAAAAAATAGTAAAAAAAATTCTAAAAAATATAAAATTTGGCCTCCAAGTATATTTTAGTATGGAGGTCATGTTGAGCGGTTCGGATTGACTGTTCGGATTTTGAAAATGAAGATAAAGAATTTGGAGTAAATAGGAGTATGAAAATTTGGTTGCATTTGAACTCTCCTCTTGAACAAGATAGGAGTGCATACATATGCGTATATGGTCTAAATTATGTCTAATGCTGCTAAACTGAGTGTATATCATTTTTTTCAATGGTGAAACTAGAAATTTTACATAGAGAATAAACTATAAAACACATACTATGTGAAAAGTAAAAAATAATTTAGTTGTTGGATATTGAACTCAAGATTTCACAAACATTAAGTGAAAATCTAATTACTAGACTACAAGTAAACATTTGTCATTTTATGAGATGTGTTGAATTATCTACAAAACTTTCAAAAAACAAAAATTTAATTAAGTTTTAATATACATGATTAAGATTTTTAAAATTATGAGATGGCTTAACACACTGACATAAACATTTGTCCCCTAATTTTCTTGTATTATTTGAAAGAACTTTTTTTTTTGTTTGAAACCCTTCGCAAAGACTGCGAAGTCGTGAGGAAAATCGAACTCTTAACTTTTGAGTAACTAACAATTTCAGAATTTTTTCTCCTAGCCAATTGTGCTATCTCTTCTTTCTAGAAATAAAAGTTTTGTACAACCTTTTTTTTGTTGATTCTAAAATAAACGAATATTGATGGCCGGTTGGTATAATTAGTCTCAACATTTACAAATAATAAAAGTTGCAAATAATTATTCTAAATAATAAGCAAGCTTGACCTACTCTAAAAAATGATTAAAAACACATATTTCAGATATTCGGTTACAAAATGTGAACCACGAAATAATAAATTAGGCTAAAACAGATTGAGGTGTCCGACCTACTATAACAAATTTATTATTCTCTTTTTCCAGCTTTCCATATATGGTTGTTCGATAATTTCTTTGTTCAAAATTATATAAATACAATTAGCCATCAAATTAAATACATATTATGTTTATCTTTTTACTTGTATTCGCAACTTGCTTGACAACAAGCTGTAATTTTAAATCGGCCTTTAATTTAATGGGCAAAGATAATATTTCGGGATAAAAAAATACATATTCAAATTTGAATAAAAGACAACTCATAATAAATACTAATTCTTCGTTTCTTATAAAGAGTGTCTGCGTAGAAGCTACAAATTGGGGTCTCCGTAGTACTGTGCAAATCAAATTATTTGCATTGCCAACCTGCTCACTTTAATATTTATTTATCTTCACTTTTTTTAGATTCGCCTGTATTAAATTGAGATATTATAGCAAAAAGTGCTAACCCTATATATTAATTATTGTATGACGTACTATAGAAATATTTGAACATTCTTTTATTTATTTTTCTTTAATCTACAGACATGTCAGCATGTACCTCCTTTTTGTAAGGCAATACAGTATATATACCAGATGTTATTAATTAAATGCACCATGAATTGATCTGAAATCAGAACAGAGAAGTTTAGCACTTCTTGTTAAAAAAAAAAAGTTCATTATGTATATTTTTATGTATATATATTTGCTTATGTACTTTAAGATAGTTTATTAATTACAAGGCATTTCATTTTCAATTTTTTTTTTTGCATGCCTTTCCAAGAATTTTTTATACATATACTTATTGATAACCATTTTTTAATCAATATACCTAATTCTAAAATTACTTTAATTCCCAATATATTCCATCATATAATAATAATTAATTTCCGTTTTCCGAGTGCAAACTAAACAAATACCAAGACTAACCTTCACTATACAGAGGCAAACAGAGACTTCTTTTCCTCATGACAACTACCGCCGTATAAACCAAGTATGTTTTTTGGCATATAAACCATGCGTCATATTTTCTAATATTTTATTTCTGAACACATCTTCATTTGTTGTATAAATTAATAACTTCTGACTACCCCTAATTTGGTGGAGGTTGGCATGAAGCACATTGGGCCATTAGGTCCTTCCATTAATATACCATTATGGCATTATCAGTTATGTCATCATTTAGTTAATATTTTTATAGAGGCAGATATATATAACTTTATATATATCCATATTTGGTCTTTGTTCTTATCCTAAACCAATGGAGTACAAAAAGTGACATAAGATGTCCTTAAAATGAGAAATATGTGTTGATAAACATCTCTGAAAAGGAAACTTTAACACATGCACATCACTACATCTGGAAAGCCTATTTTTTCAGAAAAGGGTTTACGGTCAAGCATCCGACAGTTTAAGAAATTAAGAAATCGAATTTTATTCAAACAGTTTTAGACAAACTTTATTCCAAATTGAACATACATCTTCGATCTATGTTGAATTTCGTGTGAGCAATCTAAAACTTAATAAATTTAAATATTCATGTGAATTTAAGTCGTCCGCATAAATTTAGGTCTGGCTTTAAATAAAAAGATCATGCTACCTTCGAGATGGAAATCATTGTCTTTTGTCACTAAAAAAAATAAAAGTTGATTATCAGAAACACCTGGTTGAATAATGGTTTTATTTTTCATAATTATAATTTACAATTGCTGTTATCGGATTTATGTTCAAGCTTTGTCTTTTGATATGTACGGAAAGTTTGATTTAGTCCATTCCTTGAAGTATCCGCAAATTAAAAGAGAAACAAAAGGGAAAAAAACGACTTAGTGGCTTTCAGGGTAACAAATTTGTGCATGCTTCATTTTTTTGGGGGAATTTCATGCCGAAAATTTTATCTATAACATGAAAAAATAGAAATTCAAAACCTACCATCTTTTTAGAATTTTTGGGTTCCAAAAAGACCTGACTGCCAATTTTCCCACAAAATGATCCACTGGATTAAATCAATATATGTAGCAAATAAATATTTTGTATAAAGATAATATGAGGAATTAATGATGAAATCTTAGCTATATATATTTTAAATAGCAGAACTTATATTTATTGCCCCATGAGTTAAAAGTTCTTATACATATTTCTAATATTTCAAAGCTTGGCATCACATTATATCACGTTTAATGTAGAAGACATATATTAGAAATTATAGGCGTGCAATTGACGCAACCAAAATATTTATTTTGCTTGATTATTTCCAGGTACATATTTAATGCAAGAACGATGGCACTTTTTGTTCTAATTTGTGCTCACAGACGTTTTGATTTGGACTACAACAATATTGTATCATTATTTTTAAACAGATGGAACCCCACAAACTGACCCCACCCGACCCGCATTGACCTATTAAGCCATGAATTTGATCCAATCAGGTCGACTCGTTAAACTTAAGTTTCATGCTTGTTCAGTTTGATCAGGTCGACTCGTTAAACTTAAGTTTCATGCATGCTTGTTCAGTTTGACCGAACTGATTAGAGTTCGGCTCTTTTTGTTTGATTTGTAATTCGATTAAACTAGTAAAAATATCTGACCATACACAGTTTGAAAAGCTAATGACATACAGTTACATGACCATATCAGCGAACGTTGTGTATGAATAGTGGGTACGTTGTACATATAGTACTAACATACACGGTTAATATAAATGAACTGTGTCAAGTCTAAAAAAAAGACGCTGAAAATGGTGATTTCTACATCGTGTACAATAACTAGGGTTACATGCACGGTTTCTATATGGCATTCATGTATTATTTTGGTAACCATACACGTTTGTTATTTAGAATCGTGTATGTTTTTTTTTATATATATGATTTCACTATTACAAAAACACAGTTTGTACACGGACAAAAAATGACGTAGCTACACGGATTTGAAAACGTGTGTTAGAGTGTAGGAAAGTGCAACATTTATACACGGATAATTATCCGTGTACGATTATACTAATCTTACATGGATTATTCGTAAAGATCCATGTGGAAAACCTACCAAAGTACATCCCACCGCAAGAGAGCTACACGGTTTTTTAATAAATATCCGTGTAGGAATAGTCTTCCTACACAGATATTAACTAAATATCCGTGTAGCTCTCGTACCCTAGCTACACGGATATTAATTAAACAATCTGTGTATGAAAAGTATTTGTACACGGATATTAAGTTAAAAAAACCGTGTAGGAATGTTATGAATTACTAATATTTTATTCTTATCTCTTCCTACACGGATTTTATTTAAATATCCATGTAGGACTGTCCTTTTTTTTTTTGCTAGCCTCCACTTTTGCTAACCAATAATATATATTTCAGATTGAATATACATAGTCTTTTGCAAAAATAAATACATAGCCTTTTGCAAAAATAAATAGATAGCATTTTGTATATACATATAGCCTTTTGCAACACATATATATACATAGCCTTTTGTACATGCAATCATTTTGATTCAACATGTAACATATACTCCTCAAGATCCAATATAATGTTTCTATAAAAATTATGTCCTTACCACTTAGTAGCCATGTGATCAAGGTTTGGGCCAATTTTCCATAGGTTGGGCTCATGTTGTCAAAACTCATGGTTATGATCTAGTTTGGACTGACATTTTATACATACTAAACGTATTAGATCCAACATGTCAAAAAAGGTGTGTGCATGTGATCCATGACATGATGGCTCTTGGTTAAATGTCTCTAACAACATTACATCTCCTATGAAAAAAAAAAAAAAACAAGGATCAACATATATATGTGCATACATACATAGTAGAGAATAAAAATTCTCGGTTTTGAATTAATTTCGTAAAAAAAAATTAATTGAATCTGTATAGCTTTTATATGAACCACTGAAAATTAATTTCGTAAAAGAAAATTAAACATGTATGTATATCTTTGCATTTTTCTTAAATAGAAGTTGTGTTTAAAATGACAGCACCGGCACCAGAACCCTAAGGGAGGGTGGCGAAGAGGATAGCAACCAACAGTGGCAAAGAGAACAGCAACCAACCAAAATCTTAAGAAAAACGAATTTCTTCAATAATCCAACAATGGTAAAGAAAAATATATGCACACATGACTAACCTTAGCAAGATAGAGAGGAGAAATATAAAATTCGAATTTGCCAATTCCCTCCTTGTGCGCAGAAATCAAACCAACATTCAATACATTGAGAGAGAGAGAGAGAGTAATATTGATTAAAACGGCATTGGAAGATAACCATTTTATTTCATTAAAACCCTACTAAGCCTTTCCTACACGGATATTTAACTATAAATCCGTGTAGCTCTGTCAACATATCTACACGGCTATTTAAATAAAAAAACCGTGTACAAAAGACCTTCCTACACGGATATTTCATTAAATATCCGTGTAGCTCTCTCACCATTCCTACAGGGATATTTAATGAAATATCCGTGTATAAAAGCTTAATTTCCACACGGACACTGATTTTTAAGTTAATATCCGTGTAGGATTCCTAGAACACTGGAAAAATCCTATTTCATACACGTTTTTTTTTATAAAATTGAGAAAATCCGTGTATAAGGTACAGTGTAGGAAGACGTTTTTTGTAGTAGTGTTTATAATTGGCTAGCATCCGTATTTGCTAGCTATTAAACATTCAATTAATAGTACACATTCATAATTCAATAACTATTCAACATCACATAATACAAAAAAAAAAAAAACAATAACATTCATTCAACATTCAACAAACAGAACAATTAATATACATATACATATACATATATACCTTACATGGAATGAGTTTGTATGAAATTGGTTACAAATTGATCTTGAACTGATAAAACATTATCTAAAATTTGAATTATGATTTAAAACCAAGCTTCTGCCTATGTATGAATTGTCATATGATAGTGTACTTGTGTTATTATTTAAACACTTTCGCAAAACACAGCTTACTTCAAAAGAAGTTTGTATAAGAGATTAAACAACAATATTAGTTACGTGAAAGAAAAAAACTTGTCACTTCAGAAAATATTAGTCAAGTCGATTTACGTTTTTTCTTCATTGTAACTAATCAAATTAAGCAAGTGTCAATAGTGACAACACAACTTGTAATGTGTCGTGTCGGCAGAAGAAAGCGTTGCATGTGACGTGTCGTGCCAATGAGGCATAGTGATACACATAGTGACAAATCAATTATTCGGGTTCGGTTCGGCGAGGTCAAAAATTCGTGATTCGGGAATAATTCGGTATTATTTGGATCAGAGATCTCAGTTTTGTAAGGGAGCAAAAACAAAAAAATAACCAAAAAATAAAATTCTGGAAAAAATTTGAGAAAAATCCGTAAAATTCGCGAATTATTCGGTCAAAGTCCGGTCAACCGAATAATTCGCGAATAATTCAGGAATTATTCGCGAATCTCGTCACTATGGTGATACACGATTTAATTCATTACACAGAAGATAGTGGAGAAATAGCCACAGATAAACAGTACATTAATCTAGCTCACTAATCACTATGTTGTACATTTGTGTACGGTGCGTTAATCATAAATTAAAACTCTCATATGCACGGATACTATATTTACTAATACAGCGTTTCTTGACACGTGTCGGGATACTAGCATATAGGCGGTATTAAATTAATAGATCAACGATCAAATTCAACACCAATTTGTATTTGAAAACGGAGCGACGCCAACAATTAAACAATTAATTATATAGAAGAATAAGAGACTCGGGTGCGCAGTCAAAAAACAGATTGGATGGGACAAAATTTTCATGATAGGTAATAATTGTATAATTATTTTATATACAATCATATATTTGTATTTTGTTTTTAATAATTATGACAAAGAAGCTTATTATGAAAAAAAAAAATGAATTAGAGAACAAGTATATTTTCCTAAACCCTATTGATTTCGCGCATGAAAATATATTCATGTTAATTAGCATAGTACACATCACTAAACAATACTCATATTATTTTTTATAAATGAATATAGAATCATAGTAAAACCAAATTAATTATGTGATGTAAATTGATGAAATTGAAGTACAATGATTAACTTAAAATATAAAAAAAAAGACTTATAATTTTGGTAAATTTTTTATCTCATCAATGTATTAAAATATTCTAAATTGTTCAAAAAAATGAATTCTAGTTGACTATCAAAATTATACAAAATAATAGATAGCATTTCCAATGTTCTTAAGAAAACAAGTCACCTCCAGTAGAAAAGAACATTGGAGAGGATGTAATTTGATTCCACAAATGGTCAAATCCAGCCAATTTATTTGTTATAAAATAAACACTCAAACTATGTTTGTTTGTATAAAATAAAAGAAAGAACAGATTCCGGACGAGTTAGTTTGGATGTCTACTCAAAAAGAGCATTACGTCAGATCCTAGGTGGCAATTTCTAGGTGAAACTGATTCTTTGTGACAACTCACACATGATACATATCATGATTTTAGATCCAGTGAGGTATGTCATAAGGTCAGATTATATTTGGACGGTTTAACTTAAGTTTGCACAAATTTTAAAGCAGACATTTTTATATTTATAAAAAGCCCCGAAAATTTTTTGGTTCGATTTTGACTAATCATACCATGTCAGGTACCGTAGATGATATTCATTTATATAACATATCATTAGCAGAGGAAAAATATATGTTAAACTTGATAGACATAATAAAACATAACGTGTTTTTACAATCAGAAACACGTAATTCAGAATTCATAAATCTAAAATAAAATAGCAAAGGAGTTTAAATCTTACAGTTCTGAATTGAAGACATCTTTAAGCGGAAGCGTTAATACTGACCTTCAATGGTTTTCCTCATATCTGATGATGGAGACCTTCAGCGTTTTCTTTACTTCTTTCTTTCAAAAATGGACAAAAATCCTTTTAGAATAATATCCCTTCAAAATCAGTAGAGAGAGACATTTTTTCATAAAATAAATGGGCAGAAAAAACATTTATGGAATGGGATCCATCCAAATAGAGAAGATGTTTTTTTAATATTCTGAGACAACTTTTGGGACCAGTATAATTATTAATAGAAATCTGAATTTTTCCATCAAAAATTTTGATGCATTTTCGTTATTTTCTTTAAATATAATTGGTGCACAGTAATAACATAGGCCACATAATGAAATAAAACTAACAAAACCATCAATTGTTACTGTTTTGCAATTTGCATAGTAATAAAGTCTCTACATAATATCTATATTATTTTCCTTCAACATATTCTTGAATTATTCTCAACTTTATCACAATTTAGTAAGACTATTAATGAATCTTTTGAAATATATTTATTTTACAAAATATCAATTTATGGATATATTATTCAATTATAAAACAACAAAATACTATTCAAAATTCCTTGTAACGAATTTTAGATCTTACTAATTATTTTTTAACCAATAACTTGCCACTATACTATTTAGAAGAATATAAAGGGCAAGAGCAATTGATTATTTTTATTCAATATGACTTTGTCACTAGACCACTAAACAATTTGGTGATCAATGCTTCTAATTGAAATTTTTTTATTCATAGAAATTACAAAATTGAGATGTACGAACCTCATTTTCAACAAATATAGTAAGATTGGAAGCATTGATTCAAATCCATGTTTTATTTTTTTTTATTTTTTTAAACATTGAAATTTGTAATAAAGGGTGTAATAAACGATGAAAAAAAAACAAAAGATGAATCTGAATCAATGTCTCTGATCCATAAACATGGATTGTGCTCAATGCCTCTGATCTTACTATATTTGTTGAAAATGAAGTACTCTTTCTGTTTCCATACATCTCATTTTTATAATTTCTATGAATAAAAAATTTCCCTTCTAATTGCAAATTACTCAAAGAAAATAATAACATTTTCATCTCCTCGAACCGAATTGAAAGTGGGTGATGGAAAAAGAGGCTAAACTGTCAGTATGAATTGAAAATTTTTATTTTTATTTGTTAAAGTTATTACCATTAGCTTCTTTTATAAAATGAAATTAAATAGTATATATATATATTCTTTCATCCCTCCAAAGTCCAATCTCAATTTTCTACTTCTGTTCCGGACCTCAAGAAAACACAGGACAAGTAAAGTTAATATCACAAATCACAATTAATAGACTGTAAAGTTAAAGGCCATAGAAAAACTTTAACACAGCACCTGCGGCGCCAGCTGGCATGAATTGGGACTTTTTGAGAGCATGAAAGAAGACAAAATTTCCCTTAGATAAGGATCTAGACATCTAGTGCATAGTTAATATATCATTCAGATTATCTGATCATGTGGGTGGTATTGTCTCTGATCATACTACAAGATAAAGTTCTTTTAAGTAAACCCCACTAGGGTGAGTCTGTTTAGTGAATTTTTTTAACGCCTAGCGTCGGCTCAAAGCATTTCATTAAATTGGGAAAATTAGGTTAGGAAAGTCAATTTAAAGAGACGATTACATGGAAAAAGTGCATACATATATTATTTTTAAAGTTCGCAACCGATAACCACTCTTGTTAACTCAGCATCCAAACAAATCAAATTTTATAAGTACTTTATAATATATAATTGGTTATTGTATAAGAATGAGGTCATGGAACTTTGAAAATAATATATGATTGGTTCGTACTAGGGGTGTTAATGGGTATGATAAGAATTTGATAAAAGTATTTTCATATCTATGTTACAAATTGTTCTTATCTGTATTTTATCTTTATCCGCTACAAATTAACTTACTTTTATCTTATCCTTATTTATTATGGTTGTCGATAGCGGGTTAATAATGGATAATGCTATTATAATAATAAAAAAATATTATTTACAAAATAATACATTAAAACACATTCATTTTACAAATATATATATATATAGAGAGAGAGAGAAAGAGGAGGAATCTACTTACAACATTTGAAAGTTACAACATTCGGTTTTGGAATTTTCAAAGTCCAAACAATCGATCCAAATCGTTCAACATGATCTCTATATTAAAATGTAGTTTGAGATCAAATTTTATAAAAAATATATATTTTTTTACCATTTATTAAGTATTTTACAAAACTACTATTTTTAGACAATTCTATACCACTAAAAAACAACAGTTTTTAAAATACTTAATAAATAGTAAAAAAATTTAAAAAAATGTAAAATTTGATCTCAAAGCACATTTTAATGTAGATATCATGTTGAATGGTTTGGATCGACTGTTTGGACTTTGAAAATCACTGATCCATTGTAAGTGAATCCCTCCTCATATATATATAAGCCCTCCTCATATCCATTGTAAGTGGCTATGGTGCATTGCAATGTATAATCCCTCTTGTACATTGGACTATAAATCATTGAATTCGAAGTTCAAACAGTCGATTTAAAGGGCTCAACATGTTCTCCATATTAAAATGTGCTTGGAGACCAAATTTTATATTTTTTGGAAATTTTTTACTATTTGTTTAGATTATTGAAAATCACTATTTTCAGAAATTTCTAGACCGGAGAAAAACAGTGATTTTCTAAAAAAAAATAGCAAAATTTTTCCAAAAAATGTAAAATTTAGTCTCCAATCACATTTTAATATGGATATCAAATTGAACGATTTGGATCTGTTGTTTAAAAATCAAAACCAACGATTTATAGTCCAATGTACAAGAGGGCATATACATTGCAATGCATCATAGCCCAACTCTCTCTCTCTCTGTCTCTATATATATATATATAGAGAGAGAGAGAGAGAGAGATTTACTAATATGCTTTCGGTAGCACTTCGGCCGAAGTACAACCAAATCGTTTTTCAATTTTCGAAGTCCAAAAGTCAATCCAAACCGTTAGAGGTGATCTTTATATTAAAATGTGCTTGGAGACCAAATTTTACATTTTTTTGAATTTTTTTACTATTTATTAAGTCACTTTGAAAATCGTTGATCCAACGGTGGCTTCTAGTTTCACTGTTTGGTTAAATCACCATTGAATCAGTGATTTTCAAAGTGGCTTAATAAATAGTAAATAAATTCCAAAAAAATATAAAATTTTGTCTCCAAGCACATTTTAATATAGATATCACATCTAACGGTTTATATTGATCGCTTGGACTTTGAAAATTGAAAAACGACTTGGTTACACTTCATCCGAAGTGCTACCGAAAACATATTAGTCAATCTCTCTCTATATAGGATAAATTTAACTTTGACATATTTTATCAAAATTACATGCATTGTATTGTCTCTGATCATACAATACAAGATAATGTTGTTCAAGTAAACCACAAAAGGGGATTGAGTTTATTTAGTGAAAACTTTTTAACGCCTAGCGTCAGCTCAAAACATTCATTAAATTGGAACAAGTAGCCGGTTCATGTGTTTGGTAAAAGTCCACTTAGACAAAATTACTTGGAAAAAGTGCACATAAATATATTCAAATTGCTTGGAAAAAGTGCATATAAATATATTCAAATTGCTTGGAAAAAGTGCATACATATATACATTTTCAAGTTCGCGACCGATAACCACCCTCGTTAACCCACCATCCAACCACATCAAATTTTGTATGCACTTTATAATATATAATTGGATGTGTGATAGAATTCAGATCCAGTGCAATACCTAACTGTGTAGAGCCGAAATTTTTATTTATACCATATTCAAAAAATAAATAAACTAAAAGGCTACGTTTTTTTTTTTTTTTGAGAATAACAAATCTATCAGGGTCACCAAGTCAATATGCGCTTTAAAAATGGGGGCCGCCAAATGCCCATGCTGACCCGCCAAAACTAACAAAACATGCAAATTCGTTTGATTTTTATAATAATTGTTTTATAGTTTTCAAAAATAGAAAGAACACAATAATTTATATATTTATTAGAAGTGACTTTTAAACCGGAATCAATAATTCAGATGCAAAATATTTTTTTTTTCAATAACACACCAAGAAATAGTTTAATATTTTTAACAACCAGAAAAAATTATGCCTGAAAAATGTTTCAAAGTCCTTCTAGTACATCCAAATTATAAGATGTTTTATCTTTTTTATTTAATTTTATTTTTAACATATTTAAACAATTATTATTTTCCTTTGATCAAATTCAGGTTTTTTTCTGTTTTGTGAGGGTCCGCAGGGGCATTTGATTGGCTTGACGGTTCTGCTAGATTTTGAATTCTCCAAAAAAAACGTGTTTTTTTTTTAATATGGTATAAATAAAAATTTCGGTGTGTAGAGTGAGATATGAATTATCCTGATACAAATCTCAAAGCAGGTTCTCTTATTTCAAATAGGCGTTCTCAAGGGATTTTAGTTGAACTGGAAGTATTTTACACGGTCAGACATACATCATATGATCCTCTATATAATATACACCTAATTGTCATGTTTGATTTAAAAGGATTAAGTTTTTTTTTTGAAGAAGTTAAAAGGATTAAGTTGTGCCAACTATTTTACTACTCATATTTTATACTTCATATGACAATTTAAGTCAAGGCTTAATAATTTTCTTTGTCGAATGAAATAAATAAGATGTGGATGAATGAATATTTGTCATATGACAATTTAAGTCAAGGCTTAATAATTTTCTTTGTCGAATGAAATAAATAAGATGTGGATGAATGAATCTTTGTCTATGATAATAAATCCTACGAGCGGAATAAGTGTAGAGAAATGAAATAACTTATTACGTATTAACATGTATTTACTCCATTTTACTTATATTTTACTTTTTGTTTGACAACTTATATGCGAATAAGAGGTTTACAAAATGATGAATACACATTTTGACCTAACCTTTTTTTTTTTTTTTTTTGCAATATGGATTTTAGGGCAAATCTATTATAAAGTCATTTAAGGTTAAGTTGATAATTATAAGAACAGACCCCAACTCTTAATTTTTTCCATAAATTCCATGTTAGAAATATTAAAGAACTCAATAGACAAATTAATTATTGACAGAGCTGATTTACCTTCGAGCAACATATGACTAATAGACAGAAAATAGGAATCATATACAAATGCGCTGCGTGAAGCCAAAATAGTTCTGTCAATACATTAAGATTACCTCATTTTGTCCGAATTTTAATTTTATGTTCGAATCTTAAGACTCATTTTGTCCGAATTTTAATTTTATGTTCGAATCTTAAGACACCTCTATTTCTAGATTAAATCTCCTTAATTAGCTTTTATCCATTAATTATAACAACAGAGCATAAACTCCTTAGTACAAATTATAACTAAATCTATTTGTGTTGCGGAACGACCCATTTTATCTAGATATTGAACTTGTATTGATAATTAACTGTTAGTGTTCTTAAATATATTTTAAATATGACGACTTTTGTCTCCTGAAATGACTAGAAATTGAACCGTTGGTGTACGCTTGGACCAGAACTATTGTAATATATAGTTGGTTTTCATTAAATAACCACTATACACTATTAAATAACCATTATACACCTTGAATCAACCGTTATGTGCATTCACTTGACCATATAATGCATTTAAATGCTTTAAATGCCGTTTTTTTATTAATAACCCAAAAAAAATTAATTAAAATAACCATATTTTTTTTATAAATAACGAAACCACCCCACAGTGGGGCGGTCTGAGTCTGCTACGGTATTTTTTTTATTATTCAGATTTTTTTTATTTTTTTGGCAGAACGCCCCTCTATGGGGTGGTCTAATACAATAATTCCTTTTTAGCGGACCGCCCCTCCGTGGGCGGTCTGCTATAGTATTTTTTTTAGGATCTTAGTATTTTCATCTAAAACTGAGAAATAAAAAATGTTGAATATTATAGCAAATAAAAATATTCAATCTTACATTATGTTCTCAATATTTTTTTAAGATCTTAATAATTTCATCTAAAAATGAGAAATGAAAAGTGTTCAATTTTATATCAAAAAAAAATGTTCAATCTTACACTATGTCCTCAATTTTCTTCACCAACACTATAGGCCAAAATAAAAAATTTATAACAAGCGTAGGGTCTTAATTATTTATTATTTTATTTAATATGTGCTCTAGTATAAAAAAATACAAATAATATTTTCAACAATATATTGTATTAAAATAGTAACTGGAATTCTAAAATTAAAAACTTCTTGTTTTTTTTAATTAGAGGTTTTGTCCCAAATAAAATAAGAAAATGATTTGTTTATGTACCACATTATTCCTTTGAATAGTTTGCAATAGTTTTAAATTATTTTATAATTTCTATGTCCACAAAATATTTACAAGTGTAAGATTGAATATTTTTGTTTGCTATATAAAATTGAACACTTTTCATTTTCCATTTTTAAATAAAAATATTAAAAAAAAACTTGAGGATATAGTGTAAGATTGAATATTTTTGTTTGCTATAAAATTGAACACTTTTCATTTCTCATTTTTAGATGAAACTATTAAGATCTTAAAAAAAAATTTAAGAACATAGTGTAAGATTGAATATTTTTGTTTGTTATAAAATTGAACAATTTTCATTTTCTTTTTTTAAATAAAAATATTAATATCTTAAAAAAAATTGAGAACATAGTATAAGATTGAATATTTTTGTTTGCTATAAAATTAAACATTTCTCATTTCTCATTTCTAGATGAAAATATTAAGATCCTAAAAAAACAAAAACTAACTATAGCAAACCGCTCCATGGGGGGCGGTCCGCTAAAAAACAAATATTGTAGCAGGCCCAAACTGTCCCACAGTGGTGTCTGGTTATTTATAAAAAAAAATTATAGTTATTTTTATTAAAAAAATTTGGGTTATTAATAAAAAAAAACGGCTTTAAATGCATTTGTGCTTCGCCTGTGAATATGGAGTCCCATGAGGGCTGCAAACGAATCAAATTGAATCAAACTTAACTCAGTTTTGAACTGAATTGGTTCGAAATTGAAGCAGGGTATAGAACTGAAAAGAAGAGTTTCGAATCGAACTTAACCCAGTTCGAGTTCGAGTTCGAACCAATTTCGAACCGAGCTGATTTGATTTGTTTCATAACGAACCAATTTCGAACCAAATTAATTACGAATTTTTTTCGAATCGAACTCAATCAAATCACAAGTTATGAGTTTTTTGTGCAGCCCTAGTATCTTGGCAATAAAAAAGTTTGGTTGCTTGAAAAGAAAAAAATATTTTCGATTCTTTAAAAAATATATCTTTTATTTTTAAACTGTAAAGGGTAAAATCTAGCATCATAGAAAATCTCAGCCATCAGATATTCTTCTTTTTTTTTTATAAGGAAATTTCGCCATCTGTTTACTTTTCAATGATAAATATTACCGGTTTGAAAGTTTCTAAATTTTCTTTTCACAGAAACAAAGAAAATTAAACCTTTCGAGGAAATGATGCAAACTCTGTTTCCAATGATAATACGAAAATATACAATTTCAAGGTCAACAAGTTGTTGCGCAAAGAGGCATAATACTATTTATAAAAAGTATGAAATCCTTTGACGACTAAATATATAATGTATTTTGACAATCTTTATTAATAAAAATTTTAATTTGAAAATCAACATTGTCACATGATTTATTATATCATACAAATATCATACATATAGAAAGTAACATCTTAACATATTTTACTTTTTTTATCAAATGAAAATTTTTCAATAATCTGATTTATTTATTTTTAATAAATTATTCAACAGTACTCGATTTTTTTAATTTTCTTAATTATAATTATGTGACGCCACTAAATTTATATTTATTTTGAACCTTTTATTTGAAAAACATTATAAAAGTAGTCAAATAATTTTATTATAAAAAATATATAAATTATTGCCGAAATTGCAAATAAGAAGAATGGGTAAACAAACTTGCAACGTAACTTGGAAAATGTAAAATGTAAAAACCCAAAAAGGCAAACAACGGGGCATTTATCTTTACGCGAACAAATACTAGGTATAATAAAGAATACTATGAAACCTTAAAAAACATTTAAAAACATCACACATACTAGTTTTGTAGTTACGCTATTACTTCCACTAATTAAATTTAGCATTTGATTTGTATCTTTCTGAATAAGTGCCGTAAAAGTTATGTATGTATGTACACCGGCGTATTCAAAGAGGATCGGGGATAGGTACTGGATTCCAAAAAAAAATTTATCTGTAGGTTATTTCATTTTTTGAAATATTACGTGTATTTAAATTAAAAAAATTTAGATTTTTTTCATTATTTAAATAATATATATCAAATTTGGTTTGTTTTGAAACCTTTAATCTCCGTTATTACTTGAAATTAAAATTTGATATGTATAGTGTTTTGATGCATTACGAAACAAAATCAAGTGAAAAGAAAATTGACATAGAAATATTGAAATAATAAAATTAATATTTATATATACAAATTTTTGATGATATCACATAAATTTTTGCAATTACTTTGCATGTGATAAGAGCAACTTCATCCTTACAATTACAAAAAAAATGATCTTTTTGGCACATTAGTGAATCTCATAATTAAAATGGCAGGAATACTAATATATGAAATTAATTGATGAATAACTGTTCAAAATGTTAATGGGTAAAACCAGTGTTCTAAATAGCTAGCTATAGCTCCGCTACAGCTTTTTCAGACCATAAAAGCTACGCTATGAGATAAAAGTGCGTTATTTCAGCTACGGCTGCTATAGCTGTAATAGCTGGCCGCTTTTACCGCTATGCGCTATTGCTACCGCTATGCTACATGGGTTTTTTGCAATTTACATGGGCTTCTATACTTCTGTTCATATTTCTGATACTGCATGGTCTGCTATAATAAGTATGCTAAACCGAACTATATACTTGTTCCTATTTGTGATTTAGTCTCTCATTCTATATCAGAAAATATTCAAATATTAATTCTTCATTTTGTTTTCTCTTCGTCTAGTATTCACATGTAAAATTATCATCGTTTGTTTTATTGAAAGCTTATTCAAATAAGTATACTAACTTTATTCACATGTAAAATTATCATCGTTTGTAAAATTAATTGTTCATCGTTTATTATAATCTGTAATACTATGAAGTATGAACTATTAAATAATGTTACCTTATATATCATTTTTTTTTCCTTCTTCTTTGCATGATTGAAAAAAAAAATATAGACTTAGATCAATTATCATTTAGTTATTACACCAATTATTCAATATATATCATGTTGATAATTAGTAGAAATATAGACTATAAATTTTAAAAATAAAAAAATGCTATGTATGAAAGCTTCCGCTATAGCTGCGTTATTCGTTATAGCTTTTTTTTTCGTCTCCACGCTACGCCGCTATAATTGCTATTTAGAACCTTGGGTAAAACCAACATTTTTTTTTGCAAGAATGAAGTGTTTTCAGGTCAATATCTACAAAATCAATCATGTGTCTAATTACTATTATTGTTGACAACAGCGAATCTACAACCAAATTATGGATGCTCAGCCGCTCTCATGATTTCAAAAAAAAAAAAATTATGTATATGAAAATTTAATTATTTTTTATATAATTTAGTTTCTCATAAAATATTAAATGTATGTTTATAGCCTAGTAGTTAAAATTACAATCTCAATTGTTTGTCACACATTATGCGTTTTACGCTTCAGCTTTCCAATCTATTTTTTTTTTAGTTGTGGCCTTGATTGTTGAGAACGAAAATTATTGGTTTCAAGCAGACAATCCAAGCAAACTACACAAATTTATGGCAAAACAAAAAGCAAACATTTCTCCCTCTTCATCCTAGTCTCCCCTTGCACCTCAAGAAAATATAAAAAAATTAAATAAATAATAGCCCATTAAGACCATGCTTCCCTCATGATTTAATTACAATTAAGCATCTGACCTTGTACTAGATATATATAAATAGTATAACTATAACCTTCCCTTTGAAATAAGGTAACAACCTTCAGTTCTCTTCCTCCAAAAGTTAAAAAAAAACCAAGCACCTGTGCTCTCTTGCACCATGGCAAAAGTCCATTCTACCCTTTCCCCTTCTGTTCAAATTTTACAATTCCCTATTTCTTCTTATTCAAGTTATGTGAGCAAAGAAAAAGAGGTTTTCACGATCTGGATGAAATCTCTTGTTCTAAATAGCAGCGGTTGTGCCGTGTATAATTCGAAAGGAGCGCTTGTATACCGTGTCGATAACTACGACTGCAGGTGGAGTGGGAAGGTGTACCTCATGGATGTAAGGGGAAAGGTCTTGATCGAGATTTTAAAGACAGTAAGAAATTTATGTAATTTTTCTTTGTTATTTTGAGCTGTAGGCTTCTGGTAAATATTTGTACCGTGACAGTACTTACTGAGAGACAAAAACAAAGACATTTGAAAACATAATTTGCTTACTTGTACTGTACCGGGACTACCGGTACTGGACCAAAGTCAAGATATCAGGCATGCATGGCCATGTCAAACATAACAAACAAGTGAATTGCACCAATTCTGACAAGTACTCTAAAATCTACTATGCCAATCTCGCTAAAGTTCCATATATTTTTCTTATAAATGTGACAGAGCTTGCTGTTTGCAAAATGGGAGGGTTATAGATGGAATGACACAGAGATAGAAGCAAATAGTTGGTTCAAGGTGAAGAAAGCTTGTACAATTTTTAAAAGAGAAACACCATTTTGCAAGTTTTGGAGCGATACCGGTTGCCTTATGAATTACAAAATCGACGGTTTCTACAATAAATCATCCTGCAAGATTTTGGATACTTCCAGTGGACTTGTTGTAGCTGAGGTACGTGTAGTTAAATACTTAAATTTTTCCACGATTTCATACCGTAGAACAATATTTTCTCTTCTGTTTAATACATTAATTTGCCTATGCCACGAATTTGAAAATATTCTGGAATATTTTATTATAGTAATAGATATCATTTATTTTCTTAAAATCCAATATATATAAGTTTCCAATTTCATGATTTCAAGTTCTTAAAGCCTAGTATCTTTGTAACCAGAATAGAACATACTTTTGCATAACCTCTAAAATTAATCATTCACTCATTTGATGATTTGGTTTCCCCATTAGATTGGAACTAATATATTTTTTTTCATTATTTTAGGTGAAGAGGAAGGTGACAAAATCAGGGATAATTCTAGGAGATGATGTACTAACTCTGGAAGTAGAACCAAACATAGATCATTCACTAATTATGGGTCTAGTTCTAGTTTATTGCCTCATGAACCGTAGCATATGAGAAAAACAATAATAAAAAAAAAAAAAATCTAATCTGAGTAAAATTTTGTATGGTTACTGGTTAGGTTAGTTTAAATAGGTGATTATTCTGTCAATACTAGTAGCTAGAAATGGCAATTGATTTGGATACCACCACCTAAAAGCATTGTTTCTTACCTGAGTGTACATTAGTAAGTTCCTTTCTTTCTTTTCTTTTCAATTTTTTTTTTCTGGGGCTTCAATTTTTTTGGGGTGTCCACTAGGAGGCACCAATATGTCTATATATTGGCTGGAGAAGCCCCTGTATTTTGTTTAATTAACTAGGATAAAATCCTTTTATCTCAAGGCAGACTATGCAATTAATGTTTTATGCACAGTTGCCAAACTGTGCAATTTCATGGAAAGAAGAGGGGGAAAGAGTGCTCATGTTGTACATTCACTATGAAAACAAAAGAACAGTTTTTTTTTTCCTATATTTTATTTAGACTGATTTATTTTTTAGGGGGAATTTCATGTATACCCCTCAAAAACTTCAAAATTACATATTTCCCCCTCTAAATTTTGAAATTACGTATTTTCTCATCTAAACTTCAAAAACTCACATATTTACCCATTTTATTGTATTTTATATTAAAACACATTTTAAATTCACAAAATACCCATTTTACCCTTTTATTAAAAAGCATAAAACATCCATCTTACTCTAATTTGAATCTGAAAGGTTTCTCTACCGTCCGAATTGCTTTAAGATCCGTGTGTGCTAGTGCAGCACGAATCTTGAAGCGAACACGCACGAATATTGAAGCAACGTGCACATATATTAATACGATGCACGCGGATCAAATTGCTTTAAAATCCGTGCGCACTAGATCAGCACGAATATTGAAGCGATGCACATATCTTACTGCGATGCATGCAGATCGGACGGTAGAGAAACCCTTCAGATTCTAATTTGAGTTCGATGGGGCGTTTTATACTTTTAATAAAGGGTAAAATAGGTATTTTATATTTAGAATGAGTTTTATTACAAAAGACAATAAAATAGATAAATATGTGAGTTATTGAAATTTAGAAGGGGAAATATGTAATTTTGAATTTTTTGAGGGGTATACATGAAATTCCCCCTATTTTTTAATGTGGGTCAAGAATGGTACTCTGTATACAGTTATAAAATAACAAAAAAGACGGTGTCTGGTGATGTATGAGGTTCTTTTTTTCTTTAAAACAAAAATAAATGAACCTATTTGGAATGAACTGAGAGTAGTTCCGATGCCCATTGGACCTACCTTTTTCGATGGGTGAAATGACCATTAGATCTGTATCAAGATTCGTGCGAACTTATTAAAACCTGTACAAGTATTTTCAGTTTCCGTGCGCACAAATCTCAATGATAATCCTACAGTGTTACAGCTAATCGAACCTAAAAGTAGGTCCGATGCCCATCGAACCTACTCCTATCTCATTTGGAATATGCTTTTCATTGTTTACCAGTCACATCACAAATGTTAGTCTAGAATCAGTCAATCCAAATATGGAATGTGTTTTTCATTGTTTCCCCATTAGAAGATTATAGAATAGGTCAATTCATATATGTAATCATTACCAGTTGACCAAAATTTCAGAAATCAAACCCTACCTCCAAAAAACAGGAAGACCACCGGTACCAAATTTGTAGTCTCAACATATAAGATGTGAGGAATAGCAAGTGGTACAGGGATCCAATCATACAGTCTTGAGTCTGTCATTTGCTTTGCTGATTCAATACTATGGGGCCTCAGATGAGTCTAAACAAAACAAAACCTACCACATTAAATAATAGAAAAAATTAAAGAAAGAAATCAAGATGAAGAAAAGTGCACATAATGAATGAATTAAGACCTTTTCATGTGATAGATTAGGCCCCACAAAAACTGGGGCTACCTCTGTGTAGGGTTCCCTAGAACTGGAAAAAGTCTTAGTGAGGGCCTCACTTTTATTTCTGAAGTATCTCTACCTGGTGCATTCAAGTTAGGAAGACATTTCCATAACAACTTCTAAGATTTTTTTTCTTTTTTGTTTCGATTTACATGGCGTTATTTAAATGAATAAAAATAGAGAAAAGAGGCTATTTTTTTGAAGGTAAGTGACTTTAATGTCTACTAACAATTCGATTGATAAAAAATATATTTATAACGAGTCAAGTGACTTTAATTCCAAAATCTATTCTTTTATTCTCACGAAATCCTCTAAATTACTCAAAATTAATCTAATCACCCTCTAAATTCACTCCTAGTCACCATCTAAATTATTAGATCTACTTTTTAACTAGATCTATTCTTCTAATCCTGCTTATATACACTCATAATTAATCACTCTAATACCTTAATCTTCATCTCGTTCCACGACCAGATCCACTCTTTCGACCGCCGTCGCACTCCAACAATCGGATCTACTCACCATCATGCTTCGATCAAGATGGGAACTCTATGCTCCGAACTCCGATGATACAGCGCTCTCGGCTCCACTCGGCTCGGTTTCCTCCCCTCTCTCTCATTCTCCTCTCCACTCAAAGAATTAGAGCCGAGCGAGAGAGAGGGGAGGATGATGTTTCGGAGATGAGACCTAGAAGTAGTGGAGAGAACATACGGACAGATGTGGAGTGGTAGTGGTTCATATGAAGGGGGGTTTTGGAGCTGGCGGCTCTAGGGTTTGACCCTTGGTGAATCACCTCTGGAAGAATTAAGCGAAAAATTAGCAACCACGATATCAATAACAAATCTGAAAAGAGGCTATCTTTATCCTTCCTCCCACCCCACCCCCAATACCTGATCGTGTATAATAAGATCTGAGTTGTCCGCTTTAATCTGCACTAATCTTAAAGCGGATTAGTTTGCTCTTCCCCGTTATCACTCTTCCCGGGATCAAATCTCCAAAAAAAATTAGTTTTCTCATCTCCTTCAAAATACACTATACCCTACAATGCAAGCAGGAGCGTAGGCAGACTTTCAACTTATGAGGGGGGTAGGTGAACTTTACAACTTATGAGGATCAGACATGCATTGGGGTCAATCATATAAAATTTTTAAAAAAGTATGGAGCTAATTTTACAATACATGTAGCATTTTACTCTTATACAAAAAAAATCATATCTAAGTATCATATTTTTTTAAATAAATGGAGGATCAACTGATCCCTTCATCAAAGGTGGATCCGCCACTGGATGCAACATATCAAATATATCACGAGAATCGTCTCCTTCATATATGAATTTTTGTTAATTGTCTCCTTCACGTTCCACCACCAAGGTTCCACCAAAAAGAGACTAAGGGTGTGTTTGGATGCACAAAAATAGCTACTGTTTTTAGAATAGCATTGCTATTCGAAACAAAATGCATCCAAACGAGAAATAGAGCTATTCAGAATAGCTACTGTTCTTAGAATAGCATTGCTATTCGCTATTCTTACAAAAACATGGAATAGCATTTGTTACTTTCAATATTAATACTAAACTAATATTATATTACATTTAATATTTAAATTAATATTATATTGTATTATATTTAATCTAATAATATATTATATTTAATCTAATATTTTATTTAATACTAATATAATATTTAAAATAATATTATATTACATTTTAATATTTAAATTAATATTATATTATATTATATTTAATCTAATATTTAAAATAATATTATATTACATTTAATAATTAAATTAATATTACATTGTATTATATTTAAACTAATATTTTATTCAATACTAATCTAATATTTAAAATAATATTATATTATATTTAATCTAATATTTTATTAATACTAATCTAATATTTAAAATAATATTATATTACATTAATCTAATATTTTTTAATACTAATCTAATATTTAAAATAATATTATATTAAATTTAATCTCATATTTTATTTAATACTAATCTAATTTTTAAAATAATATTATATTACATTTAATATTTAAACTAATATTATATTATATTTAATATAATATTTTATCTAATACTAATCTAATATTTAAAATAATATTATATTACATTTAATATTTGAATTAATATTATATTGTATTATATTTAATCTTACACATAAATTATTAAACAGTAGCTATTCCCTTCAAACTCTATTCCAAATATGCAATCCAAACAATTTTTTCACTGTTCTGAATAGCATTATTCTTAAACAGTAGCCATTCTTATTTACTATTCTAAACAGTAGCTATTCTAGCTATTTTAGAGTTCATCCAAACGTACCCTAATAGAACTACACAAATGATACAGTTTCAATAATTTTCGGATAAATATGTTTTCGCATATGGTGAAATTATACTATTAGTGCGAAACCATTTAGTTTTCAAAGAAGAAAAACAATCATTCTCATTCTCAAAAAAATATCCCTGTATGATATGAAAGTCCAATGCCTATGCAAACCTTTTGCTTACAAATATTTTATGTTGTAGCTACCAACCCCTATGATTAGTAAGGACAGATTTGAACAATAAAACAAAGCAAAAAGGAAAAAAAAAACTAATTAACTATTCCACGTTATAAATAATTTGGTTGGTTAGTGTGATATACCTCCACAAAAGCCAGCCAGAAACACTTCAAGAATACTCAAAATATCTTCAAGATATTTTGATCAATTTGTGGGGCACCGCGCGCATGTGTATGTGTGCGCATGTCATTCGGATTGCATGTTTGATGTTCGAAGATTGTTGTAATAAATTTTTGATCTAGTGAAAAATAATATTTTTTATAAGAGGTTGCAAGTTTGAAATTTTAATAAAGAATTATTATTTATTTAGATATTAGATGGTTGAGTGACTTGATTCTAATCTATTCTCAAAAATATTATTTTCTTTTACAGACGATGAGTTAAAAGAATCTCGTTGTTTCGTGAACCAGCATCTATATGAAAGGTCGTTTGTTTGAAATTCAAACGGAGGGAAGGGGGATGTAGCACAATTGGCTAGAAAAAAGTTTTAGGACTATTGTATTCAAAGGTCGAGAGTTCAATTCCCCCTCACGACTTTGCAACTTCTGCAAAGGTTTCAAAAAAAAAAAAAATTCAAACATAATTCTTTAAGAATATTGAAGTTCGAAAAAATAGATCTCTATCTCTCAAAATAAAATCTTGTCGCTCAACACGTCTATGTAGATGAATCACTCGTAAGGTAGAAGGATTTCAACAGTTTGGATTCGTCGTTCGAAGTTAATCCAATAAGTTTTAGAGTTAAAAATACAAAAGGGCAAGCTCCTAGAGAGAGAGAGAGAGAGATTATATCTATAGAAAATTATTACTTAAGTCGTGACTTTAATTAAACTTTATTTTAATAAATAACTTGTTAAATTTTTATTTCAACAACATATTTTAGAAGTTAAGAAAATTAATAAATTACATAATAAATTTGGAGGCACAAATACAGCTGCTGATGTACTTACTAGCGTAAATCACATAACCACACAAAATCAGGTTTTGGTAGAAAGCCAGAGAACTAGTTCCATTGTTGTAATACATATGAAAGTGATTCGATTCTTGTCATTTCTACAAAATCTTTATAATAGAAGGAATTTAGTTTTGGTGCATTCGGCACGCATCAAGGCTCTTGATATAATGCCAACCAACTCTCAGTAGTTAGAAACTAACTATTTGAAAACAAAATAACAAGATCACAATTAGAACAGCTTGTATCAAAGGAAACTTTCTTTCGTAGCACCAGAAATGGGTTCAGTAAGGTACAGGCAACCAATATCTTTGGGCAAAACAGTTTCCAAACAACAACCAAATACGGAAGCAAATTTGATTTGCTGCGTCAAAACTAAATTCAGAAAATTCTTGATAGTTACCTCTAACAACACTGAGTAGAGAAGGAAATTTGTCACGGCGTGACTAGTCACGTCACGTGTGTCGATTACATAATGTGACTCGCGTGATGCCTGACGTGATCATTCGCGTGACGTGACAACATTCCAGTGAAAATATACGTCACGTCACGTCACGCGAACCAGTCACGTCACAGTATGAAACATAAAGTATCCAACTTTTTTTATATGTATAGAGTATTCAGATTTTTATTTTAGTGTAAGTTCAGTGATATTGGTACTCATGTAGTACTGATTTTTATTTTTTTAGTTTTGTCTATTTAATGTTTATAATTTGAATTTTTAGAGTAATGTCCTAAAAAAAAAAAAATTACAACATTATTTACTTATTTTAGAATTTTTTATATTTTTTTTCTAAATTTTCAACAATTTAAATTAAAATATAAAAAAAAATTGACATGACTAATTTACGTCACGACACGTCACGTCACGTATGGTCACGGCGTGACTACGCGTGACGTGACCATCCACCACTATTTTGGTCACGTCACGTCACGTCACGTGAAAAAAAAAGTTGACCACGTCACGTCACGTCACATGACCAAATCACGGCGTGTTTGTCACGTCACGTCACGGCATGTCACGTATTTCCTTCTCTAACACCGAGTGATGTTAGTACTGGCGTGCAGTACAGGCCACCAACAACCTCGTAATCAACTTATGTATCCATGTAAGGCCGAAATTCAAAATCTATATACACAATTCAAGAAAATTGAAGGGCGGAGAGACGGGAGGGTATAAAGTTGAGAGAGCATAGATCAAGAGAGAGGAGCCCATAGGGTTTTTTGCTGGGGTGGATGATGTGATGATGAAGTAAGAGAGCAAGATGATGCTGATGTTGGTGGTTCGTTGCACCGACATGAGTGTGAGGCTACGGTACTATGCATAGTGCACATAGTCTGTACTATATATCACTATCTTCATTTTTAAAAGTCCAAACAATTAATCTGCAATCATTATTATCTTCATATGAGAATGTACTTGTAGAAAATTTCTACCTATCTAAAAAAAATGTCAAAAAATTCTAAAAAACATAAATTTTAGTCTGCAAGTACATTTTAATGAAGATCATGTTAATCAGTTCAAATTGATTATTTGGATTTTAAAAACGAAGATGTCAATCTATAGTACAGACCCTCACTCGTGCATATACACAAGACAGGCATTCATTTGACTATGTTATAATTAAGAATGCACGTTCCGCACAATGCAATAACACATGAATAACCAAAATATCTCCAACTAATAATACAACTCTAAATAAAGATCCATAACTAAGCCAATTAAATTATACCATACATTAATTAATATATTATTAGGCTGGGTTGGAATTGAAATGGTTGGGGGCCACACCAATCCCTACTTTTCTGGGGATGTACAAAAATGAGAGTGCTATTATTTGGTTACATGAAGTAGCTCAGAGCCTTTCTCTTTCTAGACCCGCCTTCACCATACAGATCGTTCCATTGTACAAGCTCATTCATGTTTGTCGAATCTGACGAAACACTAGCTGATACCTGCACATCCAATTAACAGAAATTATTAGTCTAGTAATATTTTTTTCGAGAAAATTTGCAATCACTGAACCAAAAAGTTGGAATTTTATCCAGTATGTGACTGCATCACGTTGCCATGACTGGTACTTAAGAAATGATATAAAGTCAAAACCTGTTCATGGGCAAACTTGAAATCGGCCATGGAGAGAGCGCGCACATCACCACTACCATGCAATGGAGGTAGCGGCCTATTTTCTGCCTCAGCTTTGATTCGTTCCTGCACCAAAAATATACATGAGCATAGTGAAAGGAAATTTAGAAAAAAAATAAAAGAAAATAATAACGAAAGAGCGGCTTGCGCAGGTTACTTTGAATGTATCATATGATGTGATGATATATTGAGTGTATATTTCAGTTGGTACCTGATCAATTTGTATATTTTTCTTGTATCAGTATCTTTGTCTTTTGCTGTTGCTGCTTATTATTTAGGTTTAAATTAACAGTTTGACAAACATAACCAAGCAAACAATCTGTTTTGGTGATGACCACCAGTACATTACAGGAACAAATTGAAACACTTGAGATATCAAACACAAAAAACTTCATGTTAATCCTCTCCACATATACTCGGTGCATGGGCATGAACTGAAACAGTACTTCTATTGCAGTTCTAGTTTAGAAGAGCTGAGATGAAATTCAACTCACCTTCTTTTCTTTCTCTAGAAGTTCTCTGATAGGCCGGTGAGCAGCAGCAACACAGAGATTCTGAAAATTTAAGTATGAATACATTAAGATATCACACAAAAAATCAACATAGTTGATAATTAGCTAATGTCATTGCCATAATTTTTTTTTAATTAAAGACCTTCGTTAGTCATGCCAACCCAGTTGGATCAATAATGGTCTCTTCTTATATACCATGCGGTGGATACAAGTACCAAGGCAACACAGAAGCTCACAAAGATATATTCATTTATGAGTGAGGCTACGGTACTATGCATAGTGCAGACCAGCCCTTACTATGGTTTCATATCTTTGTTTTCAAAGTTCGAACTGTCAATCAGCACCACTCAACATAATTTTATCATATCAAAATGTAGTTGGTGACTAAATTTTACATTTTTCAGAATTTTTTTACTTATTTTTTAAATAGGTGAAAATTACTAATTATGGATGGTCAAGAATTTTTAGATCAAGTGATTTTGTACCTCTATCTACAAAAATAGTAAAAAAGATTCTGAAAAATATAAAATTTGGTCTCCAAACACATTTTCATATAGATATCATGTTGAGCGCTTTGAATCAACTGTTTGAATTTTGAAAACAGAGATATGGAATCATAGTACGGACCAGTGTGTGCTATGCATTGTACTGTAGCCTCACTCTTAAGTTTATTATTTATAAACAGAAGGACAGGTCTTAATAACCCCACAAAAAAGTAAAATAAATAAAAACAACGAAACTGACCTTGAGGTCACTTCCGGAATAACCATCTACCATATTAGCAACTGCCTCAATATCGACATCATCCGCCAGCTCTTCCTTTGCAAGTATTACTCGCATTATCTTTTCTCTGTTAGCTGCATCTGGTAAGTTCACCATCAATCTGTCAAAAAAAAATTGCATTTAAAAGGATCAGTAAGATGAGGTTTTCTATTAATAACAAAAAAATGCATCATCACTTCTTTTTACTTTTTTTTAAAAGTTGAGCATCTCAGTCCTAAAACCATGAGAAAATTTGAAGAAAAAAAAAATAATCCCAGCATCTTAAAAATTAAAACAAAAAAGGAAGAAAAAACCCCTCCTCCATCATTTATTCACAGGATAAAAAAAAATTGAAAAGAAGGGTTGATTTGAGGATCTTTTGCAGAAACAGGAAATTTAGTATAGATCTTAATTAAAAATGTTTTAGACTGACCGTCAAAATCTACCATATTTTAAGAGCTCATGCATGACATCTAACATCTTGCAGAGGATACATGTATTGAGATATTTTGTAGGCAAAAATTTCTTGCCAACAAAAAAAAAAATACCTTCGGGGGAGCCTTCTTATTACAGCCTCATCAAGATCAAAGGGTCGATTTGTAGCCGCAAGCACCAAAACACGCTCTCTATCCTTGGTTCTAAGTCCATCCCAATTCACCATAAATTCATTTTTCATCTTCCGCATTGCTTCATGCTCACTGGGATTCTCGCGCCTGCCCAAAAAGCCGTCAACCTACAAATTTCATTGATTATAAAATGTATGATTTTTCTTATTGGATCCAGCTTATTTTTTAATATTTTGATGAGTTTACACTCCATTGACTCTTTTGAGTTTTATAAAAAAGAACGATTAAACAGACCTAGAGCTCAGTTCACATGACAAGAGCACTGATACCTCATATAAAGAAACCAAAATGTAACTCAGAAAAACATGCAGACTAACCTCATCGATAAAAATGACACTAGGCGAAATCTTGCTAGCTAGAGAAAACAGGGCCTTTACGTACTTCTCTCCTTCACCAAACCACTGTACCAATCAGCAATTTTCAAAATCAGCAAAAAGTAAGAGAATGGAGAACAATTATTATGATAGATGATGATTAAAAGAAATATTACCTTAGAGGTGATGCTAGACATGGATATGTTGATAAAATTGGCACCAGCTTCAGTTGCCACAGCCTTAGCAAGCATAGTCTTTCCTGTACCGGGTGGACCAAAGAGCAATATTCCCTTGCATGGCTGAAAGAGACATATGCAGCAGGTCCATTCAAAGTTATTAGTTGTAGAACAATTTACATATTAAAGATAACTGCAATGCTTTTCACTAGCTGGTATTCTAGAAATTATAGGGTTTTCTATTTGGATTTCTATTTGCATACACACCTTTCATCTTACTTTGCAAGAAATTTCATGTGGAGTCCTGCTAAACCTTAAAATACCATGTACACCCCTACAAAAAATAAGAAATATCACACATACACCTCCACAACACCAAAAATTTCCTGTTTTCTCCGAACTATGTGAAACTACCCTTCTACATAATTCATATCCCTTAGGAAGAGAATAGGTGACGTCTCACATGAATTATACAAGTAACAACAGAGGTCTAGTTCTTGGAGGAGTATGTGTTACTTTTTTTTGGCTTTGTAGCAGTATCCATTAATTCAGTCTTTACTTCTCTTTCAGTTCTTGTATCACAACAAACAGGCACAAGCAATAAACAGGAAAAAAAAAATTATACCATACCTTCATTAATTGTCCTTTTCTGAATAATTCGGGCCTCTGAAGAGGAAGCATGACAAGCTCCTTTAGGGTTTCCTTGACTTTCTCGAGAGCCCCAATGTCGTCAAAGCTGACCCCTATTTCATTTGAAGGTATGACCTCCGCTAGAAGCTTTTTCTCAAATTCATTCTCTGTCGCCACATCCTATAAATAAAAGAAAATATATACACGAATTGTGACCAAAAGGAGCAAGATGTCCAATTTCGTTTCCCTTTTTTTTTCAAATTACTAACTATGTACATTTATTCTGAGACCACAGCTGAATACCCATCAATTAAATGAAGTGTGACTTAAGAGCATCTCCATCCCACAAAACGTTTAGAAATTATAATTTTGCCACGTCACTGAATTTAGCAATTAGATATTCATAATTTCTAAATCACTCCATCCCAACAATTAATTTTGTGAAGAGAGAGAGAGTGCTATAATTAATTTCAGTCAATTAATTAACCACATGTCATTAAACAAAGGTTTTCTTTTAAAGCAAATTTGCTAATTTAGAAACTCTACTACATCCCAACAATTCTATTAGCAATTAACACATCAGATTAGCAATCCAAAAACAATCACCATTATAGATGCTCTTACAAATGTATGAATATTCCGGCCGGTACTTGGTGATACCTTTATAGTTACGTTGGTATTTTATTCTTCCCAAATTATGCCAAGAGCCAGACCTTTTTAAATTAATTTAGTTGCAACTAGTCGCATTCAAACCCTATTTTGCATTAGTTAACCCCAAATTGCACAGGAATATGTAATCATGACTCATTTTATACTCCCCAAAGTCAATATTTTGGCTAATATTACCTCAATCCTACAATGAAACAAGTCGATCAAGAAGAAAAGTATACTAATGCCCTAATAATGCATACATGATCAGATCGGCCAAGCAAGTTCCCTATCAAAGTCTGGTACAGTATCATTTCAACACAATATAGTTTGGATGCCTTATTTCACTACTTTGTTGTGATTCCACTCACGCCATTCCAATTCCTTATTTTGAGGCATATTGCATATTTACTAGAGAGCACAAAAAATAATGCATACATGGCAGAATCTGGCCAAACTCTCCTTATCAAAATCTGGTATAATATCATTCCAGCACAGTTTTCGTGGAAACAAGTGCTAGGTATCTAATAAAACTATGATCTCTGTTTTGAGTTGAGATAGTATAAATGTCTTCAATATATATAAAGGAATGCTACCTTGAGAGATTTCTTTGTACCCTTAGAATCACTCTGAATATTTTGTAACATGATAAGCCCATGCTGAATACTGCAATATTTAAATCAATAACCTATTAATTTGTAGGTAACAAGTTTCAATTGTACAAGCAAAACAAAAAGAGAAAATTCAGCAAACCTTTCACTAGACAATACAAGCTTAGATTCTGACAACGTTGATGTATCAAAGTTTGCACTCCTTGCGTGATGACTCACAGCAAAGCCAACTATTTTATCCACACCTAAACAACAAGAGATGCACAACATTACGTAATGTCAATCACATCCTTACGAATTTCATGAAAAATTTCTAACAGATCACCTTTTCCTTTATTTCCAACAAATATTATGATAAGGTCTTCTCATACAGTAAAGACAAGTACAAACAACCAACCAAAATTGTAAGAAACAAAGTGTTAGTGTATACTCACAGTCGTTAGTGAGGGTCTGATCCTTGACAGATATTTTCTCGAGATCATCACACTCTAGGCCAACGCGATTCAAGAACTTAAGAGTGACAAAAAAGAAAATTATTCAAGTGGGGAAATAGTAATATCTAACTTTTAGCTTACAAAAACAGCATTTGTTTGAATATGAGAAAAAGAGAGTTAGAGAGAGAGAGCATACTGAACAAATGCTTTGAATATTAGACTTCGCTTTAAGAGTCTCAACATCCTTTTCTAGTCGCTTCTTCCAATCAGAGAGCTCTGTTTCGTCCTACAACAAAATCAAATTTTCAGTTCTTTGTACTTCCAAATATACTAAGACACTTCTATTGATTTGTGTTGTTTTATTTTTAATAGATAAATGTGTACCTGTGGTGGCTGGATGGCGACCTTATTTGGGAATATTTTTGTCAATTGCTTCATCATCTTGCTCGTCTCTTTATTTCTATCATGCGACCGGAAGCTATCCTGAGCACCGAAAAATAAATTTATCAGAATATGATAGAAAAAAGAGCTGCTACAACCGATCTCAATTCAGACACAACTCAGACCAGGTCAAAAAAGAGAGGACATTGTTCAAAGATATACGCAATAGAAGTCCAGGTATGCCTTCTAATAAGCAAAATAAATATTTTTCTCTTCTTTTTAGTGTCAAGGAACAAAACTGAAGCAATTTAGTTAATGTAATTTCCTTTGTCAACAGCAACAAGAATGTTGCATAGTTAAACTCGGAAAAGAAACAAGATACGACCCATAATTAAAAAAAAAACATCATCAAATAATAGCAAACTGATAAAATTTTCAACTGAAGACTTTACATAAATTAAAGGAAAACATACCTGGAGAGCAAAGTCGAATAGAGATTGATTGCATGGAAATTTTGTTAAGAAAAGGCTTCCAGAGTGCGACTGCAAATACAAAATGTTGTTAGTTTCACAACTAGGAAGTACAAAAAATGAAACAAAAACAAACACACAAGGACTTCACATAATGGCAGAGACCTAGACTAATAGAAACTTCAAATTTTTGTTGTCCTTTTGGACTTGAACCGTGTATAAACTATGTAATTTCTCATCTTTCGAAAATGCCAAAATAAACCCTTTTGCTACTTTGTTCTGAAGAAATTTAGCAATGATGAAGGAGCAAAAAATAGAGGGATATTTGAAATTGTATATAGGACGCTTCTCGTGATTTGATAAGGAAAACGTGATTTTTCGTATGCCTTTTGAGAAAGCATGCTTTGTAAATCATTTCTAAGGGCGTATTTGAAAGGGTCCCAGACCTTGAGAAAACACTATACAACCAAGACAACATAAAAAGCTATACAGTGCTCAATGATATGAAATGTGGCAAGCTGGTCCTCAATGCACGTAAAAAATGAGAATGAGAGGAAACCTTTTCCTTGCGACTGTCAGCCTGGATGTGGGACCCAATAATAAAAACACCAGCAGGGACCGACTCTAGCTTAGTTCTCATCAAATGCGTCTCTACACCTGCTATGAATTTCTCAACATCCTTTAGAAATACCACCAGTGATCCCTTCTTTGTTTCTTCTGTGGCAAACTGTAAAAAAAGCAAAAACAAAGAGGCGCCTACTCTTTAGAAAAAAATTAATATGCCGCACAGTCCCCAAAACAACCTCACAATATATTCTATACCCCTTCAAGAAAAATAACAAAGAGGATATTCACAGAGAGCCCTTCGGTATTTCAGATATTTTACCAAATTACCCTTTTATCCCTCATTCTGACGATAAGAATCATGTATTCCTTGTGCAAGGTGTACATAAAATTGTCCAGAACAAAAAATTACAAATATCATCATGATGACAAACACATGCTACAGTGATGAAAGATTATTTAACACACCTCAATCAACTCACTCAAGGGATGTTTATCAGAATCTTCCCATCCTGGCGTATCAAGGCAAAGAGATTCGGCTGAAACCAAGAGAAGTCTAGAATAAGTTTATTTACATCAGATAGTAAAAGATCTTCAAAATCAAGAAAGGAATGGTATTGTGCTGGTAGATGCAGTACCAAGTAACAAAATAGCATCAATAATATTATAATTTTTCTTTAATGTATGCTCGAACCATATCTGACACACCATCGGATTGAAAGCACACAAAAATAAAAAACATAAATGGTGCATTCTCATCTACAGTTTTAAGTCCTACAAAACTAACACAAATTTAGTGACTCTCACAATCATCAAGTGATTTGAAAAATTAAACAATTTAATGCACGAACAGATAGCACACAAATCAACAATTCAATGAATATTTATCAAAATCATGTGAAACGCCCCTATAACCCTCTTTCTTGCTCAACGTCATATATTTGATTTCAAGGGGATCCAAAATTTAACTTAACAATGGTAAAAAAAAAATGGCAGTCACTATATCCTCTTTCCTATCAATAGAACCTCAAAAAATATCAAATTATTTTGTTCCTTTTTCATTTAATTAGAGATAAGAAGTAAGAAGAGCAATCTGGAAACTTCTTGGAGTAAGATGAGACAAGAGGATCCAAAGATTTTCTCATGTTTTATACATGTGATATATTTCCTCAATTTAAGATAATGTTATACTTCCTGAATTTTGCAGAGATCTGCATGTAACTTTATTCATGATGCTTTGACATTTTGCATGGTTACGTAACATGAATTGTCCGTTGCTGTACAAAACCTAAATCATGATCTGGACTTACAAGTGCAAAAGAAGCCATGGTCTTCTTCACAAAGACCACCTAGGTCATTTCCTTCACATACTTTTTTGTCAAATCGAATGCCAACCTTAGAAGACCCATTATCTTCAAAAGCAAGCATCACCTTTCCCTTCTGTCCATACTCAGGTCCCCTATATAAAGATCACAGGAAAACCGTGCAATAAGATAAAGCCATAGAAATATAATCTCTAAATTGGGTTCCTTTTGCAATTAGCACCCAATATTAGAACATTTTCTAAAATTCTCAAGCAAGCAGCTAAAATTTAACAACCATGGATACATGCAGATGACAATAATTATTTGTTGTTGGCTTCCAACTTGAAAGAACCATCAAGTTCATTATAAGCTAATATGAAAACATCAGGGCCACTTCATTTATTTTTAGCTTCACCTTGCTTCAGTTGTTAGGGTTTAGTGTCCAAAGAGGCAACATATTTAACACAAGAGGAAAATAGCTGCGAACTTTTTTTTCAGTTTTTCTGAATGTATTTGGACAGTGATCACAGGTTTGGCCCATGTAATCAGCAATATAAATTGGGGCTTAGCTGTTGCTAAAATATTCAAATCATAATAAATATCAATACTATTAGCATCACCATGGTACTATATCCGAAGGAGCCTATTGAATGGCTCACCTATGTGTGCGATAAAAACCAGGAGTTGCGGAGTCGATGTATCGTACTCTATCGCCTAAAAGAAGATAGCGTGTCAGATGGTTGTTTTAAAATAAATGTAGGACCCATTTTATCATAATATTATCTTCAGGAGAAGTGCCAGTAGGATATTGTTGACAAAAATTTGTTCATTTCAATTTTAGCCTTACCGAACATACATCTTTTCTTTCATAGGGGAACGAGTGATTATTTCTAGACACAAAATTTACAGTTCCAATTAAAAATATATTATGATACCTTCCTTGTAGGGTTCGAAATCCTTGAACGATTGTCCCTGAAACCATTGTAAAATCATTGTTTAGTCCCAAAACAAGATGCAATATTAGGGGTGAAAAAATATCAGATGTCATGAAACCATTTTCATACCCATATTTCTTTCCAAAAATGAATAGAAACATGGGTATTTGCTTAGATATGGTCACAATTCAGATATAAATGGCACATCAGACGCAAACAGTTACAATTATACATACAGATAACTTCAGATACCAAAGCAGATGTTGTTAAATACATCTTTGATAGAATAACATTGTTGCTTGATAAAAGAAAAAAAGTGAATATAATACAAGCAACTTAGGAAGTGTGACCAAATATCATTTTACTTTCATATGAAATAAAAATGTCATCGTTTTAACAGAATCATTTTTTTAATTCTTGTAAGAACAGCCCCAATTTGTATAATAACTAGTTTTAAATCAAGTTTAAATATTATCCAAATTTGTGCCCATATCTGCTTGCCAGTGCCAATAATTATCTGAACCCATTTGAATCTACATGTCATGTATTAGTTCGTCTCACGTTATGCGAAACAACCAAGTTACTACTAGTACCAACAATTGAAACAAATTGACTTACACCAAGTAAAAGCAGACAATCAACTAAAAGAAATCGAGCATCAAATTGCTTAGCTACAGCTTTCCCCATAGTTTCTTGATATATCTCAGTCCCTACATACAAAAAAATATCGCATCTGTGATTTAATTCTTCCTTTTTATTTATCTTATTTTATTTAATTCTACCTTTTGTGTTCATGAATAAATTATCAGACTTATGTACTAGGATACCCAAAACAAATAAGAAAAAAACCTACATCCTAGCACATAAAAAGGAAATTTAAATCTATTTTTCCCCGAGTATAAAATCAAGCAGTGATCTCTCATAGAAAACATGTTATATAAGTTGTCGACAGTTATATATGCAAAAGTAAATTAATACTATTTTTCAAAGGAAAATACCTGCAGGGCCAGTTAATAGCATACGCTGGCTCAAAGATGAGATGTTTTTCGTCAATTTTTGGAAATCCTTGCACTTGAGGTGAACAAATGCATCTGCAACAATTGCATTTTTTGTGTTCTCACTGGAAGATAATGAAAAACAATAATATTAGTAAGAAATAAAATAATAACAGCTACAAGTAATACTACAATTGTAACAGAGAGGATTTTAAAGGGTGACCAGGGTTATGGTTTAACAAAAAGACATGGACAGTGCAGCAAATGAGAGAGCACAGGAAACCGCCTCAAAAGAAAAAACACCCAGAGCTTCAAATTCATCATAACCTTGATAACAAATTGTGCCAGACCCTTAAAAAGGCTTAACACTACAATCAGGCAAAATGAAAACCAAGTAGAAATACCATTTGTCAAGTTAACTAGTTTGACTCTTTGATCAATTGCCTAAGTTATAGGGATCATTTTTGGTAACATGAAGGTACCGATCTAGATCAAATATATTGATTACTAACCACAACAGACTTGGTCAGAGTTCCAATAAATTTGAACTCTATTTTGACCTCCTAGTCAATTAACTTGACCAAAGCGGCTAGAATTTCTTTTCTTTCAAAAAAAAAGCAACTAGCATTGCCATGCAAATTTTAATTCAAATCAGATGATTGGGCTTTTACCGTATCGACATTTTGTTATTCTCAGGTGCACTTCTAATTGTTTCTAATTCTTCACACATTACCGAAATAATATCATCTCCCAACAAGACTATAGCACCGTGCACGATTGATTATATGTAAAAAGCACCTGAGGTAATATGGGAAGTCATCAAAGGAGCATTGAATCTCACTGGGTTCCAAAACAGACTGTTTCAGAGTTTCCTTCAATGCCTGTGGCTTTGCTGATGCCGGCATTGCATCTCTCTGATCTGCCAGAAATTTGTAGAGACCACCAACATATGCTGTTTCGCCTGAATTTTGTGAAAAATAGGGTCAGGAGATAACTTAATCCCTATTATAGTCTTTTCTTTAATGGGGAGAGCTACCTCTTATTATCCTAGTTAATTAGCATAATTCGTTATTATCAAGGTAAAAAATATTCAATCTGCACTGAGTTTTAAATAAACTTGGAAGGGCATAAAGATAGGTCAGGGCTTGATAAGGGTCAGGGCTGCTAGCAGATGACACCTTCAATTGGATTTGTAAGAGACTGTTCCTTCTGGTATTTTATGCACAGATGCAGTAACCACGTGTACCAGGAAAAATTAAAATTACAAATTTTACATTACAAATTATAAATCTGCCACCTACCATACAGAAAACACAGGTATAAATAAAAGACAGTACCACTACACTACTAGTGCTTTTGCCCGGCAGGGGTGACAAGTTTCACTCAAAACAAACTGGCAGGTTGCTAGATCGAGTCTGATCAGGACTAACTCATAATTCAAGTCAAATCAGGACAAACCAACATAAGTAGGCAATTTTTTATTCCAACTGACAAGTCAATCCGACCAAGGTGAGTACTGGTCAATGTTTCTTGACCCACTGGCATGTCAGAACCATCGACCAACCTATTAGAGTTATTGTACCAGGAGTGTCTCTAAAAAATTATATTGTTGTTACATGTGTTCATCAACTAAATTTGGAACCTTCAGTCAGTATATAGCACCAATAGCTACCTCTTTTAAAATGACAAACAGGATGGTGCCAGCAAAAGGAAAAAAATGTATATTTCCATTCAAGGTGTCTGATATGCAGTTATTTCACCTTTTCTCACTATTTCACATACCAGTTGGTCCAATGTCTATTACTCCAAATTCACCTGCCCCAATAAAAAAAGAAAATATTAACCAGATGGTCTCACCATGAGGAGCAATAGGAGGACGACCAGAGCAGTCCTTGTAGACCCCAAGAGATGCAAGAATTGCAGAGCCTTTGGCTGCAGCAGTTAACTGGTCTTTAGCTTTCGACTCGAATCTTGATGCAATTTTTTGTGCCACCCCACCACTCATGCACCGTGACGAAGAGAATGTCGGTTTAGCACTCTGTTTCTCCCCTGAAGAAAGTGGTTGAAATATCTATAGATGTGCATTAAGGACAACCGAATTGCCTGACTAATGGTACCTATCTTTGTTTTGTTTTGGTTTGGTTCATTTTGCTTGGTTATGGTTCGAATGGTTTTGCTTCCAGATATGCCTAATTAATGGTACTAATCCTTGTTTTATTTTGGTTTGGTTCGGTTTGGTTCCTTTGATTTTGCACTGAATAAATTATCTATATAGGGGTAAATGCCTCATAGAGACAGTACTTATGAACCAGTAATTGGTATATGTTAGAACTGCAGAACTAGTATCAGTAGATATGCCAACACAAAACAAATGAATAGATGAGATATTGGGAGTCAATGGTTCTGTTAACCATTGTTCTCGTTGCAAGCCTATGAAATTAGCACTTCACAGATTGAACCTTTTTTTTCCAAATACACAGATTGAACTTGTTAATCATGATATGAGAACTTAACAATAGTATAACCAATTTTAGTCTCAATGGCACTAACCTTTGTCATAATTGCAAATCTCTGAAACCAACACATTCCCAAAATGAACTTGTTAATCATGACATGAGAACTTAACTATAGTATAACCAATTTTACTACTTGCAAAGATAATAAAAAGGATACATAAGCATGCCTCCCAGTTGAACTGAAAACCACCTCATCTCCACCTGTCAATACAATATCAGAGTCCTTATCTAGGGTTTTTCCATTCACACGCACATGACCCTTTGAGCTCACATTCTCAAGCATCACAACTGGTGTGCCGTCACGCTTAGCCCAAAAAAAAGTGATAAAATCTAGTTAGGAAATGTATCAAAATCATAAAACATGGTTGGCTCTCGCTTCTTTCATAGTCAACTCAGATGTTAATAAACTTTATTTCTTTGATTAGGTCAGTGCTTTTCTATTCTTATGGTATTGATACTTCGATATAAAGATATCAATTCCAATCAATCTTGCATGATCAGGGTATCATAATTCCTCCGGTAACTTCAGACTCAACCCAATTGTTCACAGACTTAATTCAGGACACCTAGATCAGAACAGCACGACGCAACAGTTGCATAACTAGCTTATGGTACCACATTCACTCTTGTGTGAATTTAGCAATCACTTTATGCAACTAAACAATCTTGTAAATCCACAAGAAAACAAAGTGTGTCCTAGATTTATTTTCCAAAAGAAGGTGAAGTTCTGTAAATTCTGTTCATATTAATTAAAAATCAAATATCATTCTGATATTCTGCTAAAATTAATGAAACTATCTCAATTACAACTTAATATTTAACTTATTGTCTTTGGCCAAACCACAACCTACGGACATCAACTTGACAATGTGTTTGCCTAGATTGACTCCAAATGAATTAGATGACTCTACCCAATAAAAGTAACTGTTTCTTACATCAACTTGTCGCAATTTGCATATAGTAGCACCTCCCGATGAATTGCTAAGCCGCAGGTTGCATTTCCTGCCATAGCCGACAGTGAACATAGACCCAGAAATTGGTTGGTGGGGATCCTTCATCAAATTTAGAAAATAGTCAGACAAATGTTTAACTGCTAACAATAACAATCGACAGAAAGGTGGTAATAGAAAAGAACATTTCGTATGCACCCGTGCAAAGTATCAAAAACATGTTTCATTGAACAAGTAAACTGCATGCCTCACAATCTTATCTAACCCCTTGTTGTTACCTTTATTCCAAGATAAAACAAAATCCAATGTAACCCTCTCTGCTACTATATCTTGTTAAAAAAAGGAGAACAGAGGAGTATCAAGGGAATCTTTCGAAAAGATTCTAAGTTGCAAAGGTATGCATGTATCTTGCGAGGGTATACCTGAGAGCACTGCGAAAGGAGCTTTCCCCATGCCAGTGGGGACGCTGCATTAGGTTGCGGCTTGTTATTTCTCTTCTTAGTCAATTGTAGTGGCTCCGCACTCTTCACCGATGCCTCTGTCTCTACACTCTCTGTATTTAGCCCCAAAAATTCTATTCAAAATATAATAAAGTTACAAAATTTACAATTCTCAGCAAACAGCGCCAATAGGTACCATTACAAACATGAACCCCCATTTGGGCTCCGTAATTTTGAAAACAATTCTTAAGTTGCCTGCAATTTGGGCCCCACACAGAATTGACAGGCTAAGGGCAGCAAAAATCCATGAGTCCGACGCACTACACAAATTACCACCCTATTTTTATGCAGTTGATATTAATTGATGTTGAGTATTCATATGTTAGAGGAAAACAAAGAATAGAATTATTAAAAGTACAGATCACTGAATAAAAACTCACCATGTGCTTTTGTCACCGGAGGCTGCTCCTCCACTGCATCATCTGGCACTGGTTCACCAGTCCCGGGCCCTTGTCTCTCTACCTGTATTTAAAACAAAAAATAAAAAACATTTACATAGGAAAACGAACGCAGAGAATAGCAACCACTGAGCTAACATCTCCTCCAATACGTACAAAACCGGAGAACAGCTGAACAGGTCTCTGCATGTGTAACCCCACTGTACAATATAGTGATCGGAAAAGCTAATTTCTCAAAGGTTCCCTCCATTCAAAAAGAAACGAGATTACTGCTGAGGGTCGAGGGAAGTCTTCTGTTCCCCACCAAATGGAGAGGGGCAGGAGCGAGAGTCAATCCAAAAAAAAAGGAAAAGAGAGAACACAGAAAAATAATTCCCGTTCGAGAAGAGATCAGGATCTTGCTCTTACCTTTATTCTTTTTGTACGGCGTCGGGAGGGAGAAGTAGCAGGAGGTGGCGCCGCCGCTGCCCCCGACGTCCCTGCGGCCGCTGCCGCCGCTGTACTGCGCCTAGTCTCCACCATCTCTCTCCCTGTCTCTCCCTTATTTCGCTCCTTTTTCTCGCTCTCTCGACGAGAGATTTCGGATCGGTTGAGAGAGAGGTGAGAGGAGAGACGGGGTATAGAAAGAGAAAAAGAAAGCTGTGAGAGAAATGGAAGGAAGAGAGAGGAATGAAAGGAGTGATTTCTATATGCGCCGCCTGATATTAAGTCATCCTCTCCAGTTATAAACCACTTGAGAAGTCCTTTACTGACGTGATTACACGTCATTGGCTGGAACAAAATCGATGGTCTACATGTCAAAGCGGAGACTTGTCTTGTGCAGACGTGGGCTGAGTTAATGTGAATACATCTCTCCAGTTTATCTGAACCGGAGGGTAATGAACAGTTTTCCCAATTTTCTTGTTACTTTGTTTCTTTTTGGGAGAGGAAATTGTTGCTTGCTCCTGGAGCATCGGCAAAGCGTGACTATAAAATAATAAGATGCGTCGATTGATTGGATACAGCGCGGTGTAGGTACTCGACAGTCGACACCGTATCCACCGTGCAAGTCATATTAAGTGGTGCATTTATTGTTTGGACCAACCAAAGAATAATTTAAAATGCAGCGCTTGCACTTCCCAGTTAATTTAGTTTAGGTAGTGAATGGTTCAAATTTTGAACTTTGAAGTGTTACCATCAAATTTTCAATATTAGCTGACTATTAATGGAGATAATATATGAATAGACAAAGAATCACTGTGCTTTCGGATGTTCAATAATTTTTAGATTGAGTGATTTTTATCTTAAAAATAAAAATAAAAATCTGATTTACAAGTAGGGGTGCAAACGGATCGGATATTATCCGACCGTATCCGATTCCCCATCTGAAAATTAGATACGGATATCCGATATCCGAATATCCGTGCGGATACAAATACGGATATGGTTTTTAATTTTAATTATCCGTGTCCGAATAGTAGATATATAATATATAGTTTAATATATATTATTGAAAAATTAATGTTATTCACTATTATAAAAAGCGGATATCCGTATCCGTTTAATATCCGATCTGTATCCATATCCGTATCCGTCTAACATCCGATCCGTATATGTATCCGAAAAATAAAAGCAGATACGGATATGGTTTTACCACTATCCGATCCGTTTGCACCCCTATTTACAAGTACATTTTCATATGGATGTTTAACAATTCAGATTGATTGTTTGAACTTTAAAAATAAAAATTCATATTACGGATTAATATGTAATATACATGTTACAATAGTCTCAATTTTCAGTAGTTATTATAAACACGATATCTTTGCATTATTAGGTGTGAAATTGTATGTTTAAATAGATAATTTTTGTATAAATTTGTTTTTTTTATTTCAAATCAACACAAATAATGCATATTAGGTGTATATCGATAATTTGAATCGTCGAGGTCGAAGTGGGTGATTAATACTTCCAAAATTTACAACTTCCCAGCTTCTACAAAGCTTTTATAAAATTAAAAAAAAAAAAAAGATTAATACTTAGAAAATTTAATTGTCAATTCAAGCGATTGGAAAGTAATAAACTCAACATGAAACTCGGCAAACAACGTAGAACAACTCGAGAATCTAGTTTGTAACATTATCAACGAAAAACATGTAATTATTTGTGTTAAAAAGATCTCGAAAATGTTAAATAAGATTAGGTTTAGTAGTTTAGATGTTTACAAAAATAATATTTTTGTTAAGGATGATCATTTTAATATTTTTAATAATACACAATCATATTTTTCATAGCCATTGCTTGGTGTTAAAGCGAACTATCTTAAATGTTAAAAGCAGAGCATATATATCCATATAAAAAAAAATAGAATTGAATTTATTCAAGAGTAGACGCAAGGTGAACACTTGAGAGGCGCATTATTATCATGATACTTTAATGATATTTCCTATATATTTATAATTTATTTATTTTAAATTGATTGTTTTTATCAAAATTTTATTCCAATGAACGGCATAGTTAATATCTATTTCAAAAATAGCTATTGTTTATTTTATTAGAATAGCCAAATCTCAAAATTCTTAGAAATAGCATATTCTATTTGGACCATTTCTCGATTTGTGCGTGTCATCCTTGCGCAGGGGCCATGCTAATCTTCTCTGTATCGTTCCAATTTTATTGGATGTCTCCGAAGAGACAGGAATAGTCTATTCTAATAAGACAAAACTATTCTAGATATTTTAGTCCAACCAAATACTGAATAGACTATTTCGAATAGCCTATTCTTGATTCATCCAAACATACTTTACAGCAAGCACACCTTGTACAGTTAACTATAAAGTCCCTAGTGCTCCTTCATCATTACATCACTTAGAAACAAAGCACAACACATAAGCAAAGACCCAAAGACCCAAAACATTTGCCAAAAATGCCTATAATAAAGTGCATTTTTATTAGGCAAGGTGGTCCTCTCTATTCCATAGGGACCATATCATTCTTTTTATTGGTCCTCCTCTGCCATCTCTTCTGCCTCCGTCTCTTAATCATATGTGGTTAAGACTTAAGATCACAAAAAAAAAATATGCATCTATTCCCTCACTCTATATATATTATCAGAGTATTTTGGAGATTGTGGACAGGAAATATGAAGAACCCACCTGAAAAAAATACGCTGAATTCGTTGAATGTCTATGTATGTACATGTGTGTTGACTGTACGAGCAAACAAAAAATTATCTAATAAAACCATTTATTCAGAGCAGTGAACGAAAAATTTGATATGGTATGACTAACACGTTGTGATTTGATTACGGTGCTGCACATAATTAAAAAGTTATTTCATATGACGTCACAATCAAAATAGTGAAAAACATATACATCGCTATAATGGTTACGTACGTCAAACGAGATCAAAGATGACGTGACTGGTAATATTTTTTTTTCCAAGTATTAAGTTAGTTCATAGAAAAACTTAAAAAGATGCTCAAAACAATAAGAAACTATTACAAAATAAATTAAAATAAAAAACAAAGTTGAAAAAATTGTCGCCTGCAGACATGACATATTATGACGTGATCGAGTCTCAATTTGCATGACGTGTCATAACGTGCTATTTTAGATAAAAGACACATTATGCAACTGAAAATGTCATGCAACACATATATCATGTCATATATTTCACACGATGTGATACATCAGCAGCTAATTATTTCCTCACTAGTAAATCGGATTCTAGCAATTAATTTTGCATTAGCATAGTGATCGAGTCACGTTGACGAGACAATGCACAAGAGCTTTAGTCACGTAAAACTTATCACAGAGATCATTGATAAAGGGCTTCTGCATATAATACAAGATTACACCGTCGTTAATTGCGTGCTTGATTGTATAAATATATAATAAGATATATAATAGAAGTTACATTAAAAAGGAGTGCGTGTAAATTCTGTATTCTATTCAAGAGGTTGGTGTTTAATTTTAAAAAAAAAAAATGCCACGTAACCGGAGAATTTCTTGTCATGCTGTGCACCGAGATTAGGCAATAGTCACAAAACGACTAATTAAATTGGGCAGAAATAATACGATGTTCCGGCTCTAGTTGTTAAAGAAAACAAAAAGGGAGGAAAAAGGAAAGGCATGGCAAAAAATAATATGTTTATGATGTGCTCTGTATTTTTGTTTATTTTTTTGTTGAAATTTACGCTTGTTTCAATTGATCATCTTTTACAGGGATGAGAACAAAAATGAGGAAGAACTTGGGCATCGGGAGTTTGACTGTTAGTTTACAACTGTCACTGACGGAATCACAACCGTCATTCCATTGACATGTCAATGATGATGTGTTATGTACTAGTGACTGTGTGTTCAGTTATCAAAAGACAAATGTGTTCTTGCAATTTAAGTTATGCACTCATTTTTGGGCTTAAAACAAATCAAACCAAATCAAATTTATCATAATTTGAGTTTGAGTTTGAATAATATTTGAAACGAACTGGTTTAATTTGTTTCAGAACGAACTTTCATCGAACGAGTTAATTGTGAACTATGAATTTTTTCGAATCGAAGTCAATCGAATCATGAACTATGCATTTTTTTGGCAGCCATAGTTATACCGGTAGTTTATGCATTAGTTTTCTTCACACGGAACAACATTCACACGGTTTTCTTTTACCGTTTACCTTTCACGAATTCACACTGATGGATTATGGGCCAGCCCAAAATTCCTTATCTTTTGTGCTGCTGGATTGATTAAAATCACGGTATGGACTAGTGTTGTAAAAAACGGCCTTAACGGCCGATTAATCAGACGTTTAAACGGAAACGGTAGCCACACCGTCACGCACACTGTTAACGGACGGTTGTTTGCTGTTTCGAACGTTTAATCGGCCGTTTTCCATTTAATCGGCCGTTTATTCCCGTTTATTCCCGTTTTATTCCCTTTTTTTCCGTTTATTCCAATGAAATTTTTTTTCACATTATTTTTTTTTCTATGATAGTGTGTGATAATAAGGTTTATAAATCATGTATTGTAGTTTTATTTGTGCTTGGATATACATCCAATATTTTTTGCACATTTTTTTTTCTTTTTACTTATTTTGTGCTTATGTGTTACGAAGAAATAAGCATAGTGTCATGTTATAATAATAAAACTAACTTAAATTAAGTTTATTTGATAAGTTTAATGAGTTAAATAAATTATCTTTAATAAATTATGATATATATACATAAATTTAATAAAAACGTTAAATTGTCCGCATAATTCCGATTAATCGGCCGCAAACCGATTAATCGCTTGGCGGCACCCTGTCCGTCCGACGACCACATACCGTTATTTACAACACTGGTATGGACCTAGTAAAATGGAACTTATTCCATTGTTAATTTGTTACACTGCTGCAGCATTTTTCTATTATAAGTTATCATTATATTAACAATTTTGAGCTCTAATATAAGTTTGGTTCATGCATTATTAAAGATTGATAGTTGAAGCCATTAGTTGCATTATTTGAGATTTGAATCTAAATAGTTCGCGAATTAATTTCGAACAAATTATACCCAGTTTGAGTTTGAATAAGATTCGAACCAAACTAGTATGATCTGTTTCATAACGATCTTCAATCGAATGAGTTAATTTCAATTTTCTTCGAATCGAATCACGAACTATGAATTTTTTTGGTAGCCCCACTCATTCTCAATGTTCTAAAAAAATATACATATATACTTAATATAGAAATTATTTAATATAAAAATACAAGTCTTTATTTTTTTATGCACAACAAGAAATCGTGGTAAAAATTGCTAAAAATAAAAAAATTACTGTACAATTTTCTGTGATTGTTTTTTTTTTGTAAAAATTGCTAAAAAGTAAAGAAAACATAACATTATCATGGTTTTTAAGATATTCTTAAAATTATCACAATAATATATAGTACACAATTCCTTCTAGTGCATAAAAAAAATCATGCAAATACACATGTAATTTTAGTATAAAATTTTCAATTACTAAAAAAATACTGAAAGTTTGTTGGGTAGCGTTGAAACAGTGCCTTATCTATACCCTTTCAAGCAGGAATCACATCCTCTGCGGAGCTGTGCGGTTCTTTTAATCTGGTCCGTTCGTTTTTTATCGGACGGACCAAATAAGATTTTGGCACGAATCTCAAAGCAAAATTAATACTGCCCCTCCATCATCCGAGCACTCACCGGCTAAGATTAAATCTGGACCATCCGATCAGCTTCGCACAGTTCCGCAGAGGATAGTTGCCCCTTTCAAGCACTGCAGACCTCAAGAGGCTCAAATATTTGCAATTGTCAAGTTGCCATTACAAATATCTGAATTTTAAATTAATCTGCACTAATCATCAAACCAAACCTACCATATTAATCAATAAATGATTGGTAGAAATCTAGCAGCATGTGCTGTTCACATCTGCAGATTTCAACAATAACTACAAAAATAATATACATATAGTCCGGATACATGCATTGAAACATCCAGAAAAAGCAAGCAAGGGTCCATTTGAACTGGAGATGACACGGAGCTCTTCAATTAGGTGATAAATACACGCTGCTATTTGACAATTGTACTGTGCCGACTCGAACAATGATTGGGATTGGAACATTGACAGGGTTCGTATCCTCTGAGATATCTCAATATTTGCGTGACCGACGTGTCCGGTGCCTATTCAGGAAACCGTAGGGGGCAGTATTATTTGAGCTTTGAGATTCGTGCAGAATGTATTTGAACGATTGAGATATTCCAAAAAGTCACGCAAAGTTTGAGATATCTCAGAGGAGGCGAATTCACATTGACACCGGGAGTGTACTTCTCCAGGTTCCAGCGTTCATTAATTATTTTTATTTTGTTCAAGCCAAAGCCACCCAGAATTTTTTATTTATATAATTTATGTAAACTAATACAGAATAATAGATGAATTGTGTGAATTTTTTTATCTCATATAAAAAATTTAAAAAACATGTCAGTTCTTTAGGCAATTCTAAGAGAACCGTAAAGAAATTCTTCTTCCGTTTAAGATACAGCGTACCAATCACCTGATATCACAGAAAATCGTCTAAAGAATTCGAAAAAAAAAAATTCAGCTCCTTCTGTGAGATAAAAAAAAGCTCACGACGGTCCATCTATTACCTTATATTATTTTCAAATGATTTCTATAAGCAAAATATTATGAAACAACCTCTCCTCCTCTCCTTTTCCAAGTGTATATCCTTACGTCAAGTCAAGTGTATATCCTTACGGACTTACGGTATCGCAAAGATAAAATGAAACAGTCATACAAAATTTACCGATTTTTTTTATTAATATCCAACATTAAATATATAATAACATAATTGTCCAGGTTTTCCGACTATTTTTAAAAATGTCCAAACTGGCAATTTTTTGACCAGTTTGGAGGGTTTTTTAAATATTTGTTAGATTACTTCTTTTGATGTATAATTAGCATAATTATACTAAAATACGTTAAATTACTTTAAATTATGTTAAATTGCATGAAAATACGTTAAAATACTCTAAATTATACTAAATGGCACTAAATTATGCTAAATTAAGCCGATTTTGTGACATCTTTCATAAATCATAAAAAATAGTAAAAAAAAAATCAAAAATAGTAAAAATTGGTATTCTACAAGTTCATTATTATATAACCAATTTACTGAACTACTTAGATCGAAAAATAGAAATGAAAATCTTAAGTGGAAACTTCAACTCAAGTTTTGAGACTTTTCTTTTTGTTTTTTGGCAATTCTGAATTTTGAAAAACAGCAAAGATGTCGTCGTATATGGTTGTTTATAGTTTCATCGTCGTTTTTCGCCTTGTTAGTGAAGATATCATCTCTCTCTGCGTAATTTAGCATATTGAAGCGTAATTTAACATAATTTCAAGTAATTTAAGCGTATTTTAGTAGAATTATGCTAATTATATATAAAAAAAGAAGTAATCTAATAAATATTTAAGAAAAAAACTCTTGACCAGCCAAAAAATGGCCGGTTTGGGCAATTTTTAAAATAGTCAGCACAGCTAGATACATTTGATATTTTTTTACTTTATGTTGGATATTAATCAAAATCTCGGCAAAATTCAAATCTATTTAAATGTAAGAAGTCTCGCTTTAAAATTTATACAGACTTATGTTGAACAAAATAAGGTAACTGATTTCATCAGTAGTCTGTGCGGTGCAATAGTGACAAATTATCCCCACCATTTCCAACACATATTTGATCATCACTAACATGATTATGAAAAGAATTGGTCACAAAAGTATCTATGAAAATACCACTAAATGACAACTGTGACAAAATATTTTTTTTCTACAATTGAAAATGTGATAATTTATCTCATCAACGTTGATTATAAATTAATGATAATATTTTTACCACGATAAAGAAATCTTTGCGCAGCAATTATTTTTTTCACACTTAGTAATATTATTTGAGAAAATATATGTCATCGCAAATTACAAAAGCAATTAGTGATCATTATTTTATCATAATTGAGAAATATACAGAGCTGCAGAAGCGGAGGATGGGACCGGCAGAGAGGTGGGAGACAGCAGGGAGGAAGAGAGCGCATGGTGTCGACCTTAGAATTCAGACAGGGATTCATTGGAGGAAGGAGAAGGAAAAAAAGGTTGGCAGCGGAGGGAGAAGAGTGGGTGGCGGGAATCAGGTGCGGAACCAGAATTTCAAACTATGGGAGTCAAACAAAAAAGAATTTCTATGTAGAATGGTGGTCAATTTGACTATATCAAATCATTTTACTCAATTTTATATAGAATCATATGTATTTCGTACGCAAATTCAAAAAATCCAAAAAAATAGGGTCAATTGACTCCCATTCTCTGTTCCTCCCTTCGTCACTGGTGGGAATGAGGATCGCAAGGGAGTAAAGAAAGAAGTTTTCGGAAGAGAAATTTCGAGACGTTGAACATTCGAGAGAGAAAAGAAAAATAAGAAAAGAAAAGAAAGAGCCAATACCGCTGAAGAAAGGGATCCATTTGTCAGAGACACTATTCATTATACTGTAGCAACTTATTGAGAATTATATATATATATATAGTATAGATTTGTTGCTACAAATATTCATCACAATCGAATATTTTTTTTAGACTTTTGCTGCCATAAATGTCCTGCACTAGAGAAGAAAAACTAAATCCATCTCTTATAAAAAGTACGTCTTTTTGGCCTTGGAAGTTCCTTTCTTTGTTTGTCTTTTTGGCCTTGGAAGTTCCTTTGTTTGTTTTTTTTTTTTTTTAAGAAAATGCCTTCAAAATTCCTTACAAGGACCATGTGTGTGTGGACTGTGGAATAATGGACTTAACACCTCAGATAGGTCCTGCGATTACATACATCATGGCCATCTATACGAATTCAGATCCAGTGGAGTAACTTAATTTTTGAGTTTTAAATCGGGACCATTCGATTCAAATCCGTGACAATCTATTCTGAAGTGGTGAGCATATATCTTGAGCGACAGATTCGACTAAGACGGTTCCGATTTATCTATATTAAGACATCCTCCATTAAGCAAAAGAAATTCAGATCCAGTGCAGTACCGTACCGAGTAGAATGAAATTTGAGCTGTTAATTTGACATGAATTTCAAAATAAATCCTCTTTATATTCTAAATATGCACTCTATGTATTTGTAATTCGGCTGAAAGTATTGTACACGATCCGGTACCGTCTGGAAGATACGGATTCGTAAGCGAGAGCTTCTAAACTTCCCCAAACAGCCATCTATGGAAAAAGTGGCAAAGAAACTGACGCAAAAACTAAAAATAAGTTCCATTTCTTTTGGTTGGATCTGAACTAGTGTTTTTGATGGTTCAGCGTTGAAGAGGATTATTCATCCGGATTCTCTGTACTAAATCTTGTATGGCAATTCGTACAGCAACTTAAAGGAAAGACATGTCTTTTAGAACTATTTATTTCCACCTAAGATGTCATTCGAACAATTTTTGTGTGCTAAAGTTTAATATCTAAAGAATTAGTTTTTAGTCTAGTAGTTAAGACAATATTCTGTGTGAAAAGTTTTGAACTCAAACAAAGTCTTTAAACTGTAGGTACTTATAATTAAATAAAAGCAGTACAAAAGTTCTAGTGTTACAAAACAATCTAAATTAATTCTTAGAAAGTTGTCAGTAACTTGTTTGATCTATGTATGAACTAATATGTAAGTCTAAAAAAAAAACAAAGAATCAATTTCTCTTGATATTCACAATTGGGGGATGCTACAAGCAGAGCTTAAATTTTTTATTGAATGCCATCTTTGATTTCCTTAACCAATTTAATAACACATGTGTTTTATGTAATGCTTCCCTGGCCTATGTGCGAATTACAATATAGTCCTTCATGTTGCGGTAGAATAAATGAGGAACTTGCTCCTCATTTTTTATTTTAAAAAATAATTTAATGGTTACGCACAAAGCTCTATCATAGAGGGTGAAAGCTAAACCTCCCAATATTTTCAAAAATAAATAAATAAATATAAAGCATTTGCTACTAGGTTTTTTTTTTTTTTTTTTTTGTATAGAACATTGAACCATAAATTTCATAAATTTCTTTATAGAATGTAATAAAAGTTCGAACATACCGACTTTTTACGTAAAAAGTTATCAAAATTTTCATTAATTGGAAAAACAAAAAAAATAGAAATAGTGAAAGAATTCGACATATTTCGAAATATAAGAAAATTATAACGTCCAAATTAGCAAAATTAATTAAACCACTAATTAATACAACAATAAAAAAAAAGCAAAGGGCGTTGAGTCCATAACGTCCAGACCAATTCAATTTTTTTTCCCAAGTTCTAACTATCAAGTGTTAAGTTTGAGTCTGGACGTTATAGATAGTAACGTTCTGTTTTTTTTTTCTTTTGTTGTTTTGTTAACTAGTGGTTTAATTAATTTTACTAATATGTACGTTATGGTTTATAGATAGCAACAATTTTCTTATATTTCGAAATCTGACGAATTCATTAACTACTATCGATTTTTTTTTAATGTTTTTTCTATTAATAAAAATTTCGGTAAAAAGTTAAGCCATCTCTATTTTATTATTCGTGTAGAATGGGACGTTTCTCTTTCTCCTTTAGTTGCAACATGTTGGCTCCACATCTCCACCCACAGAAGATTTCAGGCAGAAAACTTGTTGTTCATCTGGGCTTTTTTTTTAGGAGTGTGTCTATCTGGCTTTTTTTTAGGAACGTGTCTATCTGGCTGCACATTAATTACCACCAAGGGAACAACAATCCAATTCTGGGAAACAAAGTGGATAAACTTGGTCTACGAGTGTTGAATTGTCCCCTGAATCCCTTAAAAGATTGTTTAAAGGTACAATTGATTATTATCATGTCCAGGCCACATGGCTATTGGCCTTTAGAGACGCCTTTTATCTCCCCTAAGTGATTGTTTAAGGTTATAAGGTCAAGGATGTCTAATTAGAAGTGTATATTATTCATATTTAGTTGATATCATAATTTAGATTATGATTAAGTTATTTTTTATTGGTTTGAATTTGTGATTTAAATCATGGCTTAATTTTTCTTGCCTCATTTACATGCTGTTCTGATTAGAAATCAATTTAAAATTAAATAAAAATACGTAATAAAAAAAAAGCAACATTCTGATTAAAAAATTTAAAAATATGAACACATGATTTATAAATAAATTGATAATTAAATTGAAATAAAAATAGTATATTAAGTCATATCCACATTGATAACCAACAAGAATCATAATTATAAAATTATAACTTACACAGTTACACTCATTGCAGGTAATAGAACGATATTAAGAAAATGAAAATTATATCCCCAAAATTAATTTACAAGATACTATTTACTATTTAGCTACTCAAAAGGAGGTGAAATGAAAAATTAAATCCAGGAAGTACTTAAAACATATGAAAGTATCAATTGATCTCTATTATTTATTATTATTTTTTCAATATTTTTGTGCTTATATGTAATCTTCTATATAATTTAGCATAAAAAATTTATATGATTAACTCCATTCATTTGATCTCTATTGTTTAAAAGTTTGACTTCGTCCTTAAATAAATCGACAGAAAATCAAAATTGCGTGAGTTAGGCCCAGTGTATTAAAATGCAATCTAACCACATATGCATACTCGGTTTCAATCCGCATAGAAAATCTCTATGCGGTCCAATATGCAGTTTCACATATTACTACGTACTTGTTTGTATGATACTGCATATTCAGTCACATATTACCCGTACTTGTTTGTATAATACCGCATATCACCACATATCGCATATTACCACATACTTATATATATATATATATGAGATGGACTATGGTACTCTATAGAGTAAAAGGCCTTTGTACTCTACGCTATATCTCCGTTTTAAAAATCCAAACACCCGATCCGAACCGTTGAACATGTTCCTCATATTGAAATGTGCTTGGAAACTAAATTTTACATTTTTTGGAATTTTTTTGCTATTTATTAAGCCACTTTGAAAATCTCAGATCTGCTGTGAACAGTAAAAAAACAGTAAAAATTTCTGGACCATCGGATCTGAGATTTTCAAAGTGGCTTAATAAATAGCAAAAAATTCCAAAAAATGTAAAATTTGGTCTCCAAGCACATTTCAATATGAAGAACATGTTCAACGGTTCGGATCGGGTGTTTGGATTTTTAAAATGAAAATATAGTGCCGTAGAGTACCATGGCCTTTTACTCTATAGAGTACCATAACCCAACTCTCTATATATATATATATATATATAGAGTCCGGCTATGCTCAAAACGTTTGTTCCTGGGCTCAGGAACAAACGGTTCGGTTCTCCAATTTTCAAAGTCCAAACGGTCGATCCAAACCGACAGATGTTTAATCTATATTAAAATGTGCTTGGAGACCAAATTTTACATTTTTTGGAATTTTTTTACTATTTATTAAGATGGTTTGAAAATTGCTGTTTTTATTAAAATTCTGCACCATTGAAAACAGCGATTTTCAAACCATCTTAATAAATAGTAAAAAAATTCCAAAAAATGTAAAATTTGGTCTCCATGCACATTTTAATATAGATTAAACATCTGTCGGTTTGGATCGACCGTTTGGACTTTGAAAATTGGAGAACCGAACCGTTTGTTCCTGAGCCCAGGAACAAACGTTTTGAGCATAGCCGGACTCTATATATATAATTATATATATATATATATATAAATTCTTATTTTAAAATCTACATATATATAAGTACGCATAAAAATTCGCATATGCGGCCACATACTACATATGCAATATATGGTGACCTTCCGTATACCGCAGAAAAATCGCATTTCAAAACATTAGTTAAGCCTAGAGATGGACTAAACTCAAAACCATCTCTCTAGGTGGCTTAAAGTTTTGTTGTCTCTAGACCTAACTTAACGATCTAACTTTAGAGTTACATCTAATCTAATTAGGCTGGTCTTCACATTTGATGACTTAACTGAGACCCAAATTTCTTAATCAACGGTTTATACCTCAACCAAACACCACACTAGAGTCCAAGGGACATTATCTATTTCCATTTTTTAAAACCATTAACCAACTAGCGAATCACAAAAATTGCTAACAAAAGAATTTTAACACATTTCAATTATTCGAAATTGCAATTCCTTCTTAATGAGACAACAGGCAATGAAAACCAATTGAAAAATAAAAATAAGTATTATGTTATAGTAGAAAGGAATATCCGATGCGCTATAAACTCAGCTTTGTCGTTTTTCAATGATCTTGGCCCGCTTGAGCATTTCCTTCTTAGTCGGCCTAGCAGCCCTTATTTTATCGCCACGCACCAGACTCTAAAAATATCGGTTATAGGCATAGCATCCATAATTACAAAAAAGGACCCGATAATTGAAAATTTCATCTAATTGAAGGATTTCTGTTAAGTGATGATACCTTGTCTACTAAGCCAAACTCCTTTGCCTCCTTGAAGTACATAGAGTAGGGTTGTCGCATCAATTTCTCTACTTTCTCAAATGACTAAAACATCACAGAAATCAAATTAATGTAAAATAGATTAATAGAACAAATAAATTCATGATAACTGTAGACATGAAAGTATTTTAAAGAGAAATACAAACATTTCCAGTGTGCTTCGCTAGAAGTTCTATCAACTTATTTCTTTGGATCAAGGCCTGTATTAAGAAACAAGAATTTTAGAAATTTTAAGCTGACAAGAATTTTAGAAATTTTAAGTTGTAACAGCGGCATGCACAGCGACGGAACTAGAAAATTTATAGGGTGGGCTGACACGTAAAAATGCATAATATGTGTAAATGCAAAATGTGTTGGCACTGGTATTAGAACCCCAAGTCTCCACAGCCACAAAGTGAAATTGTAACCACTAGACTGCACACATTTGACATTTTATGAAGGGGTTGAACTATCTCAAAAATTAAAAAAAAAATGAAATTTCAATTTAACTTATATACACATGATTAAAAAAAATTTAAATCATGGGGGTCACTAAGCACTCCCTACCTTACCTTAAAATTAACCCCTGGGCATGGAGAAATGCAAAAGTCATTACTAAGTTCACATCAATTGGTCCATACCAGTTTTTTAACACTGTAATGCAGAAGCCTCTTTTTGCAAATTTTCCTTGCAAAAGACCCAACAAATATATAGTCATATAAATTAAACAATAGTAAAGACCTCTCTAGTGCGTCTAACTAAATCAGCAGCCGGCATCTCCCCATATGCTGGCATGCGTGGTTGTTGAAGGAAAGCTGAGACACATAATAGTCAACAAAGAAATTTTAACAAATACAAAAAATAAAAAAAGCTAAATAAGATTCAATTTTTGCCCTTTTAAGTAAAATGTCAGCCAAAAAAATGTTGGTCTTGTTTATGCTCTCACCTCTTACATGGGGCATCATGTAACGTTTTCCCTTAGTTCCTGCTGCAAGAAGGAGAGATGAATGGCCAACCGCTGTACCAAGTAGCACAGTATGCACCTACAATATAAATCACATATCATCATTTAAATATTAAGTTATATGAAGACAAGTCACGTTGATATTTGTTGAAAAGGAATGAATAAAATGATTGTATTCTTATTTCATTGTGTTTAACAATATCTCTGACTATACAGCTCCTACCGTATCTCTAACACTAGGGGTGTTCATTGGGTCGGTTCGGTTAAAACCCAATTAAAAATAGTCAAACAAAAATTATATCTGGTTTTCAAAAATATAACCTAACCAACCGAATAACATCCGAACCAAAATAACCAAATTATATTTCAGTTTGGTTTGTTGAACCAGAATAAGAGAGATTTAAATATAAAAGGTCAAAACTCAATACATACACAAATACATTTAATAATCACAGAAATAAATATGAATTAAATATACAAGTTGACATTACACACTTTGTTCAATTCCATACAAAAAAATCCCAAACCAAATATATATAAGTTATTGACATTACACATCGGTTCAGTCTTTTCGGTTTTAAAAAATCTAAACCGAGCCAAATATGAAAAATTGAATTCATTCAAAAATTCAACCGAACCGATCCATTTAAACAGAAAAACAGAACCATTTAGTCCAAACTTTTTCGGTTCAGTTGAGTACCAAATAAACCAGACCCAATGAACACCCCTGTGATTAACACACGTAAAAAAATGACTTAAAATTCAGTAATACATCCTCCCCTCGTAGTTATTTGTATAGTCAACAACCAACTATAAATTCCATATATTATTGGTAAAGTAATGTGCTATACTGGTGAAATAATGAACCATAATAATAAAGCCCGGCTATGATATCTATAAAGAACATTTTTCATTTTGTATTAATAAACAAATACCTCATGTTAAGCTCATCATATAATGATTAAACAAATACCTCATTTGTTAAGCTCATCATACAGTCATAAATTGCAAAACCCTCGGACTCTAGTGCAACCTGATATGCCACATATACTTAAGAGCATCAATAAGAGGAAATTAAAGTCAGTAAATCAAGAAATAAAAATAATAAATAAAAGAATTTACTCACTGGTTCGTAATCTTCTCGAAATGTACCAGTTGAATTGATGTACATGTAGATTGGTTCATCTGGGTCCATTGCTTGAAGGTACAGAAGACACGACACTATCAGTTCAGTGACAGCTGGTACTAACTGAGAGAGATAGATAGATGGATAGAGAGAGAGACAGAGAGATTTAACAAATAAATCAAATCACTATAGGCTAAAAGATTTTGGGTTTGATAGCAAATTTTTTTGGTTCAGTACAGGTATAGAACTGAACCAATTGATTCCTAAGAAAAGATGCAACACAAAATTTATTGCTCTCTCTCTCTCTCTCTTACCGGTAAGTTGATGAACACGACACGGCGATAGAGAAGATCAGAATCAAGATCAGGTGGGGGCTCCTTTAAATGCTTATATTCGTCAATACGAGTACGTGCTACTGCCTACAAAAGACAACTAATCAGTTCATAATATAAAAGGAGCAATTTCATAAAAATGTCATACAAAACCTGAAATACACCACATATACACATTTGACAATAAGAAATATCCTGCTCAGCCTATAAAACATTATAAGCATCAGAAACATCCTCCTTTCCTTGTGCTGCTCACAGAAAAATTTAAAAACAATATCGCAATTTACATATTTTTCTCTCTACTTAATGAAAGAGAAACAAGACATCTTTTACAGACTAGTTCAGAAACTGAATTTTTTTTAATTTAAAACATCAGATTTAAAATTTAAAGGTTTTTTGATAATTGTCGAAAACATATTAATTAATTAGTAATGAATCCCAACATTTCTTTTTTAAAACAACCTTTTATCTTATGATTATAACAAAAATAAAAAACTTCCCTGCACAAAGATTCAAGTTTAAAAAGGAGACAAAAATATTATATTTAGCATCTGCTTAATAAAAGAGAAACAATAGCAAGACTACATAAATAACCAGGCTATGGATATAGGTTTATACTCCTCCTGTTTAAAGGGGCATAGATAATAAATCCCAGTTCACACACGAATGTAGGTTTTGAAGGCAAACGTGAAACTTTTACATAAAACCCAATAAAAAAATACCAGCTCCTAGAAGGGAAAATTCTATAAAAAAAAAAAAAACTAACCAAGATTTTTGGAACAGATGCGGTAATTTAACCAGGACATTGCCATCAATTTACCTGGAGAGATTTTCTTGAGCGAATCAAACTAGGGGTGAAGGTCGAGCTTGCAACTACGTCAAGAAGAGGCAAATTGTCGGGAGCTTTTCGCGATTTGGGAAAAAGGTCAAACGAATCCTCTGAACTGAGACTTGGCATAAATGGGCTATTGAGTTCAACTGGATTCATGGGTGCTCGCGATTTTGACACCATGAGTGAGCTTCCAGGTTGTCTCTTGGATAGAGAATGAGGAGAGAATGAGAGAGAAGGGGAAGGAGAGGTGGAGATGGAAGGTGGAAGTGACACGTGGCGGAGGGTTAGAGCTGAGCCGGTCGCCATGGCTGGTTTAACCTTCCCTTACAGCAGAGCAGAGTAGCGCAGTGTAGCGCCTCCTTACTTTCAAAAGGGTTTTACTTGGGAGGGGTTATCACTCACAAGGAAGACAAGTAACAACTCCGAAGGGATGAGCTTTTTTCGAAAAAGTCCTCCACAACCTAGATTTTTGTTTTTAATCCACTAGTCGGAACATATAGATTGGTAATCATAGATGTTATACAGCAGAATTAAGGTGGTTTTAAGCTAACCAACTTTGTTCGGGAGTTTTAATTTCAAAATTTATTGAATTAACTTAAAATAATAAATTCAAACTGTGAAAATCACTCTATTTTCTGAGTGATGTATTTCCATACAAAATTTTTATATTTTCTATTTAGTATAAAATTAAATAATGAAAAATTGATGAAAAATATACAAATTAAAATTAATTTATAAATTTTTCATATAAATGTGTCAGTGTCACTCATGAAATAGGTCTATGTTAACGGATTTTTATTCCTCATTTGACACAAATTCGATATGCTTTGAAGTGTTAAACTCACCAAAAACTTAGTGAGCTTAAGAACACCCTAGTTGTACTCATCTTAGCAATATTGTAAAAACAAATTAATAAGTTTTTCATAAATATTTATAAACACGTTGTTGATTTTTATAGGTTACATGTGCATTAAATTTCATATAATTTAGAAGTTGTGTAGTATTCGATCAAAGATCATCAATTTTAAACATTACAAATTTCAAGTTTATTTGCTAAATGATAATGTTTACAAACTTTTTTTATTTTTTCATATACAAATATGAACATAGTATGTATAATATTTCAAACATTGAATCTAGAATTTAAAGGTTTTTTTTATAATATCCAAAGATCATATTGTTAATTATTAATTAATCCCAACATTCCATTATCAAAACAACCTCTTATGATTATTGAAAAAATTAAAGAAACTTTACTACACAAAAAATTTAAGTTTAAAAAAGAGGTAAAATAATGAAACAAAAACAAAATTATTCCAGGATCATCTATTCATCTGGATCATATTTAGGTTCACCAATATAATATTTTCCAAGGATCAATTTGCAAAGTTGAATGAGACCGAGATAGGTTCTTTGAGGGCCTTTAATGAATATACATCTTACATAGATTTTTAGCCCAGTATAGCCCATATATCTGGTTGGATTCATTTTTCATTTTCAAAAAGAAAAGCAAAGAGCATGACTGACTTAAAATTTGAGTTTAGATTTGGAATAGTATCCGTTAACAAAAAGAAAAGCCAACAGCCCAAAAATATCCGTCATTTTTATTTATATCCAACATTAAATAGAAATTGTCAAATATGCCTACAGAAGTTGGCTTTTATTTAAATCTATCCAAACCGCTAAGAATTGCCTGGTCATTGGGTTTTATTCGGGCAGGAGTAGAGTACCGGACCAAGCATTTCATGAGACTGTGTTGGGCTGTCTATCATCTCAAAGATATATCTAGCCTTCTTAGGACAGCCTGATTTCGCATACATATCAATCCATGAATTAGCAACATAAACATCTGTATACATTTGTCTCCTAAGATCATATGCATGAACCACTAGGCTTATATACCAGACTTATTTGTTTAGTCTATGTTATAAACTTATTTAATAAACTTATGTTGTGAATTTTTTTTCTTAAATGAATTTTTATATTTAGTTGGATCCGATTACAAAGCATAATAAGATAAATACAATTATTGCATAAATTGTTGACAATAAAAAGTACATCACAATCACTAAATAATTATTAAAGACCTTGAAATAATACTATTTCTTAGAACCAGTACCGAAGGTATAAGGAACAAAATCATCGTCTGAGTCTGGTTCAGTCGTAGCAGAGGAAGAGATAGTCTTACCAGCACGCAGCTTTGGATTGTCCTTGCCGGCACGAGTAGCAGCAGGCAGATCTTGATTGACCTTCTTTTTTTTCAAACCATAGTCATAAGTGTTTTTCACAAAATCATCATCTGAGATTTCGTACGAGTTCCATATTTCGTACGGAGTACGGTATGAAGACTGCTTTATACATTTTGGACAGTTACATTTCCCCTTTAAGGCGTATGGGTTTTTTTTGGTATGTGCTCCTCCATCATTGGACAATCCACTTTGTTTGTTTTTATTCATTATTTTCGCCTAAAAAGAAAGCGAACATCATAAACAACAAATAAAATAAAGAAGTCATACAAAACATACAACTAACTGAATTTGGCCGGTCCTTATTTTTTATGTTGTACTTTGGTTGCATACAAGTAACTGAATTTTAATGTATGTTTGAATTTCTACTAATCTAATTTCATAACTTAGTTCAAAGCATACAAATAAATGAAGTCATACAAATAAAAAAAAGTCCACACAAATAAAGTTTGTAGAATAAGTTCTCAAAACATAAAAAAATAGTTCATAGCCAGATCTAAATCAACTATTGTGCCTGAAATCAACTACATCCAGATGTATCATTGAAGCACTTGAACGGGTGCGTGCGTGCTAGCCCGGCCATTGAACGGGTTGATACGAACAGATCCGGTGTGGCCCCCTGAAGTACCATCTTCACGTAAACCCTCCAAGTGATCTGAATTCCAGTCTCCTTCATCAAATTCATCCCCAATGGTATATATGAAATTTCATTAATGTTTTCAAAATTCAACCCAGCTTCGTCATCTACTGGTACTGGTAACGGTCTGGAATGAGGTGGTGATTGAGGTAGTGGCAATGGCACCTCCACAGATCTTGATGGGATTGTGGTATGGATTGGTGGTTGATAAGCGTGAAATATATATACATTTAAATATGATTCGATCTTAGTTTCACAATGAAAATGCTCTAAATATCTTGTATTTTGGTATATAAAAGACTTAGATTGCATCCCGAATCAAAATATTACATTTTCTTGCTTTAAAATGCAGAAAACGGCGAAAAAACCCTCAATGCGACCCGCACTGTGGTCAGTGCGGGCCGCACTCAGCACTTAGTCAGAATTTGGGAGTTCAGCGCTGGAGGAGGAGCAAACTGAGGGGAATGCGACCCGCACTGGAGGTCAGTGCGGGCCGCACTATGAACTTAGAAGAATTTCTGAAGAAACAAATCCAATGCGACCCGCACTGCGGTCAGTGCGGGCCGCACTCAACAAGAAGGAAGAATACGACCCGCACTCAGGGATAATGCGGTCCGTACTTTATGTTATGCTCAACCAGATGCCAGACTGAGGGGAATGCGACCCGCACTGACTCCCAGTGCGGGCCGCACTAAGAACTTAGCAAAAATTTCAGGGAAATCCAGAAATAGGAGAAATAACAGAAAAAGGAAGAATGCGACCCGCAGTGAACCCAGTGCGGGCCGCACTCCGAAGGCGCAGGAAGTTAAAAAAGGAAAGTAACCCCCAGTGCGATCCGCATTGACCGCAGTGCGGGCTGCAGTGAGACTAAAAGTGCAGTTTTGCTATTTTTGGAAGGCCAGATCATGCCCGGTTGTCCAAGTTAGTGGTTCTAAACATGGAGAACGTGTGGGACACTGCTCCCCACGTTTCTAGGGTGTATTCTAGGCTATAAAAGAAGGAAAATTCTGCTCAATTGAGGATGAATTCACCATCTACCAATTCAATTCCATATTCCACATCTACTTAGAGCAAAAAGTGAGATTAAGAGCTTAGACAAGGAGAAGAGGAGCAGAATTTTCAGAGCAAGGAAGCAAGGCAAGAGATCTTCGTAGGAGTAAGGGTTGTAATCATTTCTTTTCCAATTTCTCTTTATTTTAGCCGATTTGTAATGAATTTCTCTTGTAAGTTTTGCATCTCCATGAGAGGCTAACTTCCTCTCTAGGGGTGTAGGTCTAATGCATGAACTTGTTTGATTCTATTCTATTTGGTCCTTTGTTTTTATGATGATTGTTTGATTTGATTGTTAATTTCTGTGATTTATTCTTTGTTGATCTCATAATTTATACTTGAATTGTAGTTATCTCGCTTTAGGTCTTTTAGACTTTAAGGTAGAATGGATCATATAGGATAGTATCAATTATGTCACAAAGTCATTAGGATTTAGGTTAAGAGTATACAAATCTTTTAATCTAAGCCGGAACTACAGGAATTAAGGTTAGGATTTAGGTTGAGACTCAACCGGTAAAACCAAAACCCTAAGTCGGGACATCTTGAATCAACTTAGAAATTGGTATGAGTTGCTTTGGCCAGCTAAACCATTAAGTACCAATATCTAAGGAGACGATAGACTAGCAAAGAACTTCATGGTCTAGATAAATAGAATTATTTAGGCACGTTATTAATTCACGGAAGTGATCCTTTTTAACACATTAGGTTAGAAACCCCGTCATATCAAACATGAATTTAAACAAACCAAATAAATAGGATTAAACAAGGGATTGTAGACCGAAAGCCCCTAGATTCTCCAATCTTTGTCAAAACCCTAATTTTATTTTACTCTTCTTTCAATTTTGTTTAAACCTTCAACTCCTCGGGTATTGAACCCACCAATTTTAGGACTTTAGAAATTAAAACATTCTCAAACAAACATTTAAAACAAACAATTTCTGAATTTGAATCAATAGAGTTGAAACTAAAATCTCCCTTATCCCTTGGATCGATACCTTTTATACTATATTGATAGGTTGTGCGCTTGCAATCGACCAATATTTGAGTATTAGGTTTATAAATTTAAAAGAAAATTGAGTACAAAATATAGTCAAAACCCTATACACAAAATACTCATCAGTGGTTCCTGGGTTGCTTGAAAATATGGACCAGCGGAGTTGTATGGCGCCATCGAATTTTGGCCCGAACTACCACCACCTTCCTCTTTCGCAACTCTCTTCACGTACAGTTCCATGTAAAGAAGCCCCTCTTTTTCAAATTGGCTGCACAACAGCTTCCATGCACACTCATTATCTATCGAAACTTGGATATAAGTTGTTCCGTTGCGTGCTTGGTTGCCAATTTTAAGTCACACCGATTCGGGTTAAAGCCCGCGTAATCATAAATTAGAGACTTCAAGTCCAAAATTGAGGTACCATCTTCAACTATAAAAGAATGCGATGGCTCTTTGGAATAATAATTTTCTTCTGAACCTTTCATAAACTTTCCACCATAGTGTAATGTAATAAACACCCCCCATGGCTAACAAACTACATTGTGGTAAATGATAAACAACGGTAAAGTAACTAATTTTAATTACATAATTCACTGATAAATAATAATAATAAAAATAAATGGTTACTGTACACATATTACTGTTCAATTTCACTATACACAGATTACTGTTCAATTTTAATGTACATAGATTACTGTACACATTCACTGTACACAGAGTATTGTTCATCCGTTACTGTAGATAATTAATGTTGGAATTTACTGTTGAAAAATGTTGTAGGAAACTACTGTATTTATTGTACAAAAATATTATGCGTACTATAGGAAAACACTGCACACATATTACTGTACAAAAATAGTGTACGTACTGTAGGAAAACACTGTACACAGATTAATGTTTATTATGTACTGTAGATAATTAATGTTGAAAAATACTATAGAAAATTACTGTATTTACTATACAAAAATATTATACGTACTGTAGAAAAACATTGTAGATTATTACTGTTAAAGATCACTGTAGTTCCGAAATCGCCTTCTCTCTTCCTCTCTTTCTCTCTTTCTCTCTTTCTCAACTGTGGATTTGTGGTGAATTGTGAAATTTGGTGAGAGAAAATGGTGTTTAATACTGCCTCTGCTCCTGCCCGAATAAAACCCAAGAACCGGCCAATTATTTGCCGGTTTTTAAAAAAAATAAGGATCATCCAATAATTGGCCGATTTAGGTAGATTTAATAAAGCCAGCTTCTGTGGGCATATTTAGCAATTTCTAATGTTGGATATAAATAAAAATGGCGGCAAATATATCAAATTGGAATAATATTGACATTTGGTCATCAAATGCTTTCACAGTTGCGACAACTAATGCTAAAAGTTATTATAACTGAACACTAAAATTAGGAACATGTCATCGATATTTTTTTCAGATGTCATCAAGGGATATGCTTTTTGTGAAATACCTTCCGTACTTTTTTCATATACACATTTTGTATTTTTATTTATAGATATGCAGTGACACACCGATTTAATAATTTCTGCCGGAGCATTAGTTAACAATTTTGTTTGTCTTATTTAAGTACGATGGTGTAAACTTTATTGGAAGCTGATATCAGTACCCGCGCTACAGTATCCGTACTGTACCCGCACTATAACTTCCATAACTGTCATAACAACTTGGGGGACCACAAAAACTTCAGGACTGAATTTTTTTTTCAAAGTATTAATATCTATACATGTAAATATTTATACATATACACGGAAGTATTTATATATATGAGATGAACAATTTTTACATAAATAATTATTTCTCCATCTAAATTTCTCAAAAGTACCCACACCATAAATACATGGTGGGGACCACTCAAACTAGATGGGGGGACCATACATGTTTTTAGAGATGGGTTTTTTTCTCCGTTCATTTGTGTCCATTTTTCTGATGATCTATGAAGAATTTTACAAATCTAAAATCACCAACGTCTTCTGCGCAATTTTCTCTTTCAAATGAGATCCATGATGACGTAGTTTCAAGCTCGTCGTCACACAAGTATTTACACCTACACTTGCAGTATTTTTTACACATGACACTGGATGATATATGAAAATATTAATATCAAGTATTCTAAGTATTTATACCTATGTATTGTAGTATTTATATCTATGTAGTCAACTATTTTTGTTAGAGAAATATTGCAAGTGTTTTTTAAATATGAATATATTACACTAGATAACATCTGAAAGTATTAATATCAAGTAATACAAATATTTATATCTATGCATTAAAGTATTTACATCTATATGGTCAACTATGTTTGTTAGAAGAAAGTTGACACGGGGACGATTGGAGAAGGTTGATGCAGGCATGCGAGGTCCCCACTACTTCATTTGAGGAAGGTTGATACGGAGACCATTGGAGACTAAAAAATAAAGTGATCATATCAAGTGACGCACACAAGTATTAATATCTTATTTTATAAGTATCAATTTTTTATCTTGCAAGTATTTATATTTATAAAGACTGATGCTGGACGAGTGTGGGAACTGGAAAGGATGGACCATATCACATCATGTCTTTAATGTACAGTGCGGGTACAATGTAGATACTGTAGCGCGGGGATGAAAATAATTATTCATTAATAATAATTTGGTTATTTAGTTCAAAATCTCTTAAGAGGAGATTGATTCGTTTCCCCTTGGTTTTTTGCTTAATCTGACAAGAGAGAGTAAGAAATAAACAAAACAAAAAATTGAAGAAATGAGGAAGCCGCGAGGAATTATTATGAGCTTAATTATCTCAAGTCAACACTCTACCGGCAAGAAATAATATGTGAGTTTGTCGCACTTGGAGCCGGAGACAGAAAGCTCAGAGAGAAAAAATAGTTGTTAGTGATGATGGTTAAATTGGAAGGTTAACAAAGTTGGAAAGTGTACGGGGATTTTGTGGGTACCAAAATAATTATTCAACTTTATTATTATCATAAATACTCTGATGCATTTTAAATATTTAATCATAAACAAATTATCATAAAATAACTAACTTTGTTTTAATTGAAATAAAAATAACTAACTAAACATGCTGATTGCTAAAGCAACACGAAATTTCGATACTTGTAAAATATAAAAGTTGCAAATAAAAGGAGTTTGACTCAACGCTGCGCCATCATGTACCGACACCGTATTCAATTTTCGATTTAATCTCATTTTGAACCAAACTTTTTTTCTTTGTTAGAAAACAAGTCCGCCCTATAATTTTTTTTTTTCAAATAATAAAAGTTCTTAAAATTTAATTTCATATTAATTTTAATATTTAAAAAAATTCTGTCGACCCGAATAAAAAATTGTGTACTTGATTACTAGTTAATAATTTTTTGAATAGTGAAAGTTCTTAAAATTTTAATTCGAAAATAATTCATTATTTAAAAGAAAATAGTTGAGCCGTTTAAAAAAAATTGTGTATCAACTATGAAGACTAGTTACGATCATGGGCGACGTAACAAATAAAAATTGATAAAATAGATGGAGACAGAGACTAGCTATGCATGTATTCCGAGCTTTATATATGGCTCAAAAGAAACTTTGATAGTTTAAGTCGCTTGAATACGTCCTATTCTAAGAGAGTAGGCCGTATGTAAAAAAAGTTTGCGAATTGGGCTTGTCTTGTTTCGGGATGACAAACCGAGGAGTGACTGGGTTTGGAAATGGAGTGAATGTTGGAGATATTTGAATTATAACCTATGCGATATCTTCCTTAGTGTGGGGTAAGTAGAAAGTTCAATCCTTGCTCAATGGATCTTTTTGTATCTCTTAACCGCTATTCTATGTTGGCAGGGAGATCGTGGGAGTAATTATTCAGCATAAGGCAGTGGAAACCTATATCGGTTAAAAAACTGAAACTTTTATGGATGTGAGGCATGTTATATTGGGCTTGGCTTTTATCAGACCTTGGGTTTTTTATATTAATTCCAGACTGACCCCTTAGAGATTCGGATCTCAGTAGTTTCATAATCAGTAAAGATTTTAAGTTAAGGTCTGAACGTGATCCTATCATTTAATTTTTTAGAAAATAATTAATATGCTTGCTCTCTCCATTTTCTCCTTCATAGAAGCACTTAGTAAATACTGACACATCTGATGTCATTTAATGAAAATGGGAGGCAAAATCTCCATATTTTCTAAAAAACAAAAACCACTTGTTTCTTAGAGTGTCGATGGAAATGGTTTCATATTCGTACCTATTAAAAATTATTTTTAATTATTCATATTCTACTCTCATCTGTTATCAATTATTTTATTCATATTCTATTCTTAGAATGACGAAACAGTAGCGAATAAATAACATATAATATCAATATAATAATTGTATTTATTATTTATTAAAGAAGATATTGAAACATATACATTCATTTCACGCATATATAATACTTTGTTGAAAAAGAAAATTCTAATCATACTTAAACAAATTAAAGTGATATGACCAACCTTATCTCGTTCACAAAATACTAGGATTTTCTGTGGATACAAATAAATTAGCTTCAACGCTTGCATATCATGTACGCGTATGATCATTTGTTCAAATATTAAGTGCATGATATTTCATAACAAATATAAACTATTTTAAAGTTTCATTAAAATAAGATCATGTTTTACGTGCACAATATGAATATAATATGATTTATACTCAAATATAAAGTTTAGTTAAGATTCAAACTTATTTTATATACAAATACATACAGCAGTCGTACCGAGCTATCATTTTGACCTTTGCAACAAACTACTCATGATACTCTGCACTTTGTTTGGATGCTAACTCGTTTCATAATGTAACAAGTAAGAGAAATAACTTTTTTCATCCACGACAAATATACAAAATTCAAAACCATATGAATTGCTAAAAGAGAGCATGCCTACCAAGTAACTTTTCTACACAAGCCAATTGAAAAGCCGAACACAAATTGGCACATAGATTTTACTTTCATTTTCATAAAATGATGGTAAGTGCATACATTATTTACAAACCAGAAGCGCAGAAAATCAACGCTTGATAATCCCCATAGGTTTCACCTAAACCCTGACACAACAAACTAGTAAGATGTAAACAAAAAACTATTAGAAACTTCTTTTGCTCAGTACCCTGAGCAAAAGCCCCATATTACCTTATCACTCTCCATCTTACTCATCTGAACGGTCAACCTCCTCAGGAGCTGCATGATCCACTTCAACCTCCTGCTCGGCAACGGCCGTGCTTTTGTCAGTGGAATCCTCGGGCTTGGCCACAGCTGTACTCTCTTTCTCCACACTGTTGTCACTAAACACCTTGGCGATTTTCTCAATTGGTATCTCAGGCAAGTATTGCACAACTACAATACCACGTGCACCTGCTGACTCCACAGCATGGTTGTACTTCTCAGCCCAGTGAGCAGCCGTTGGGATCACCAAGTGCGCAGCCTATTATTACCCAGAAAAGATATAACATGTTGATGCAGAATTAAACTTAATTAATTGCTGCAGTCATATTTACACTTAGTAAGGTAGGGGTGTCAATGGCACCCTTTTATGATTTATCCATTTACCCGACCCGTACCATATTCACTGAGGGAATGGGTTTAGTTTTTTTTTCGTTAGCTTATTGGGCACATGCAAGGATAAAGTTCTTTTTTTTTTCGTTAACTTTGCAGATGCAGATATGAAAATGCTTCTACTTGACCCGTATCGTACCCATTGACACCTCTATAGCAAGGGCTGCAGTTACAGTACTTCTAATTTCCATTCAGAAAACAAGTTCCAAGATTGTACCAGGAAAATAAGTACCTGATGGAAAAGGGGTAGATGATTGAGGTACTGCCAGATGGCAACAGCATATTGCTCAGCAGTTGGTTCATAGTCCTTGTACAGTTCAACAGCAACCGGCTTGTACCGGCCACCTGCAGCCTTCGATGCGGCAAGTAGACCTGAGTTGCGTGCATCACTCAAGAATTCACACAGTGCGACAGTGAACCCAAGCAATGCTGTGTAGAGATGGAATGTGACAGTCTTAATTGTAGCTGGCACGTGCTGTTCAACCACACCCAGAACAGAATCAACCTACACAATAAAAGATCTCAGTTTAGTTTACCAACTGCTGTGTCATAGAAGAAGCATTGCAGAATTACTTCTTAAAAGCTACAGTTTTATTTGCCAGTGGCCAGGTCCCTTGGAAAAATAACACCACCAAATAATAATATTGGATTATTTGCATCTTAAGATATAAATCATATGTTTGATTTAGTTATAAAAGCATATGTTTGAACTAGTCAAACAGTGCTTGGTATGTTAGGATATAAAAGCATATGTTTGATTTAGATATAAAAGCTTTCTACCGAGCAAGGCAATCTACTGCTAAGTTTATTGCTAACTGATAAATAAATAGTGTCTACGTACTCCAAAAGTACTAACTAAAATGATGTTGGAGTACTAAGTAACTAAAATGATGTTGCTTCTTTTGATGTAGTGTTAGAGTGGAAAAAACGTGCCGTGCCGTAACTAACACGCCATGACTTTGGTCTTGTGCCGTGACTAAAATGTGAAGGGGTGGTCACAACATGCGAGTCACGCTGCCGTGACTGTTCGCGTGCCGTGTCCAAACGCAACTAGTTACGTTTCTCACATTTAACTATTTTTTCATAATTTAGATTAGTTTATTCAAAATTCACTATTTGATCAAGACTTAACGGTCCTAATTACACGTAACTCGTGTGACCACGTGCCGTGCCGTGCTGTGACTGGATTTTTAGCGTGACATGCTGTGTCGTATCAAATTTACAAAAGATGGTCACGGCACGGAAAAGTCACATGTGCCGTGCCGTTCCGTACCGTAACCGTACCGTTCCGTGACGGAACCGGCTCCACCGTGCCATTTTTTCCACTCTATGTAGTGTTTCATTGAAAAAAAATATATATAATTTAATTATTCCCAAAAAAGTAAAATAAAGACTAATACAAAAGATATCAGACTAGACCATCCAAGAAGAAATATCGGTGCAAGATAGCAAGTCTGGCTATCGTGTGCCAATAAAATATCCGATGGCCACACGAGCGTGAGGATGCTGAGCACAGTGAGCAGGGACCTGAGCACGTGAGAGGAGCTATCTACTGTCCCCCCTAACATGGCATCATCCCGATCTATTATAATACTAAAATACGCTAAAGTCGATGTTACGATATCTCCACTGTAAAAAGAATATTCAAGTATCGCGCTATGATGCGCTCAGAGATAAAGACAATTGTACTGACCTTGCGATCAGCCAAGCAGAGGAGATCGAGGGGAAGGTCGTGAAAGCGGTTGTAAACCGGGGCCACGATGGACTTGACGGTGCTCTCCACTGTTTGGACCCCGCCCTTCAGTGGCCCAGATTTCTCCTTAGCCAGCTCGTACAGACTCGCTATGCATAATATGGCTTGGACCGCGGCCACATGGAGGAAATCGAGATACTTCAGCTCCTGCTTCTTCTACATAAAAAGATAAAATAGGACACGAAAAGTAAATCACTTACCAAGAAGAATTTCCCTCAATAGTCTGGTTAATTAAAACAACAAAAAGTTTTTTTTCTTGTACCTCAAAATCGTTTAAAATAAAGAAAAATGTCAAGCTTTAAAAGAATCGAATGGAGAATATATTCAGATGGAGTGAAGCATGCAATTGATTATTAAGATAGAGAAATAAAACCGTCTATATTCATGATTTTGAGAAGATCAGGATATAGATTTCTTAAACCATAAATAAAACAGCTACTTTTCTATCTCTCTCTCGATCGGAAATAAACAAGTCACCCAAACCACACTAATAAGCGAATCGACGATAAATAAATCGAGATTAGTGACAAGAACAGAGGAGGAAACAATCCTTACCGTAACGTAAACTGCTTCGGCCATCTCTGAGAAAAAATCTGCAGTGAGTTTCGTGAAATTGAGAAATAAAGTTTGAAAGAAAGGGATCCTTTAAAGCCTAAAATCTGCTGTGAGTTTCGTGAAATTGGGAAATGAAGTTCGAAAGAAAGGGATCCTTTAAAACCTTGAAATAGGAAAGAAGACAAGAAAGTAACGAATGAGAGAGAAGAATCTAGAAAGAGGGGATCACTTATTAGAAGACAAGAAAGTAATCGACTTTGGTTAAAATTTGTCCAAGTCCTTTGCATAAAATCCAATACCAATTAAAAGACGGAGAGAGTACAGGAATTCAAATCCTCTGAGATATCTCAAACTTTGCGTGACTTTTTGGAATATATCAATCGTTCAAATACATTCTACACCAATCTCAAAGCTCAAATAATACTGGCCCCCTACGGTTCCCCGGATAGGCACCGGACACGTCGGTCACGCAAAAATTGAGATATCTCAGAGGATACGGACACCGAGAGTACAGCGAGCCGCTGAACCTCTCGACCGATTCGGATCCTCAGCATTACCTTACCATTTGAATTTGAATCCGGAACTTTCATAAAATCCAATACCAATTAAAAGACGGAGAGATTACAGCGAACCGCTGTCTTTAATGAACGAACCTCGCGACCGATTCGGATCCTCAGCATTACCTTACCATTTGAATTTGAATCCGGATCTTGCATAAAATCCAATACCAATTAAAAGACAGAGAGAGTACAGCGAGCCGCTGTCTTTAATGAACGAACCTCTCGACCGATTCGGATCCTCAGCATTACCTTACCATTTGAATTTGAATCCGGATCAAAACTTTAAAGCCAGGATCTCTTTAAGATTTGTGTCGAAATATAATTAACGGATCGGATTCAAACTCGAAAGGTGAGTACTAATTCCTCGGATTTGAGCATCTCGTTTCTGGGACCTGATGGGATCTCAGGAGGGATTTCATGCGACGATTTTCCTCTACTGGGACTGTGGGACATCAATGGACTTTTTCTCTCTGCACACCCCGTAAAATTTTAAATTAGCTATCATAAAAGAACAATGGGAGTCCCTAAAAAAATCACGGATTTTCCAGTACTTTTTATCTCCAATCTTCATTATTATAATTTTCATTTCATATAGTTTTTAGTAAACGGAAACTTCTATTTTTAGAACCTTTATTAATTTTCTAATAGCAAAAACTTATTACGAATGGATGATTCAGAACTTTTAAATCAATAAATTTTCTCTTTATCTAAGAAGTAAAAAACTTTAGAAAATTTGAATTTTTAATGTTCATTTAAAATTCCAATAATTGATCATGTTTAGTGGCTTAAAGCAGTTATTTTAACTTTAAAAAATTAGGTTTGGAGCTAAGACCTCGGATGATCCAAAATATGAGTAGGGTTAAAATGTCCCGTTGGTTTTTGTGGCCATCATGCCTCAACATCGTTATCTCCATTTTCAAAGTTTAAACAATCGATCCGAACCACTCAATATGATCTTCATATTAAAACATGTTTGGATACAAATTTTTTTTTTTTTTTTGGTTATTTTTCAAGATAGATACAAAATTACTATTTTTAGAAGATTCTAGCTTATTCAAAAATAATGATTTGTACCTCTTCAAACAATTAGTAAAATAAATCTAAAAATTATAAAATTTGTTATCCAAGCACATTTTAGTATGAATATAATGTTGAACGGTTTGAATTGATTATTTAGACTTTGAAAATAAAGATAATGATGCTGGGAGCATAATGGAGCACAAAATCAACAATTCACATCCTCCTAGGTACCTGACAAGGCAATCTTTTACAATTAATGGATCCAGACAGTTCTTTTTAACTTTGCACGAATCTCAAAATCCAATAATACTGCCCTCTGCATTAGTCCGAATATCAAAACGGCTGGGAGTTAATCTAAATGTTCTATGGTACTTGGGAGGATACAGATCCCAAAATCAATGGAGTATTTTAACACTACTCCCAAAACATTATAGTCTAACTTCCTTCTTTCACCTCTTCATGTATGTACGCACAATAACATACTTATAAATAAATAAATAAATCTACAAATTTAAATTTTATAAAATTAAAGTATTGTTTAGTAATGTAGCGAGGGCTGTTAGTTATAAATCAATTGATGGATGATAAAAATAATATATCAAATTTTCATCATTCTCAATAAATATGATATATACATATATATATATTTCATGTTTACATTGTATGATTTTAAAATTTCAATTTACTTCTGAAATTTGTCAAAGTTATCATGATGGTTTATAGTCAAGTGATTAATTATTATAAAAAATTCTATCAAAAAAAGAAAAAAATTGCTAAATAAATATATTTTTTTAGATACGTAGGAGATTGAGCTGTCATCTAAATTTGTGAGTAGTCACCTAACTAGTTAGTTTTCAAGATACAACAATGCTTATCATAATCATTAAAGCTTGGATTTAACTTCCCTACCAATAATATAGGGTTACCTTTCTTCACTAGCATCAGAGATTGCCAAATTTAAAGCCAGGAGGGCCAGTTAACAGATAAGTGGCATAAAATTGCATTATCAGGCGTTCCCAACTCTAGCCACCTCCCTCCTCCTCCACCCCTCCATTCTAGCTCTCTTACTCTTTCTAGATCTCACTGACAGAGGATCCTCCATTCTCTCGTCTCTACCTCCTTGAACGGAGAGGAGAATGAGAGCGAGATAAGAGGGAGTCGAGCCGATTGAAAGTGCAGTATCGTTAGAGCTCAGAACGTAAAGTCACTATCCCATCTCAATTGGAGCGTGACAATAAATAAATCTAGCCATTGGAACACGGCGACTATCAGACAAAAGCGGATTCAGTCGTGGAGAGATGGAGAATGAGATAATAGAATGTTTGAGAGTATATGATTATATCATTAATCATTAGAGTAGTTTAGATTATTTTATGAAAATAAAAAAATTTAGATCTATAAATGAGGGTTATTTGACTCATTATAAATATGTTTTTTTTATCGATGAAATCGCTAGTAGCATTTAAAGTCACTAATTTTAAAAAGAAACTATTTTTCAATATTAAAATAAGCAAATATTTATAAAGGATTTCTTGTTCAAATTCTAAACTTGTGACATTCCACAAAACAATATTGTTTTCAAACACATTCAATGATATATTTTTAATATTTCAATTTGAAATCTCATTGCAAGTTCTTTGCATCTTTGACTAGAAAACGCCATATAAAATTAAACAAAAATACAAAAATGTGTTGATAGCATAATTATAAATTCATATATCGTTGTCTTCAGAAAAAGAAAAACTCCCGCGAAAAGACAGCTAAAGCTGTCGGTTTGTTTTTCTCCATTAATTAAAAAACACGAATGCCCTCATTTTAGCCACATGTTTGCATTCAGTTATGTCACACATTTACCGTATTTTTGTTTTCTATCGTCTTATTTAACTAATAATTATATATTTATATTGTAACCAGATAATTCCAATTCGGAGGAGCTCACAACAAATTGCAGAATTTACCTGGAAAATCTGGAAGTTTCGCTCCCGTATAAATTGCATTGGAGGCTACATGCTGCAGCCTCATTTCATCCAGTTGAGGATCTCTTTTACACGAGAAGCGAGTGATAAAGATGCTGCTTTAGGCGATGATTCGGTAATTACGGGCTTGATAAACAACTGAGAGGCTGACACGTAACAAGAAAGTAAGATACGTCACGGCTCAATATTTTTTTTTAATAAAAATTAAAAGTCAAATGATCAGATTGATTGTTTTTTTTTTATTCAAAAAAAATATGGAACTGAACAATTACCAGAAGGAGCGAGTTAATGAGATCGAAGCGATCTCATCGATTTTCAAATTTACCATATCAACGATTACATAATCAGTGTGAAAAATCAATAATAATTTGATCCAATTAGCCTCTCTCCAGTAAGGTCTTGTTGGAAGAGATAAATTCTGTCTCGTCCATGGAATGGAAAAAAAAAATTCTTGTTTTTGATAATTTGGCTTTTTTTATTTGTAAAAATAGAAAAATCTACTCTCGTGTCCTATTATCTGATCCAACATAAAACGAAGACTATTCCCCAAGTGATGTACACAATTGCTGATTAAAAAACAAATAAGATTCTTTACGTGGCAGGTGGCATATGTTGTTATTTGACAACTGGTTGTTTATCTACTAACCAGTATCAAGTTAACATTCTCCGACCTTTGTGGGGTACAGGACAAAACTCTTAGTTCATTTTTAATTGATAAGCAAACCAAAATTCTTTATTTAAAAATAAAATAAAATTTCGTTCCAAAATATGTACTAATTTTTAATTTTAAAATTGGAAAGAAAATGATGTACACATTTTTATAATGTCTACAAAAATACTCAAATTTACAAAAGAATGAAGAAAAAATAACATATATGGAAATAAATTTGAAACTAGTTTATTTGCATTTTACTCACAGTAGCAATAAAGAAATAATTATGAAAAAAAATTTATTTAATTAAATGTTCTAGAAGATGTGTTTCTAAATATCTAAATCAACCTTATATAATTTTTTTTTTATTTCTTGGAAAAAAAAACTAAAAAACGCTATTTAAATACGATCCTTAATTGAAAGGAGAAAGAAAGATGCTTCTCACCTTTTTTTTAAGCACCTTGTGAGAGCTTTCTAGGCGCTTCTATAAGCGGATAAGAACTGGCCACAACAATTCTCGCCTCCAGTTCATCAAAAACTGCAGACACCATTGTCCTTGCATTTCCAAACTCATTGCATAGCCAATGGAGATGGACACAACAATCTAGTAGCAAAAGAAAGTGGTATGTATACCTCACTCTAATTAAACCTACGCTACCATAGAATCATTCCATATCATACTAGTGGTAGTATGAATTGAAGTCTTTAAAGGAAATAATTCTGTTTTAGCAATGAAATGAATTAAATGATTGGATTTCATTTCTAACCTATCCCACTTATTTGGAACTAAAATAAAAACTTGGTTGTTGTTGTTGTAATGAAATGAACTAAATTCGATGAAACCAAATAACAAACACTACCTAACAATAAATAAATAGCAAACCTTTTTCTTAAAACAGTACAAGCGACAAGTTCAATACATAGCGCATAATAAGTTAAAGAGATCTGAGCTGTGTTTTGAAAAGAATCAGACTTAGATCCAGTTTTTTTTATCACACTACACCACACGCTGGGGATAAACTACTGTGTGCTATTGATAAAATAAAAGACCTTAAAGTTGTTCTAAGCTTAGGGAAGGATCGATCTCATCTTGTAATTGGTGAATATCCTGTTCCAAATAAAATTTTCAAATATTAAAATCAACTTCATCTTTGTTTGCTAGTAAACATAATAGGTGCTTGCTTGCTTCTAACAATTTCCAATACCACAAAAATACCATTCAAAACAAGGTATTTAGTGATGTCACAAAATCAAGAATAGTTATTTAGCAAAACAAATAATAGCGACCACAAATAGAAACTGTCAATCTTGATATATTTCACGAGACAAGAATTTATGCTCAATTTTTTTTATTTTTTTCAAGTCTAGTTTTGTTAAAGATCTCTAGAGGTTAAAAAAAATTCAAAAATGAACACACCAAAATGATTCATCTTTCAACTTTTTAATAACTGAATTGAAAAATAAAAATTTAGAACATAAAACTCTTGGCTAGTGAAGTACATCGCAACAGTAATAATATAACAATATACTGGATCAAATTTGTTTATCAGACAAATGATATATATGCAACAGGGAGCTCACCTAAGCTTTTGTGATCCTATTTTTGGCTATATGCAACAGGGAGCTCACCTAAGCTTTTGTGATCCTATTTTTGGCTATATGCAACAGGGAGCTCACCTAAGCTTTTGTGATCCTATTTTCGGCTGCCATTGCCATTTCTCATTTATGATAATACTAATCAAGAGCAATTTCTCAAGCAAGCCCACAGTATCTATTAAGTTTGCTTTTAAATCTTTAAAATACTTATCAATCTAGTCCTTGTTGCTCATGTCCATGAGCAAATAAGAAAAGACTAAAGAGAAACCACTCGGGTTGCGGTGTTATGGTTTAAATGTAAGGGCAAAAATATGAACAGCATGAAAAGAAAAGTTGATTGCTAAACGATTACCTGTGGCTGGACAACCTGCGGCTGTTGCTGTTGCGGCTGCGAATCTGAGGTGGCATATGCTTGTGGCTGAGACAGTCGGTAGTAAGGCTCTTTAAGCTCAAGTTTACCTGTCGATGTCTGCACTACGCCTCCTTGATCAGCTCCTGGTCCCCATGTTTTTGCTTTTGTCGAAATACAAAGCCAAAAAAAATTTCAGGTGATAATAAATTATAAATCCAACATGTTCATGATATCTGCTACTAAGAGTGCTATCTTTTGGATTAGGCTAAGCTCTTGTAAGTAGCAAACAAACCACAACGAGGTGTTCGGTAATTTGAGATCCTTACTGCACCCGGCCATTTTGGTAACAACCATTTTTAGTATCATGAAGCTCAATTAAATGCAGATAAAACATAGAACATAAGCTAAAAATGGCACAGGTTTGCGAGACAGTAATCCTTAACCTGTATGTGAAACAATTTAGGCCTGGGATATAAAACCTAGGTTCATATATATAAGGACAAAACATGATAACAAAATTATCAAATTTAATTTTTGGCGCCGTGAGAAATTGAACAAAAAGCTGTCGAATTGGCCTATTTCTTGTGTGTACCAATTGAAGTATTGGTTTGAGTCTAACCAATGCTTCCTCACATCTTATTAAAAAGAAAAGTCAAAGAATTAACAGAAAGGTCGATATGGTGAGAGGGATTGTGCAAAGGCCTATGCTCGACAATTGACCTTGAAAGGAAACAAAAAAGGAAGAACCAAGAAAATTTACTTGATAAGGTAAGGTAGATGGTGTAACTCTGTGCACTGTGCGCAACAAGATGGAGGCGGCCAGTGATCTGCTGTCCGGCCATAACATACAACGGCTGCTGCAGCACGCACCGAAGCTGGTACCAGTGCGTCGTTGGAGATCCTGGCGATGTCGTTAGCCACCTCTGCACAGTGCTGCATTAAAAATAAACAACAAATAACAATACTTTTGTGCTATGTAATTTGTGGTGCATAGTATTTCAGTTTTCCTTGCAAAATACCTTCACCTTTTCTCCACTTTTTGAACATATTCTAAACCGGAAGTTTAAAAGAACATGAGAAACACAAATTAACATCACTAATTGTACCATTTGAGGCTTTTTGTGTAATTAGCATCAGTTGAGCTACATGATTAAAAAAATAAAAGAGATATTTAACTTGGCATTAGTTAACAAGGGAAGAGATTTTATTTGGTATGTGAAAATTCCTTGGGTGGTAAGCATGACAAAGTATATTTTTGTAATAATAACTAACCCACGTGTTCTGATGTTAAATTTACCTGCTCTATTGATTTAATTAAGTTAGACATAATAATATTTGAATCACTGATAAATATTTTTGTAAGATTAAATACATTTAACTTAATTTTCTAAATAATTGAATATAGTTTTCTATTAAAATTTGATAATGAAAGTGTTTTCCATATTGTCATTCTATGTTGTTTCATCATTCAAGTGTTATTTTCATACATATTGAATTAGTTATTATTTATTTGGTTTATTGTTCAATTCAAGTTTTATTTCCTGTTACAATGAATTTTAGAGTTTTGGTGTTTTAATGTATTTCGTTGTCATTATTCGTCCAATTGATACCAATGGAATATCAAAAGTTACCTTCCGTTAAATAATACATCAAACCAACAAGCCAATCCATGCACCCGGGTTCCGACCGAAGCTATGAAATTGAGAGGTATATCAAGCTCATAAAGGTCTTCCTCCTAACAAAAACCAAACAAAGCGTTAAACAAAAATTGTAAGACACATCGTAACAAGTTATAATTGGAATAAAAGATTACCTTCATACGGGTGAAATCCAGATTGTGAAATGTAGGCGGAGAAACCAATAACCTCGGGTCAAAGGCATCCACAACAGGCTGCAAGACATGGTTGATAGTTTTAACTATTAATTCAACGAGTATTTTATAGTCTTTTAAAGATGAGACCATTTATAATACTCATATCTAATAGCCAACAACTGCTGGAACATAGACCATCCTCAAACCTTTTTCCTACTACAAAAACACATTCAAAACAATTTTACAAAATATAATTGTAGGGCGCTATTTAAACACGACAAAGGGAATCTTGAATGTTAAATTCTATAATGAAAATTGTTGGGTGTTTTTCTTTTCTTTTGCAAAATAGGTACTTGTGTAAATGGGAAAAAGAAATGATGAAACAAACTAACAATAAACAATAGAAATAAAGGAAGCAACACACTTGAGAGAAGTATCCCTGAAAAGCGGATCCATGCAATGGGGTGAGGTCAACACCAAAAAAGTTCTGTTGATGCCAAAATAAGGCCTGTATACAAAATTATAGAAACTTAATGTTATCTCAAGCTAGATTAAACTTTAGCAGGTGCATAGACTTTTCTGGCATGACATGAGAATGATCTAGCATGACATGAGAATGATAAGGCGCCAGATTTTGGCCTTTTAAGTTTGTTTGGTTTGTCTTTTTGTATCCTAACACTTTAAGCAGCAAAAGGATGTTTTGAAACCATGCAATAAATAGATGGAAGTTGACTTTATTTGCAATGTCAACAATAATTTTAAGATATGAAGTTTAAGCCGCAAAAAGATGGCATAATAGCATGCAAATAAAAAAATAAAAAAATGTGACCTTATTTGCAACTTCAACGTAAAGATATTCATCAGAGAATGGAGCCATATGTATCCTGTTTAACATGATAAAAAAAAGTTGCTTACAATTCAGTACAAAACAAAAATCCGAAAAGAGGTGCAAACACAGACCCAATGTCCCTATCCTAAAGCATATGTAGAGTTATCAATCAGTGGCTGGACAAATACATGCAGATCAATATCAGTATACTGTTAAGTATTAACTATTAAAGAGGCAATATAAGATTAGTAGGGTCAAGAAGCCCTATTGTTTTTGTGCCCCAATCATGCTTCACATCCTTATCTCCGTTTTCAAAGTTCAAACAGTCGATCCGATCCGCTCAACATTATCTCCCTATTAAAATGTGCTTGGAGACCAAATTTTACATTTTTTGGAAATATTTTACTAATTTTTAAGATAGGTACAAAATCACTGTTTTTGGATGGTCCGCAATCTTCTGAAAAACAGTATAACGATATGATGTTGTATACCAGCTTTTTAACAGTGCTCGGGTTGTTGTAATCCAAATCCTTGGAAATAACTCAAAATTGTACCTTCCTAGTGTAGGAAACATTTTTCCACTGGGTGTTAGGAATCGATCTCTTGCTATTATATAAGACTCCAACATCCTTTCATTGACTAACAAGGTTCCTATGAAGTTCAATAGATGCATACTTTATAGCAAAGAATAAAAGACAAATCTCACAGGTCTAATTCACATGACCAAAGCAATTTCACAGGGTCATACCATGAGCTCTTATGGATAGGGGTGTTCATTGGGTTGGTTCGGTTAATACCGAATTAAAATAATCAAACCAAGATTTTATTCGGTTTTCAAAAATATAACTGAACCAGCCGTTAAACTTATAAGAATAACAACCGAACCAAAATAACCAAAGCAAAATTTCGGTTTGTTTGGACCAAAATAAGACAGATTAAATTTTAAAGGTCAAAACTCAATACATATGTATACATTTAATAATCATAGAAATAAATATAAATTATACATATAAGTCATTGACATTGCATACATTGTTCAATTACACACAAAACATGTAGATGTTCTAAAATATCCAAACCAAAATACAGGTTGATATTACATACATTATACATAAAAGCATGGATTTGAACCATATCGAGTTCGGCCGGTTCGGTCTTTTTGGTTTTGAAATATTAAACCGAACCAAATATGAAAAACCAAAGTAATTCCAAAATTCAACCAAACCGATCCATTGAACCATTTAACCAAACTTTTTTGCTTCAGATGAAAAACCAAATAAACCGGACCCAATGAACACTCCTACTTATGGAAACACAAACCCTAATGTCTGCACGTTTTTTTTTGTCATGTTAAGAGAAATCACTAGAAAGCAAATAAAAGAAAAGAAAAGAGTCAGAGTGTATACCCATAGGCTCAGAGATCAAAATATCAGCTTTCTCAGGCAACTCAACCTCCTCAACTTTCCCCTTAATAACCTTTTGGAATGTTCATTGTAGACCCACAAATTATCAGCACCAAATAATATCATAACTTAGATCAATTTGATATTTTGTACAATAAATTATTAAACCAGACCGTGATTCGCTGTCCCAAAGAAGGGTTTCCAGAAATTAGCTTCTGCGCATATTCGGCCATCTCAGATGCCTCTACAGCATATACATGCTTTGCGCCAGCCTGAACATAAGACATATAAAGTAGTAGAGTTTATAGAATAAAGCATGAAAATAAGGAAACTATTATGACCTGTTCAAATATCCTATCACCCCTGTATCCTAGCTTGGTCTTTGGTTTTGTAAAATTGTGAGCCTTCTATTTGGGAAATTTGAAAAATGACTTGCTAATTATCAGAAGAAAAGCCACCCATTCCATTACAATACTTTTAGTTTTATGGAAGTTCGTAAGTTTTTTACTTTCATTTCTAATTTTCATAACATGTACTACCAACACTACACGGCTAGTCAACAAAAATAACAAAAATAAATAAGTAATTTTAATCAAGTATTCTTTATTAGCTATGCGATGTAATGGATGACAAAGCTAAAAAATTTAGTTCTACATAATTTTTTTTTTCTTAACTTCATAAAACACCAGCCATTGATGGTCGATATATATTTCTCAAAATTCATGAAATAAATGTAACCGTCTACCTACCTGAGCAGCAAACAATGAAAGAATACCACTACCAGCTCCAACATCAACCACAACACGGCCTTCAAAATCCGATCTGTTCTCTATTACTGCAGCAAAATAAGTACCTGAAAAATAAAATAAATAAGGATACATTAGAACAATTGACTTTTGTAAGTAATCTTCTAGAGAAATATAAAAGCACGTTTCTAGACCTGTCCTAACAAAATCTTGCAGCATATTTTGCTGATGCAGTAATTGCCCATAATAATGGAAGTACATCTTGGCTGAGGTGGCCTCTATTTTACTGTCGAATTTGCTTTTAGAGGGAACTATCGACCCATTTTCCAACAATGCCTCTGCAAGAAAGAGTAAACAAATTAATTACTGTATAAGGTAAGAAAGGATAATAACTTGTTGTACAAAAAGCACATACCATCTTTTGAACTCCTGTTCTTCCATTTTTCAAAGGCTATACCAAAGCCTTTGCTTTCATCCTTTGTCTTAAAACCAACCTTAAAGGCTTTTGAAAATGACCTCTGAAACGGGCAAAAGACAAATAAACGCGCTTAAAAGTGAAGATGTTTTTGAGAAACCTTTAATAGTAAAAAGGAAGAACCAATTGATCCAGCAATTATTCTATTAAACAATCGGGAAATGTCTTCTGGGTTTCCAAGAACTTCTGGTTTCATCTAAATCGAAGGTTTCATCAACTTTGAATTGTTCAAAGCTACTAAATTTATAACTATATGAGAGGTACCAAAATAATAATATGCAGTATAATTATACCTCATCAGTAGCATTGCCTTCTGACTCTTCGTTAACGCACAACAAGTCAACAGGACCTACTCTAAATACCTACACAATCAAACACAATCAATTATAACATTATAAAAGCAAACTCCTTCACTGTCGTAATTTAACTGCAACTAAAAAAAAGTAAATACCTCTACAAAACACTGTCAATATCAGGCCTAATTTTTTGTACTGTGAATTATACATTTTGCCTCTAATGGCTAACAGCATGATTGCATCAGCAAGAATAAATGCAAATTTACATAAAATTCCACAGATTATTTCAGCTGAAAAGGACATTGTAAATTACAGTACAGAGTGAAACCGTCTGAATTCTTCTAACATATGTTGGATTCGATCTTATATATAAGAGATTACGACAATAGCCAGCTAATTGAAGATAGTGTAATTCTCTCAGCTCAATTCCAATCAACAAAGCATCAAAATTTATCACTACCTGAGTCGTTTCTAGATCGAGGTCGACCAAAGGATCGACTGAGACTGAGCCCGTTTGTACGAATCTCAGTCGGGTCTTGCCAGAGCTGTCGAGGGCAAAGACAGCATCCACCGGCGCGGCGGAGGATGAAGTCGCGAGATCGGAGAGAGTGACGGAGGGGAACTCGCTCGGAGCCTCCATTTTTCTCCCCAGGGTTTTAGGGTTTTGAGCAAGTACGAATCAAGTATATATTTGTTTTTAATTTAGAATAAATTATTTGCTCGAAATGAGAAACTGTAGGAGGAGGTGAGAGGAGCAGCCGCCAAAGTACCTCTCTTTAGAAAGGTTTTCGCGTCTCGCGTTGGAGCATTCTTTTTTTCTTTTTTCTTTTACAGTTTCACAGGAGGGGTGCATTCATGATCTACTACCACTCTCAATACATCTCTCTGTTCTCCCCCGCTCCTTTTGGGTTAATATATCGACAGATCATTCATAACTTCGTGCAGCGTACGGGCAATGGAACCAAAATGCGCTGTATATAACTCGTACGCTGTATGAAGCAAGAACTGCTCTTTCTATAATCTTTACCCCTCTTTTTGGTTTGAGCTTTTAATTGGGGTTTTGGGAAAGGCCACGTCACGTGGCACCGTAAATGGAATCAGGGATATAAAGCCGATCTTAGGTGTGGGTCCCGCATGTCAGTGACGTTCCATCACAGAGGATTTGGAATTAGATTCGGATTACTGCTACTTTCGTATTAGTGTAGAATTCATATCACCAAAGCGAACAAAATATTTCTGTTTAGATCTGGACCGTCCGATCGGAATGTGCACGACTATTAAAAAGGTCCCATACACCCCAATTCGGACCGGATTGGTGGAATTATTTTGTTACATCAGAGGATGTGGATTCGATGATATGGACCGTTAAAATTAGTATCTTAACTGTGAGCCGTCGGATCAAACTTTTATTAGCTATAGAGAGAATTTGTTGATCTATCTATTTAGAAGAGCTGATATATCGATACCTACAGGTTATCATCATCATATCTGTGATCTTTTAAGTTCATCTGAAAAGAGTTATGATTTAGTTTAAAAGCTCAGATAATTACCTCATTTTAGTAGTTGTTGATTTAGTTTTGAACCAAAAAAATTAATATTAAAAAGGGTCAGAATCGGAAAATTTAATGACAAGAGATTTTGAAGGGATTCCAGAGGATTAAATATTATAATATTTTATCATGAACCAGTTATGTTCAATAATAACAACAAATGAATGCAATGAAGACAGCGTCTGAATTGAAGAATTTGCTTTTTAATACTTAATCCTGTAACTAAAACTAACTATATAAATTCTCTCAAATAAAATAACTATAAAAAAATTGAGTGAGGATGCAATAAGATGCATATTAAACACGATCTATGTATGAAAATGTATTTGCAGACTAAATTTTATTTGTTTTAAGATTGTTTTACTACTTTGTAGATAGATAAAAAATCATATGAACTAAAAATTATGAACTATATGAAACTAGTTATCTTCTATCTGTCTACAGAAATAGTAAAAAAAAAAAACTTAAAAAAATTGTAGAAATAGCAATCTACATACATTTCACAAGGAGTTCATGTTTAACGGTTCAGATCTACTGTTTGAACTTTAAAAATAGAAAATAGAGATACAAATCCATATCACCTAATATGCATGTTACCCTAGTATCATTAAATAAATCCATGATTTTATAAATTTGTATTTACACGTTCTATTTTCTAATTGCCGTAGATTTAGTTATCTTAGCTTTTTATTATTACGTGGTTTAGTCTTAACAACTCTAGTTTATTTTTGAAGCTTGGATGCTACCAGTATTTGAAATTTATATGTTTTGTTGTTATCTTTTGGGTAATATGAAATGGACAATTGCTTTTTTTTTTTAAAAAAAAAAATCTATTTGCGTCGGTTAAAAAATCTGGGAATGGAAATCCGCACGCGCTGTCAGTTTTAATCGGGAGGATAAAATAAGATGGCATCTCATACAAAAACCTACTATGAGTTTTGGGCCAAGACTAGGACTTGTTTTTGAAACTTGATTTTATGGGTTGAAATGGCCCAAATTTTTATAGGCCCATTTTGCTTCTGAGGTGGAAATATATGTATGCATTCTATTTTTAACTATGTTCTGACTAATTATCACCCCACCATGACATGATAATAATCTTTGCTTAGATGTTATGACAAATAAAAAGAAACTTATTTTCATTGCAGAATAAAGTTAGGTCAGTCTAAGTAATTTATTTCAAGTTAGATTCGTTTAAGTTATTTTGTCTATGTTTAGTTGATAACTAAATTAAAAACTTTGGTTCTTACTTAGACCGTAGATCGTCAAACGCAGAATAGTTAGATCGGTCTAAAATGGCGTCATTCTAACATTAAGTTATTCTAAGTTATACCACTTATCTAGATGATTTAACTCATTCCATCTTCGGAGGTAGCTGTTAGTGTAAGAAGGTTTTTGATAGTTTTTCTTTCATGTTCAACCTAGGTGTTCTTAACTTTAAACATTTATCAAACAATAACTTAAACAACCGGCAGAATTGATTAATGAGATATTGTGGCAAGTTCGGTTCTTCCAGTAGCATGGAAGAGAGGGAGAAAAACAAACATGGTCTTAACAGGGATATGAAGGTGACTGGTATACATATGGTACCGCTACAGTACACGATAATCAGTAAGGAGAACAACCAAGGTTCAGGGATGCGGGCCAAATGTTTTATTAGTGATATGGATTTTTGGTTTTTACATTCTTGTTTTGCATGTTACGGCTCAACTGTTTTGAGCTTCTTTCAGTGTTTAGTTTTTTTAGTTTTTTTTCAAGCTCAAATGTTTGGTCTTGAGCTGCTTTCTGTGTTTTAGTTTTTCCAAGCTCAGTTGTTTGAGCAATTTCTTTCCGTTTTATTTTTGTTGGAATACTCTTGTAACTCTTTACCATTATCAATGGAATTAAATGTGGGCTAGACTCACATTTTTTCTCAAAAAAAACTTGGAATAACAACTTGCGCTTCTTTAACTTTATACTCCATTATTTTTGTTTGGTTGTGAAATAAAATTAGATTAGCCTAAAGTTAAAAGTTAAGCACGAGAAAAAAAAATGAGAAGCGGTCTTTCATTGATAGCAGGTTTCACAATCGAAATAAGACAAATTATCTAGATAGACAATTTAACTTAAGTCAGTCTAAAATTCAGCTTACATTATTTTATGTCAGTCTAACTATTTTGCATTTGACAGTATAAGTGAGAATTAAACTCTTCATTTCTCAGTTTAGTCATCAATCAAACATGAGTTCCTTGATTTAGTTCTCAATCAAACATAAACAAAGTGTGAACTGACAATAATTTGCTAAACCAAAATATTAAGGGTTAATACAATTATGACATTTTTCTAACACTAAACGTTTGAATCTTACTGATGAATTTGATTTCTTGGAAAATAGCTATAGAAACAGAATTATTGATTCGGTTCTTTCTAGTTTTTTTTTTTTGCTGAACAAAACTTTTTTTATGGTACAAACTTAACACTAGTATATTGTACTTTTTTTAATCATTTATTCGGATCTTTCTAATGTATGTTTTTTTTTTTCATTTTTTTTATTCCTGACAAAATAATTAACACATTTCTTAAAAAGTAGAAAATTCTGCAACATCCGTGTGAGAGAATATTTTTAAATTTTAGCTCCCCGGAGCAGATGAAAATAGAAATCGGAGTTGTTAACTAAAAAAATTCTCCATTTCACCAAAACACAAAAGAAAACATTAAAGAATACAAACGACAAATTCTAGAGTAACGAAGTAATAAAAGATGAAATTAATATACAATAAATAAAACCCACTCATTAATCCTCTTCTCTGTCAAGTATATCATTAAATCAACATATTTCCAACCGATTTTTTTATTAATAGGAAAATATTAATATAAATATCGTATTTGCGTAATGATTTTGATGGATTATGAAAAGTAGGAAGGATGTTGGCGGAAACAACGGCCCTGGGCTGTTACCACAAACAACGGACTGATTAAATCCCGCAGATTAAACCCTCTAAGTGATTAAGCACGAATATATGGGCCGTTGTTCAGAACAACGGCCAGAGCCCGCAAAAAAAAAAAAAAAAAAATCCAGGCCGTTGTCCAGAACAACGGCCACCGCGGGAAACACGTGCTAGCGGGTTGACTCACCCAGCGGCAAGTTTCAATGACACCTCGGCATTCCGAGAAGCAGATGTCAGCTTCTTCGGTACAACCAAACATTCCGATGATCCACTTGCTGTAGGTCAAGAGTACTCTTCAAAAGAGGCTCTCTACTTCGAAATTAGATATTATCACATCGGCAATAATATAGAAATAATAACTAGCGGTAGCAAAAAAATAAAAATAATTTTAACATAAAAAAAAATGATATATAACTCACATAGATTGAAGCTATAATTAACGATTCGAGAACCTCAGAGAGTTATGAGAAGTTTTGCACCGTGAAATAGATAGGTCCGCTGTCCCCGCATCATTAAATCTAGCATCAATCTATGACAATAAATAACATAGAAAAATTCGAAACTAAACTAATGATACGGGGGTCGACAGAACCAACATTTAATATATATTTTACAATACAAAACTCCACAACACTTTCAATAATAAATGATACAGCAAGAATTAATTGATACCTTTTATGGAAGAGAGATTGGATGATATTATTTAGAGATTAGTGGTGTGAGACATTAGCAGAGAGCGTCGGGTATTTATGGAGTGGCTGTCCGCTGGCTGAATTAACGTATTTTACTTCGGCCGTTGTCTCAAATCACGGCCCGCTTATTTTTTCCTTTTTTTTTTCACTGTGCTGCGTCTGGCCGTTAGCACGCGCATCTGTTTTCTTGGCCTACACTCTGGCCGTTGTTCTGGACAACAAAACAACGGCATCTATTTTTTTTTTCTGAACTCTGGCCGTTGTTCTGGACAACGGCCTGGATTTTTTTTTTTTTTTTTGCGGGCTCTGGCCGTTGTTCTGAACAACGGCCCGTATATTCGTGCTTAATCACTTAGAGGGGTTAATCTGCGGGATTTAATCAGTCCGTTGTTTGTGGTAACGGCCCGGGGCCGTTGTTTCCGCCAACGTCCTTCCTACTTTTCATAATCCATCAGAATCATTACGCAAATACGATATTTATATTAATATTTTCCTATTAATAAAAAAATCGGTATTTCCAAACTTATAAAACTAATAAGTAATTATATATTTTCTCTTTCTAGATTATATCATATTTTCCTAAGCATGCACTTCTTACGAGATTCATTGGAATTAGGGACTCCGTGCCTATTCGATCCCTGGGAATCCAAATGCAAAATAAAAAATATTTTAATTAATATTTGCATATATTGCATATCTCGAGTTCAGGTGAAACGATGTTTATTTGCAGTTTAATCCTTCGACTTCTGTCATTTTTCTTTTGGTTTAGGCGTGACTGTTGCGTATATGTTGTGCGAGGGAGGGAGTAAAAGAGAAGAATTCAATTTCTTTTAAGAAATTGAATTCAAATACGGACATAATTTAAAAATAATTTATTATAATACAAATAATATATTAAAATTTTGTTAATGGAAATAATAAATTCATATTTTTTTGAATAATTTGGATATAATTATGGAATTATTCGTAAAATTCATCGACTCTTGTTATATTCGTCGATCTGTTTGAGAAATGATGAAAGAATATAATATGACATTATTCAAAAATTTTATTATTTTGAAATATATAATATTTACAAATTGCTCCCGAAAAGTCTTCTATAAGCATACATCCTATACCTTCTCTTGACATATATAATATTTACTATCTTTTTCTCAAAATTAGGTGCAGCATAAGTCAAATATGTGGTGCTCTCCACACCTTATCTTGAAATTTAGAATTTATATATCCATACAAATGCACCGCACTAGGACATGAAAATAATATTTCAACTACACATGATGTTGAAAATATTTGTGGTCCATCAATCGGTCAAATGGCAAGAGAACATAATTTCCAAAAATAAAGAGTAATTTTATATATTTATCCGAGCAAAAAAAAGGATACTTTAGACTGAAAATTAATAACATAAGCACATCGCATGATATAAGAAACCAGTTTAGTTTTAGATACAATAAATTAATTAATATATAGCTGTTGTCATACAACAAAAGAAACTAAACACCAAATACTCAGAACAACAAAAATAAATTCAGCTTATTTCCACAAATATGTAACAGATATTCCTTTTGCATATACACCCTCATAAAACTCTGAATTTGTTAATTTGTCTGCCACAATACACAAACAAGTGATGTTTTTTTTTTTCAATCAAATCATCTTTTAAATATCATGCAAACTATAGATTTTAAAGAGGAAATGCACACAAAAAGCAAAAACAATACAGCCCTATAGAAACCTTGTATATATTTTAATGCATGCTTAGTTGCGGCATTGACTGATCGCGTTACAACTACGGCTGTAGGGGTTAGCGGAGGCACCGGGCTGGCAGTTGTAGTAGGAGGCACCACGTTGGGAGCAAGGAACGCTGTCAGCTCGCAATGCGCCATAGCTGATGTAGCCATCCGTGCCATCGAGCGCGCGGCGGGGGATGCTGCCAAATTCCAACTCGGTGTCATCACCTAATCGCCTCGTTTTGACCCAGTCCATGTCGCTGGCAGACACAGAGTACATGGCAAATGCTAGGAGGAGGAGGAGACAAATGGTGGTCTGTGTTGTGGTAGTCATTTTTGAAAGAAATTCTTTTTTTGTGTTATTGTATCAAATTTCTCTCTCCAAAGAAGTATTAATTGGGTGTTGAAAGTTTTAGAGAAGTTTATAGAGAGAGAGAGAGAGAGAGAGAAATCAGTTAGAGGGGGTGGTTTGATTTTAAAATTGAAATGGGTGTTTAGAGGTTGGAGGGGAAATTTTAATTTGGTTTGCTTGTAGAAAGTTTCAAAAGATTGTCGTGTTGACTTTGAAATTTGAATACGTTAGTTAGGAAAAAAAAAGCATGTATAACCCTGCATTTTGTGCTATTCTTATCTTTGTAATCAATAAGTTCTCCAATTTTGACAAGAAGTTCTCAAATAAAAGTCTCAATACACCTTATAAATATGAGCGGTCAAGCAACAAACATTAAGCCATGAATATTTATATCCTATATTTATTTATTAAATTTGTATGAAAGCATGTTAATTTATAAGAAAAAGAGGCGCAGGTTGAGATGCTTTATAAAGCACCACTGACAGGTGTTTTGGCTTCAAGTTTTAATTTGAAATGATCTATCAATTGGAATATTTTAAGAAACTCAAAATTATATTATTTTGTATTTTTTTATTTGGATAGGAATAAAATCAATAGATTTCAATTTTCTGAACCGTTTAATAAAGATGATTTCTAGCTATTTCACAAAAATAAAATTTAACTTATAATGAAATATATGTTAAGAAAAAAAAGTTTCGTAATATATATGTAATGTGCAATAGTATATTTTTTTTTCATGTAATTCTAATTCAAATGTATTAAGAACATGTATACTTCAAAATTTTAAAAAATTGTTAGTTAACAAGTTTAAGAGAAGGAAACCTGAGTTCAGATGTCATGAATGAGGTCTTAATTTGTTATAGACAAATAAGCAATAATTGAAAATAGCAATGTGTACATAAATTTTTAGAATAAATGATTGGTTAACCAAATGTATTTAAACTACCAAAAAATAATGTGTACATAAACCAACAAATATTGAATAATCTATCATTGAGGATTCTTCTGCAAAACTTTAAAAAAAGCGGTTGATTAGGTCCTTTATCCTTCATAAATTAAAAGAGATAAAGACAGCTCTTCTTCCTTTGTTGAAGTAGTCTTACTTATACTTAATAATATTTTTTTTCCTATATCTAATTATTTACTATTTCATTACATATTTATTTAAAAGAGATAAAGATTTGTTTTGCTTGAAACGGGAGCAATGAACGTGTGGACCTCAACCAACAAATGCACTCAACAAAGGGGCTAAAACGAGTAGAATGCAAGGCATTAATTTCTCCAATTTTAATTTTGGGTAGTCCAGAACTCCAGATTGCATTTGATAAACACTTAATATTATTATTAAGTAAACCTTGGATGCATGAAAGCGCAGAACCCAGAAAACTTTTAACTAATTTGTCTCGGTCTCATGGATATTGGATCAAATTCAGTTGATATTTGAAATATGCTCACTTTATAATTCATACAAACTTACATTGAACATTGAACGATTTGAATCTAACTTAACATGATCAGATACTTTAATTACCTAATCTGAATTCATATCCGAAAAGTCTTTCAAAATTTTGACACGAGCTTTCAGGCAGCATGCTTTTCCCGAATAGATGGTTGTTACTGGTCGAGGAAATTGATTTTCTTCATAAATTCTCAAACATCTGCCATAATTTTTTTTTTTTAAGTTCGCAAGTTTGAAATTCAATATTAATTGAGATTTATGAAGAAAATATACCTAATTTTTTCTTTCCTAAAAAAGAAGAGATTGTTTGCTCCTTATCACCATTGTAAGATTTAATCATGTAATGCACACCCGATAAATCTTATAACGCCATTCATATACCGAAACGATCATACTTAATTAAGGCATTTATATTAAATATTTAAAACTGAAAACTTACATCACTTTGTATATGAAAAAAAAAATTCAATGAAAGCAAAATTAGTATTACAAAAATAACAACAAAAATAAATTATAGCTCAACCAAAAACATTCTTTATCAACACATCTAATTACTAATTCAAACAAAAAGGTACACACAAAGACATACATTTCTCAAACACATATTACATGTACAAGCACCTCTTGACGATATATACTTCGACATCGAAAATCCAACCAAATGCCAAAACATAATAATGTAATTTATTTTGCCTTCTACCGTTTAGTTTCGGCATTGTGTGATCGCCGTGCAACTGCGGGTGTAGGGGTTGGCAGTAGCATTAGGTTTGCAGTTGTAATATGAGGCGCCAATAACTGAGCACGGCACACTATCTGCTGTCAGTGCACCATAACTGATGTAACCTGTTGTAGCATTAGTGTCATCTAATCGCCGTTGGTTTCCGGCGGAGGCGACAACAATCATGACAAGAAAGAAAAGAACGAAAATGGTGGTTTTGCTTGAGGAAGCCATGACTTGATCAGTAAGTACAATCAAATTTGTTCTTGTTTTTATAGGATGGAATGGAGAGAAAGGAATTGAATGCATGTAAATAAATAATTGACAGATTCAGTTTTGGGCAGAGGAAATCAATTATGAAATATAATTAGACTATGTTGATTTGCTTATTGCACGACACTCAAGTATGCTCACCACGTAATTTTGAACACGATCCAGGAAATATTTTAATTAAGTTTGAACTTGTTTATTTCTTTTCTTTTGTAATAATAATTTTAATATTACAAGAAACTCATCATGCATATTTGTTATTAACCTTCCAAGGATCAATAAATGTAAACTTTTCTATCAGCAATTGAATTAGATGGATATTTCTTTACAATGTCATGTTTTAGTTTTTTGTTCTCTTTAAAATGTAATTTTTTTTTCCTACTACTTGAAAAGGAAAAGAAATATATTACAAAACATAGTCTTCAATTGTAAATATATATGTTTATTTTATAAAAGTCATGAAGAAGTACAAAGGTAAGAAAAGATGCAAATGATGAAATACACTTGGGACAAAATCTTGGTTGTCTTTATTTGGGTCGAAGGTATATATTTGTTTTAAAAAGAACCTGTTAGCTTTTGCTTTAATATAAGAGGATAGAACGTGAGCAGCACAACCGAGAAATTCATCAGTAAAAAGTGTTAAATGCAAGGCACTATGTCAGCTTTGATTTTGGATCCAACTAATCTTTAATTTTAGATTAACAAAGGAATAATTAAAAAAAAAAGTAAAGATACACCCAAGTTTGAATCAGCCTTTGATTTGTTCAATGCCAGTACATGCATGCGTGTAAGCTTTAACTTTAGTCGTCATTTCAATTCAATATGTTTTAGAATTGAGTTAAAAAAAAAGTTGTGAACTTAGGAACACCCTAGTTCTACTCTATAATATAATATATATAATTTTTTTATAATTACTTAATCGAGTAATAGATACTAAATGGACTTTATGTACCCTTACCCATTAAGATAACAAAATTTTTCTTTACTCGTATCCTATAAGTTTACAAAAAAAAAATCTTACTCATACCCATCTTATCGGATACGGGACTGATCGGGTAAATGGATAAAAGAGTGCCGTTGACACCCCTATTCATCGCGTATTTAGTTTATGATATATTTATTAAGAGGAGGATAAATCTTTATCTTGTTAGATTGTGCAATAATCTACTTGTCTGTTTGACTAGATTTGTAAAATATATATAAATTGAATTTTACAATTTTCTTGTCTTGAGATATTGTGTAGGTATGAACAATAGAAGGTCCAAGAATTATACATCAATGATGAAATAATAAATTGTTATGCACTATCAAAGATGTCGTCATGGAGCACAAGACATTAGACAGCAGAAGAATCATATCAAGATTAAGGATATTAAATCTGTAAAATTGGTAAAATAAACTTGAGAATGAACTAAGTGAGGCCTACCGTTGCAACGGTTCAGGAACCATTATAACAGAATAAATAAATTCCCTACTGGTTGTGTGACGAATTAATTTGATTGGAACCACACCAGACGGTAGATTATCTAGGGACTACCGTGATGGCTACCGTCACCACGGTACGTTTACCGTTAGGGTTAACGGCATCCAAACCTGACGTAAGTTGACCAACCGTTATAACGGTAGGGCCAAATTACTTCTTTTTTATCAGCTTTCTATAAAATAGAAGCAATATCCAAGTTTGGATTATCACTCTAGCTGTCTCAAACTTCAATATTTCAAATTCTCAGATCTAGAAAAAATAATTGTTACTTGTGCACTTCAACTTCAATATTCAGAATCAATTTCAAGTTTATTCAACCAATACACCAACTATTAGAGTGATCATGTGAGATCAACATTTTACCTTTGAGCCTTAATTGCTCGCTTTGTTATTCTTGAGCTGTTGTGCTCGTGAGCCGATTTCATGCTCGGGCCGTGTGATTTCCTAGAAGCTTGTAAGGGCTCACCGATTCCGCCTGGTACTTATTTCTCATTAGGTAAAGAAAGACGCGACAGCTCGAAGGTTGCGAGCTTCGAAGACGTCAGGACTAAATTTCGTAAACAACTCTCGTGTCAAGTGTCTCTAAACTCTATTCTTTACTTTACTATTTTATATTTTAGTTTAGAACCAAATTATTTGAATTTCCATCAAGAATAATTTTAAAACACATTATGGACTTAAAACTTAGTTTAAAAATTTAAAAATGTCCTATTCACTCTCCCGTGCATTTAGGCACCATATTTTTAAAATTTTAATTAAACTGTCAACGGACAATGATACAATGATAGAAAGATTAAATAGTAAAATAAGCTGTAATATATTATTGTGATAGAAAATGCTACATAAAATCAACGAATGAATTTTTCCATCAACATTGTGCGGTCTGTGCACTAATTCCAACTTGCAAATTTTTAAAATTTTCAATAAAAGGTCGCAAATTATTGATTGTGCAAATTAACAAAGCAGGATAAGCTTACGACCGATATAATTTATTCAACCCTTTGTAAATAAAAAACATCAAAATAGCATGATTCTAATTATTTTTGGTTGTATGTTTGTTGATGCTAGCTCAGTTTCAAATGTTAAATCCAGTTAAATATGTTTTCAAAATGTTTGTCTCGTATGGACAAACAATTCAAGTTCAATATTTGAATAGATTTGATGAGCATGTTGATAATCTTGCGATTTTTTCTTGGATATAAAATAATTTTATAACCATTAAATATTGATTCAAACTCTGTCTCCATTACATAATTTATAATTGTGTTTCCTAAACAAAGCCTAAAAAACAACGCTCTTGATAGAAATTAAAGTTGGAAATATACTGTTCATCTTTTAAACATGGTCTAATTTAATTGAAATTTCTTTATCAATCTAAAACTGCTGAAACTTAAATGTTGAGGTTAAATCATTTTAAAATTTATTCAAGTTTGATACACATCATATATTTAAATGATATAGAATGTATTTGAAATTTTAAGTTTTCATTTCTGAACAAGACGAGAGTTCGAATGTTTTTATTTTTTGTGACTCCATCCTACTTCCATCTAATAACAAAATTCTAAAACTTATATGTCAAAATAAAATTGTTAGATGTTATTTATATTACTCTCTCTCTATTCACATAAAAATAATCACTTTTTAGTTTTATTTTTGTATGAATCAAAATGTTGAAAAATCAACATTCAGAAACTATTTAAACTACTTACGTTAATGTATTCTTGCAAGCTTTTTATTGCAATCAAAACAAAGTTTAAATGTCATAATCTTTTTATATATTTGTATTGAGAATGATATTGATCATATCTAATAGTTTTATTTTTATATGTTATTGTATAAAAAACGAAGACAATTGAACATTTCTCCTTTAACAACACTATTTAAAAAATATTAAAATAAAAAAGTAAAACTACTAAACTAGCGTGTGCTTTGTTCATCAAAAGAGTATAATGAGCATAAGCTTCAAATTTATTGAATTGATTTCAAACGACAAATCTAAGCCATTGAAACCAATCTACTTCACGAAGATGGTTTTAGCACTCGGCTCTGTACTAAATAAGTTCGAAAATTAAAAAAAAATTAATCTGCATGCATCACTCGTAAAGTATGTCGATTTTAACGGTTTGAATTCGTCATCTGAAACTAATCCGATAGAGTTTAGAATTGTGCTCACCAAATCCTTTAATAAAAATAGTACACATTAGCTTTGCTCCATAATGAATATATATCATAAGAGATGATTCTAGAACTTAAAAGGCTGTACACGGACAAAACATGTCTATAATAGACTAATTAAGAATTAAAATAAACATTAGTTTGAGCTGATCCAGGGAAGGGTTCTTGGTAAGTTAATCTGGTATGGTATCATCTCATTTTCGCCGACGATTTAGGAGCATCATTTAGACATATAAAGAATATTACAGTTGTGCACCTACTGGTCAACAGTTTAATTAGACTTGGAAGCTTGTACCCTACAAATAATATTTTTATTTCATTTGTAAATGATTATTAATTGCAAAATAAAGTCAACATTAGGGTCCCATCATTAAATTCATTTGGACATATATTTCATCCTATAACATGGAACCGAATTCTCTGTCTCTCAGGGGCAGGATTTTTCTGCCCCTGAGTCACTGATATATGGGCCCGCAGCAAAACTAAACCAATATTTAAATGTTTAAACTCGTCTGGACCTATGTGTTAGCCATACTGGGAGCAGGAAAATCCTGCCCCCCAGAGGGCAGATGATCTCTTTCCCTATAACATAGCAAGAACACACAAGAGGTATACATTATCACATTCTATTGTATTTATTTTTGAGTGTGACTATGGTAATATATATTACGGATCTGACTCTGCAATGGATTAATATCTAAATTAAAGTTTAAACAGCAGATTCGAACTGCTAAACACGGTCTTTGTATGAATATATGAAAATGTATATACGTACCAAATGTTATATTTTTAGAATTTTTTTACTATGTTTTAGATAGGTTGAAAGATAATTTTTTTCAGATGGTCCATAATATTTAGATCAAGTGATTTTCTACCTATTTAAAATAATAATTTAATTTTTTAAAATTTAAAACTTGGTCTCCAAGTACAATTTCATATGAAGATCATATTTTAATAGTTTGAATTTTAAAAATAGAGATGTATCCATAGTATAAGTTGATCTGTAATATGCATATTATCAGTCTCACTCTTTAATTTTTGTTTTTGTCTCACCATGTGATATATTTTTTTGAAACACCTTAATTAATATTGTTATTTTTAGCTCAACGTTTGTTCATAGTGTCTTAATTAATTTTTTTACATTTGTCTTTCTACGGTTAATTTGAACACTATCGAATAATTACAAAAGAAATAGTCACAATATTCAATTCTGCAATTGAGGTCACAGGTATATGACCAAAGCCAAAATATTTTTTAGGGATACAAAATCATACTAACTATTAACAATATAATTATCACATAAAAAATATAAAGTTATAATTATAGGAGTCACAATAGAACAATTCTTATATATTTATGGGAATCAAATATAATTTTTCTTAAAAAAAATGCTTATGTAATATCAAATTACCACACATATACATGTACAATTAAAAAAATGGGAGATGTTGCACTCCATTTTCCTAAACTAAACCCGTCCGCGATATATCGCAAAATCCGATTGATTTTTTTTTTCATAAATATTTAAAATTAGAAAATTTTACTCTATTTTATCTCGGAAAAAAAATGTAAAGTTTTCAATCGTCAAGAATTAGCTAAACTAGTACATTCATGTAAATGAAAAGTTACCACATTAATGTCAAGAAGAGACCCTTACCACTTTATTTTTTTTTAGTAAAGTTGGATATAAGCCACCCAACTATTTAATATTTTTGTTATTACAATAAAAAAAAAAATTCTTCATTAGAATTTCAAACTCATAACCTTTTATACAGAGACCATGTGTCTTTGCCACTAGACCAAAGGCTAATTCTTAACTCTTATCACTTTTTATTTATAATAAAAGAATAAAGATATATATATCATTTATTCTTCATACATCACACAAATTACATTTTTTTTTTCTTCATTTTAACTTTATTATCCGTGTATTTTATGAAACTAAAACATCGCAATCATTATCTTTGCCCTAATAAAAGACACGACAAACATTATTTGAAGTCCCAAAATGTCTAAATCACCAACAATTTTTTTGGTGTTGAGTCTGTTTGAAGACTCTAGACCTGATAAACATACAAATCATATCTCTGAAACAGATAAAGTGTTACCTAAATATTTAATTAGACTTGGTAATGCTTCACTAAAAAAGTTATTAGGAATTGACAGTACATCTTAATATAACTATATACTTTAGTACAAATTGTTCCTCTCCAATTTGAACTAAATGAATTTGAAGGTCTTGAGATATGAAGCGGTAGCACAGTTGGTTAAAAGAATTTTTTTTCAGAACTGTAATTACTCAAAGGACGAAAATTTGAATCTTGCTCATGACTTCATAATTTTTGCGAAGCTTTTCCTTTTTTTCATAATTTTTGCGAAGCTTTTCAAAAAAGGAATTTGAAGGTCTTATATCAAATCTAGCATTTTAGCCTGTCAATTTAAATGGAGCAGTTGAACCAATTCGAATCAACTTGAATTGGATGGATATTGTAGGAAATAAACAGTTTATTGGACAGTCCGATGTAAAATTGATCGGCCCAAATTTTTTGAAACATTAAACACTCTGACGCTTTCTATTTTACTTTTTGAGATGTGTCATAATTTTAAATTTGGATTTTTTTTAAAATAAATTATTTTTAAAAAAAAAAGCGCAAAAAAAAAAGAAGGAAAGATGGAGGGCAAAATTGATATTACAATGAAATCTCCAGGGCAAGTATATTTGCCTTATCATTGGCAGCTAAGGAATCACTAAATATTCTTACGATCTGCAGCCCGGTACAAAAAAAAATAATAATAAAAAAAATAAAAAATAAAAAAAAATGGCAACAATTATTTGCTATTACTTCAAGTGTTATGCAATGTTCGATTTTAATGGCGATTTTAATGGCGACTGAAGAGAAATAACTCCCACCAATCTAGAGCTTGCGAATCAATGAAGAAAACCTGTCCAATTCAACCAATCCACTACTGACAAATTCTCTGGTTCTTCATTCTCTATCAAACAAACACTCTTACATTTTGTTCTCAAAAATCCAGGCTGCATTTATTGCTTGAAAACTGTGGTTTCTTTATTGTTATAACCCTTGAATTCTACCCCGTAATAGTTCTGTCTCTTACCTACCTCAACCTCTTAAATCTCTAATACCCAAGGTTTTCTAAAAAAACAAAGAACTAATACAAAATACCCTACTGCAAACCAAACCACAAATGGAGAGAAATTTCCCGATAAACCCTCGTCAGATTCTGAGGGGATGTGTATACCTCCAAACAAACAGTGTGTATGACTACATTGTGGGGGGTTTGAAAAATTCAATAATGTTTAAAACAATAGACTGGAATCAAGATGGTAATGGTTGCATAAGAGAAGTGCAAACCAGGCTGGCTGAACAATATGGGGGTCCATTTGAAAGGTTCCAACAGTGGAGGCGGTCCCTTAATGTCTATGCAATACAAATTCCACATGAACTGCCAAAAGAAGAGGTGATACGTGAAAATAGACACTGGTGTGCTGAGACAGGTTGGGAAATGGAACCATGGGACATCACCAAAAAGGCATATACTCAACAAAAGCTTTTTAATGTCCATATCAAAATCACTGGTTTCCCAGCGGAATTCTGGCACTCCACCTTCATAAACAGGGTTCTAGCTGAATTTGGAGATCCACAATACATCAGTGAAGAAAATATGTGGGGAGAGAACCGCACAGAGCTAAATGTAACAGTGGCAAGCATTGATCCAAAGAGAATACCATTCTCAACAATGTTACCTTTCAATGAGCTATGGAAAGAATGCTATTTCCAAATAGTTGGCTGGGAATACATTGGTGCACAGCCGCCAGAGGCTAGATATGAGGCACAACCACATGAAGATGCACGCTCATCACTAATTGCTGCACATGAAAGGCTCATGCACTACCAACCACAGAGGAGCCCTCCACCCTCTTCCTCCTCCTCAACAGCCGGGTCTCAGACAGGGGAGCACCATGCACCGGTGAATCAATCATAATTAAACACGCTCACCGTAAACCGAACCCGGGTAACCCTAAACCAGAACCAGGTCTTACTCACATAAATCCTAAATCACCCCCTACACAAACCTGCAATGTGAACAGATGTGAATTACAGAAAGTACTGGAGATAGCCAAAAATTGGGATGCCCTATCTGAACCCAAAGAAAAAGTGGCAGTTACAATAGGGGAGGTCACTGTGGTGTGTCCAAACATGCTGATTGGCACGTTATATGTAGGATCTCATGCAGTAAGTAGGCACATACAATCTGGGAGTCTGAAGGAAAACCAAGTAGTACAGAGTAGTAGAATCATAAAACACAAAGAAGGCGAAACCCATAATACCTTTACAAAACAACCTGACATAGAAACACAGAAAACAGTACAAGAACAACCCACTCTGGCACTACCCAAAAAACAGTCATATCACCTTTTAGCACAAGAAAGGAATGTTACAGAAAGCAGACAACCTGCAACAGAGGAATCCGTTACAACACCAGCTTGTAATAGACAAGAGGAAAGGAAAACCTGGGCTAGGAAAATAAATGGGCCTCAAGAAACAGATCGTAGTAATAAAAACAAAAGTACAAATGAAGAAGGGGAAGGACAGTCCAGCTGGTATAATGCAAAAGACAGGAAAATAGAGCCCAAAAGCGAAACCTGTTTTAAACAACATTTAAAGCCACCCAACCACACCGATATCTTAAAATTAGATAAAGCCTATAATAACAAAGGAACATACACCCCACCACATCTCCTCCAAAGCTTAAAACATAACCAAACAGAACCCATAACCATGAACCTTTCAGATGAGGCTTTCATTGCAAAATTTGCAGCACTCACCCCAGCAACACCAGTTACATTGCCGCAGGACACGATCAATACGTGCGACTGGACACTCAGTGCGCTCGCCATGGTCATCACTGACAGAAATGTCATAGAGGCCAATTTTGAAAAAACAATGCTCAAAGCATGGGGCATACATCCACAGACTGAGATAACCATGATAACCAAAAACACATTCCTCATTAAATTTGTACTGGAGAACGACTTGCTATATGTCCTGCATAGGGGACTATGGAACTATAGAGAGGATGCAGTGGCAACCAGACGCTTAAATGGCCCATCAGACCTTGAAGAACCAACAGTAGAAAAAGTGGAGCTCACCACGCAATGGCATAAGATCCCAGTAGAGGCTGTGAAAAAGAAAGGAGTACAGATATTGGCGGAGAGACTAGGGACACCAGTATCAGATGTCACTGAGCTATGCATAGCAGGTAACCGGTGTTATAAAATTAAAATATTGGTACCGGTCAATGAACCTCTAAAAGACTATCTGGAAGTAGAGCACCCAACACTTGGTACCTTTACAACCTATATTGTGTACGAAAGAGTAAATCGGATCTGCTTCTACTGTGCAAAACTGGGACATGACCAATACACCTGTGGGGATAAGGCAAGGATGAAAAGGTTGAGTGTAGACCCCAGATTTAAACACAAACCCGAATTGCAACAGTATACAGAAAACAAGGTGGGGGGGTGGATAAATAACCAGAACCTGTTACCTTTTTCGGGTAGAACCAGGGATGGAGCAAATTCAGGGGAGAAAACAGAGAAAGGGGCCGCATCACAGTCTCAAGACAGTAGCAACAATACAGAGAGAGGTCACAGGCCTAGGGGCGGACTCGAAATGGATCTCAATACTGTGGGACATGAACAGGATGAGGAAGTAAGGGTGAAAGGAAAAGAAAAAGCTGATCAAGAAGTGAATCAAAACCAAACAGGGTCACTAAAAAGAATGAGCTCTTATGTAAGGGCAAATCAGACTGAAAACAGTCTGATGGTGATTGAGACAAACCAGGCTACCAACATGGACTATGGAAATCAGGAGATTACCGAGGTCCGTGCAACCAAAAAAATAGCAGTGGAGGCGAGTCACGGACCGTCTCCACCAAATCAATGAGTATCGTATCATGGAACTGCCGGGGAATTGGGGGCTCCCGGAAGCAAGAGTTCCTAGCATCACTTCTCCGATCGACACAGGTGAATATTTGTTTTCTCACTGAAACCAAATGCTCGTTCCGAAAATCAGTAAGAGTCTTTGAACATTTGCCGTTAGAAAACTTTTCCTTTGTACCGGCTATAGGTCGGTCTGGAGGACTTTGCTTGATGTGGGATAGAGACACCCGCGTCCAAGTAAGAATGAAATCAAGATACTTGGTACATGCAATAGTGACACAGGTGGATGGAAAGGAATGGGAATTGGTAGGGGTGTACGGGGATCCAAATCATACCCGTAACCCTTACATTTGGAAACAAATTTTACAGATCATTGCAAAAGGTGGCCCGGTATGTGTGTTGGGCGACTTTAATGCGATTGCGGATGCAAGTGAAAAAGTAGGAGGAGATCCGATACTCAACAAAAACAATCGGGATTTCAAAAACTTTCTCTTTGAGGGGGGCCTAATAGATTTAGGCTTCAAGGGACCGGCTTTTACGTGGACTAATAAGAGGAGTGCATCAGAGGCAATTTTTCAGCGGTTAGATAGGGTCGTAGCAACTGTAGGGTGGTTGCAAATGCATACACAAGCATATGTCAATCACCTTCCAAGGTTGCACAGCGATCATGCAGCGATACTATTGAGGTTAAAAAATAGAGATTTGAAAAAAAGAAACTTTAAGATGGAAGCATGGTGGTTCGAGGCAGAGGGATTTAGAGAGGCATGGGAAGCCGACTGGAGGCAATCAAGGAATGTACAGTGGCAGGAGAGGATAAAGAAACTAAACTCAAATATTCAGACTTGGGTAAGGCATCATAAATCCCCACAAAATAGGCTAAAGGAGGCCAAACAAATCCTTCTCACAAACCAAAGTTTGCATCCAACAGCCCAAAACCAAAACCTAGAAGAAGAATGTTTGAAAGAAATTGACAAGGCCGAAAGAGAATTGGAATTGTATTGGAGGCAGAGAGCAAAAACCCAATGGGCATGTGAAGGAGATAGGAACACGGGCTTTTTCCACACAATGGCAACAAATAGGAGGAGACACAATTTTATTTTGCGAATAAAAAACCAGCTGGGCACATGGGAAACAGAGGAAGCAAAAATACGAAGGGTGTTTGTTGATTATTTCAAAGAGCTGTATAGCCCAGCACAGGGGCAATTCGCACCAGAGGCCCAAAATTTCTTCCAGCAGCTTGGACCTGAGATATGGTGTAAAATATCACAGGCAGATCAGATAGGCCTAATGCGGCTACCATCGCAGACAGAGGTAAGAATGGTTCTGTTTCAGATGGGCCCTGACAAGGCTCCGGGCCCAGACGAAATAACAATCAGATTCTTGCAACAATATTGGGAAATAGTAAAAGACGAAATTGTACACCAAATACAATTAGTTTTTTTAACAAAAACCCCGCCAAAAGAATGGATGGCAAGCCATATAATTTTGATACCAAAGGTGGAAGAACCAATGCTACCAAAAGACTTTCGACCCATTACGGTTGGCAACGTAATGTATAGGTTATTCATGAAGATACTAGCATCAAGACTACAGACACATATGGGTAAAATAATATCAAATTCACAAACGGCATTTCTAAGAGGGAGAAGCATTGCGGATAATGCAATCCTAATTAGAGAAGTACTACATTCATTCGGGAGCATGGAATATAAGGAGCAAGCTTTTATGCTAAAAGCCGACATAGCAAAGGCTTTTGACACTGTGCAATGGCCATTTGTTTGGGAAGCCATGAAGGCAGTACATATTCCACCTGATTTCATTCAAATAGTTCGGACATGTATGGAAAGCAGTAGAGTAACGGTGTTGTTAAACGGTCAAGGAAATGGTTTCATAAAACCAAATAGGGGACTCAGACAAGGGTGTCCGTTGTCACCCTTTTTATTTATTTTGGCTATGGAAGGGCTCACAAAAAAGATACAGAAGGGAGTGGAAAATGAAAATATCCATGGGATAAAACTGACACAAACAACCCCGATACTAACTCACACAATATACGCGGACGATTTGGTTATAATGGGAAAGGCAAAGAAAGAAGAGGCAGAGAGTTTTAAAAGGCTGTTAGAGATTTTTGCAAAAGCATCAGGACTAGAGGTAAATCCAGACAAGTCAACTGTCTGGTTTAGCAAAGGATGTAAAGAGGATACAAAACAGGAAGTGTTAGCAGTATGGCAAGCAAAGGTAGCAGAGGAAAAGGAAAGATACTTGGGGGTGGTACTGTCTCGGGGTAAAGCACAACAAAAATACACTGGAGAAATGATAATTAGAAAGTTCCAAGATAAACTGGCAGGATGGAAAGTTAACCTAATGTCACATGCAGGCAGGGTGGTTATGATCCGTTCAGTACTGGCATCAATACCAGTATACTATATGTCAATAGAGAAATTGACAAACAAAACAGTGGACCAGTTAGAGAGCCTGATGCGAAAGTTTTTGTGGGGTAAAGTCGGTAAGGACCGATACATGGCAATGGTGGCATGGCATAAGATTTGTGAAAACCAAGAAGATGGCGGTTTAGGGATACGCAACATAAAGGTATTCAATAAGGCGCTAATCCAAAAACTAATTTGGCAGATGGCGGCTAGACAAGATCGATTATGGATAAGAATCATGCAAGAGAAATACTACCCAAATACAACCATTTGGGAGGCAAAACAATCTAGAAACACCAACTCACTCTGGAAGGCCCTACAGGAAAATAAAACAGACATGGTGGATTTGGTAGTATGGCAAATAGGCGATGGTGCGAAAATAAAAGTGGTAGGGGAACCTTGGTACCAAGGGTGGAAGGATCAGAGCACAGGTGCGAATAGAACAAGGAGAGAAAACAATGTAACAGTGGCGCAGATGTTTGATTACCGGTCAAATCGATGGAAGGAAGAGTTGATTGTAGATTGTCTAGGGAGGCAGGCATTGCAACAAATACGGCAGCTGACAAGGATACCAGTTCAAAATCCAATCCTGGAGGATAGGTTAATCTAGACGAAAGGTAAGAGAGGATCGTACACAGTCAGAGAGGGGTACCAACATCTAAAAAACTCAACAACAAACCGGCCAACATATGAGGAAGGTAAATTAAAAGCTCTAAGGGCAATTTGGGGATGGAAACAAATTATTCCTAAAATAAAAACTTTTCTATGGAGGGCATTACAGGATGGGTTAACCACAACACTAGAGCTGTCGAAAAGATTGAATACGATACAACCAAGTTGCCCAAGATGCGGGCAAGAAAATGAATTTATTATGCATCTCTTATTTTTCTGCCCTATTTCAAGGGCTACTTGGTTCGCATTACAAATAGCTTTGAGAGTACAGGACCTACCTCTAAATTTTGCAACCACCTTGATGAAAATAATAGAAAGCCTAGACCATAGCCAAATACCTTTGTTTTGTAACACCATGTGGGAACTCTGGAAAGCCCGCAATGAAGAACTATTCACTGCAAACAAACCAGAACCACATCAAATCCTAAATAGAGCCCGAGTGATTGAGATTCCGGTACCACAAACAAATAATCCAAAAAGAGAGGGGAATAGGGAAATATTTAAGATACCGAGGAGAGGAATAGTTATACTGGTAGATGGGTCCTGGGACGCAAATCATGGAGCAGGAATGGGAATGGCAGTGTACAATAGGAGAGGAGATCTAGTGTATATTCAATACAATAGAGTACAAGCAGGAGATGCATTTCAGGCAGAAGGAGAGGCGGTTTTGCAGGCACTGAGATACGGAGTGCAGGAAGGGGAACAGAAACAATTCTTCATCTTCTCGGATTGTCAGAACCTTGTCCAGGCATTCATAGAAGGTAACCCAACTGACATACCATCATGGCGCGCCGCAGAAACAGTTCAACAATGCATAAGCCTATGTCGGAGGAACACCTGTGTCCAACTGAATTACATCTCAAGGGAGGCGATGAAAACACCACACAACATGGCAAACTGGGTTAGAAGGAATGGAAGAGCTCAAAGTGGCACACCGATACAGTGTCAGATTGCACACCTAGATGTGGAGCAGAGATTAAACACAAGCTTCTTTCAGCTAGAGGAGAACCCAAGAATATCAGAGGCTTAGGAAGTTAACAGTAGATGTTTTTATTTATCAGAATAGGTTGTCTTTAATTTAAGCTTTACATTTTATCTTTCAATTTCCGGTTGCTAGTTTAAGTAGATAAGCATGTAATGGTAACAGTTTTAAATTATTAATACAAGGCAAGCCTAAGGGCATTTTCACTCAAAAAAAAACAAAAAAAATAAAAAAATAAAAAATAGTGTATCAATTATTAATCTGTGCTTGTGTCTATATCTAATGAACCAATTATTCAATGTTTCTGTTGGAAACACCTAATCTTTTTAATTTCAATATTTCTGCTTTCGCAATTTTCTGTTGGAAACAACTAATGATATCTTAACCGGTCATAGACAATTGATTAATGCTTCTGACATAGCCCCACTGTTTGTTTAGACTTTAGAACAGTTAAAGATATAATTTTTTAATATTTTCTAAATATATTTGACACCGGACCTAAATTTTTGTCAAACTATGATTCGGAACGCACAAGAGGGAAATGCAATAAAATAATCTATTTTTATTGGTTGCGTTCCTGTCACTCTTAACTGTATTTAGTAATAATTGTTGGCGTAGCCGCTAAAAATAAATAAAGTTAACTACACGATTGTAGAAGTTTAGCAATTAAAATTAACTAATTTTTTTGTACTCGACAGTTATTTTTAATTTCCTTATAATTTTACTAATGTAACTAACGTAGATGCTTAAGCCCATATCCTTTCTTGATTTTAATGGCTTTTCATTCATTTGAAAAGAAAAAAAAAAAACACAGAGAGGGAGAAGGAGAAAAATGGGTAATCGGGTTATTTGGTCGATAGAATCATTCCACCTTATCAAGGGATACGTCATCATCAGGGGGGTCCAGGCGTTGTGATAACCACTCATCTATCATTTTCAAAATATTAAAATAAATTATACCTAAATCCA